>JAPUBQ010000016.1:12307677-12907677 GCA_035578125.1 Mellilla xanthometata | reverse complement strand
GCCACTGTAATTAGTAGCTGTGGATACAAAATTGACTATATTGAACGACGTAACAGTAATCTATAATTTTATTTGATCTTCACACTCTCTAATATCCCTGATTTATGATCTCTGTGACAAGACTATTTATTTTAGGAATTCTTACCCGAGCGTCCTGCTCATTTCCGGTGCACACGATGTAATACACGCCTTCTATCAATTTCCTGTTAAAATTCTCTGAACATCCTCTCAACTTCTTCCCACCCTATTCACATGATCAGACTGTCGACATCCAGGTTTCATCTGAACTTCCTCAGAAATCTTCTTCCTCCAAATTTCTTCACACACCCCATATCATCCTCGCAGTATCATTCTAACTTACTTTATCGTTAACTGACGTTTCTGCAGAAAGTAAGAGATTTGGAATAGGTGCTTAGGGACCGAAATTGGGAAATGGCTTCAGTAAAATAGTACCATCTAAAAATGGGAACCCAGGCAATCAAAGTCACAGGTCAACAAGTCACGACACCGCTATCGGACTCCCAGCTATAACGAGTACAAGTTCCAATTTCTAGTTCATTTCCTTGTCATAGGATCGCAATACATTCCATCGTTTCGACAAGTTCAATGCGAAATACAACCCCGTGGGAGAGAGCAGGCTGCGGGAGGTATTCATGAAGACGGATAACCACATGAACGGGACCTACTTCGCTCGGATTATCAAGGTATATATATCCACATCCTCCGACCATGGCTGTTACGCCGTGGTCAATGCGGTCAGGTATTCGATGATCGCTTAGGGTAACTCTTGTGTTACCTTAAGCGATCATCAGGGTTTCAAATGCTTCTCCCTTAAGAAACACCTTGGATAATCTTAGTCAGCTGAGCTAGGGACGCTTCACAGGAGGTGATGAAGGACCTGGAAGAGAACAAGTACACGTACGCCGAGCCTCGCATCTCCATCTACTGCAAGAACGCGCGCGAGTGGTCCAAGCTGGCGTCGTGGGCGCTGCGCCACGACGTGCACTCGCCGCATGTTCGCTGGCTGGTGCAGGTGCCGCGCCTCTAGTCAGTACATACTTATGTTCTACATACGATACTATTTCATTAAAGGCAAGTAGTTCCGAAGATACCACAGCTCAGTCAAGTGTGCGATCAACTTACATCTAGCTGGGTATTGATACGGTCCCCGTTTATGACCTTAAGCATCTGATGAAGGAAAACTAGCGAAAAAGCCATAATATAGTTGTCGAGCATGATTTAGTGCTTGACACTCTCTAGTTAATAATTTGTCGTCAAGCAGCTTATGCAGTCTTGTGGTTGTGGCATGTACTTGCAGCTATCTTGATAGCAATTCTAGTCTTGTATATCGCCCTTCAGGCAGAGTTCCGCTGACTCGTGTTGTTACCAGGTTACCAAATGCTGTAAATATAAAAATATTCCTTTATTAAATGTAACTCTATAGTTTATTTCTATTCAGTTTTTTTCATGTACATAGGTACATGCAAAAAACTGAATAGAAATAAACTTAAGGCTAAGAGAAAATCAATGGTTCAAAGTAATCTCTAATAATGCAAACTCGAATATACTTAAATAGATACAGAAGCTGCAAAATATTACAAGATATATTCACTACAGAAAAAGACAGAATAAATTGAAGCTCTGAATTTCAGTGACATATACCGTATCAACAAGCTGCTGAAGAACTTTCAAGAGTTCCTGAACAACCTGTTCGACCCCTTGTTTGAAGTGTCCTCGGATCCGAGTTCCAATGTTGAGCTACACAAGTTCCTTACGGTATCCTACGATCTTCATTTATTCTATCACTTAGCCTGATTATATTGATAGAAGAGAGCGATTGTGGCTCGTGGGCAGAGTGTTTTTCTGCTCGCAACTCGTTTCACCAATGACTAATTTTTCAAGTTACACGGTGAAGGAAAACATTACAAGAAAACCCACACGCTCCGAATCATAATCTGAAGAACGACAACCCGCACTTGGTCGAAGTGTTGGAATAAGGCTATAAGTTTCTCCTCGCGAGCGAAGGCCCCAATTCCTAAAAAGGAGAACGAATAGTGGTTTCCTTATGATATGTACGACTTCAGGCTGACATTCTAAGTTTACGAAGACACAAAAAAAAACAGTTAAAATTATTAATAAGTGGCTTCATAATAATAACGCCTCTAGAGTTAGAACCTTCCCTTACACTTCCTTTTATGTATCCCCAGCACGTGATAGGTTTCGACAGCGTAGACGACGAGTCTAAGCCCGAAAACCCCAACCTGAACGAAAATATGAAAACTCCTGAGGAATGGGATGACGAGGAGAATCCGCCGTACGCTTACTACCTCTACTACATGTACGCCAACATGGTGCAGCTCAACCAGTTGAGGAAGTAAGTCTTTCGTGTATATCTTGAATAAGACGGGGCCAAATATAGCGCCTTGTGGTATTCCAATAAATAAATATGCATCAAGTTTTAAAGAGGTATAATAACTGGCAGAAGTGTAGTAGGTAGATTTCCTCTGAAAAAGAGCATTAGCACTACAAAAAACTATACGTTTGGGAAGCGTATTATTGAACTTATAACCTATTGACTAATGCGTTACTTTACGGAAATCCATTGTAGATAGAAGAAAATCATCATCAAATAATCAGTACCATAGCGGAAATACACTAAATATTTCAAATTTTCTTCTATCTATTATTGAACATGTTGTTACAGTTCAATTCAATTAATTTATTCAAATATAGGTAGGTACATGTAGTACACTTATGAATGTCAAAATTTACAACCAAAACTTATGAACAAAAGAAGATAAAATTAACAAAAATAAAAATTAATTACACAAAGTAGCAAATAGCGCAAAATCCTTGTCATTAATAAATTCGTGAATAGAGTAATATGCTTTCTTAAATAGCAGAGACTTATCTTTTGTCTTAAATTTAATGTCACTTAATTTTTGTACACAGTCAGCAATTATATTATACAATTTGACACTGTTAGTTACAAATACTTTTTCGGTTTTTACAAGTCTGGTCATAGGAACTATCAGGTGGTCTTTACTTCTACAGAGAACAAGGTCTGAACACGTTTGTACTCCGTCCCCATTGCGGCGAGGCGGGCCCCGCCACCCACATGAGTGCTGCCTTCCTACTGGCTGAGAACATCTCTCACGGCTTAATGCTCAGGAAGGTACGCGATGGAAAACACTAAATCATTATCCCTCTTTCTTTTCAACCGTACATTCTTTTCGGATTCACATTGGAGTTTTTTTTCACATAGAAAAGTGTAGGTATAGTATATAGATTTTTAAGTTGACATTTTTACGACTAAGCATTTGACTAGCAGCTCGCGTAACCACACGAGTCAAAGAGACCTAAGGTGAAGCATACCTAAGCTTGAATTGTTGGAACCTGCCAAAAGACACAAGGTGCTTGGTGACATATTTCCACTTGAGAGAGGTAGCTAACCATACGAGCACTAGAAAATGCTGCTCTATCACTATGCTGTGTGTGTGTGTTTTCTCACCAGGATTTCAAGATGGTTTTGTTAGGGTCAGATCCACGACGAAGGCACCCGCTTGATTGCCTAGGGTTATATGGCTTCAAGATATCTTCATAGTATTTTCGCAAGTCTGTTTAGTTCTTGCCTTTTCAACCATAACCTGAAGACTTTGTTCACGGTCCGCAGGTGCCAGTCCTCCAGTTCATGTACTACCTGGCGCAGATCTTCGTGGCGATGTCTCCGCTGAGCAACAACTCCCTGTTCCTGCGCTACCACCGCAACCCGCTGCCGGACTACTTCGCGCGCGGCCTGCGGGTCGCGCTCAGCACTGATGACCCGCTGCAGTTCCATTACACCAGGGTATTTGTACTTGATTTTGTTTTTTGAACTGCACATTAATGCTTAAATGATTAGAATGGTGCGTATTTTAATGAATAATTAATTTATGGTCAAGGAAGATCCCCCCGGACAGATGTTGTGTCCGAAGACGACCATCCGACGGTCATGCATTAAACTAGGACCAGTCTTTCGAGTTACGAGCGCTCTGATTGGTAGCGGACGGTGAAGTGTGACAGAGACGCCACAAGTTGTTAATGAAAGTCATGCTGATGATGAAAGTCATGATGTTTGTGCAGGTGGAGCTATATCATTTGATACTTATTGAAAAGTGAATGAAAGAACTGTCAATGCTGACACAATAAGGCACGGAAGAATAAAAATAAGCTGAGCGGAAGATACATTAGCGTTTTGAGCGATTCATAGTTTTATCTTCAGACATTCAATCTATTGACAGATTATATAACTAGATGTTGATAACCGGTGTGAAGTTGGCAGCCAAAAGTTAGCAGCCTATAACCCGACTAAATTAAGATGGTCAATTTTGTGAAGTTAGCAGCCACGCTTATTTATGATTAAATATGTGTTAAAAATAAAAACCGCACACATATAAAACTATAAAACTCATGGCTAAAGCGTACCATATAACATAATTTACAAAATAAGGTCTGACAACTGACAATGACTATGCTTATGAAAATTCGCTAACTCGATGGCTGCTAGTGAATTTTGATATTTCATCCCCTGAATTTCGTAATGAAACAGATATCAATAGAAAGATATTTAACTAAGCTATCAAATAAAATACAGCCTATCCCGGCTAAATGATTCCATAAGCCTCCTATGGCCAGTCGAAAACTCACAACGATTTTGCTAAAGAAAATTGTTAAAGTCGAAGGCTGCTAGTGAATTTCGATATTTCATCCCCTGAATTTCGAAATTAAACTTATATAAATAGCAAGATAGACAACTAAGCTATCAAAAATAATACAGCCTATCCCGGCTAAACGATTCCATAAGCCTCCTATGGCCAGTCGAAAACTCACAATGATTTTGCTAAAGAAAATTGGTAAAGTCGAAGGCTGCTAGTGAATTTCGATATTTCATCCCCTGAATTTCGAAATTAAACTTATATTAATAGCAAGATGTGATATGGTCACACCTCTGGGAGGTACTTGGTAATATGGGAGTTCCTCGTCACCTAATACACCTGATTCGAAGCCTATACATCTCAGGCTGCGGTTCGGTAAAAATTGGCACAACAACGTCATCTATCATTAAATTTGAAAAAGGAGTGCGACAGGGCTGCATTATGTCTCCCATCTTATTCAACATATACGGCGAATATATCATGCGCAAAACGTTGGATGAATGGGATGGGGGCGTAACCGTGGGAGGCACGAAGATATCAAATTTGAGGTATGCTGATGATACCACCCTATTAACCCGTACTTCAGCCGAGATGGCGGAGCTTCTACGCCGGTTGGAAGCAGTAAGTCTGGAATTTGGCCTAAAGATTAATCGTGCCAAAACCAAGATCATGATTGTGGACAGAGCCAACATTCTCCAAGGACACCCTGGGTTGACCGGGTATGACATAGTACAAAATTTCACATACCTCGGTTCTGTAATTGCCAACAAAGGGGGATCGGAACTGGAAATCAGAAGACGAATTGGCATGGCAAAGTCGGCGATGAGCCAGTTGGAGAAAATATGGAAGGATCGGAACATACTGAAGAAGACCAAAATGTACATAGTTAAGACCCTGGTCTTTCCGATTTTTCTATACGGTTCAGAATCATGGGCTTTGAAAGAGACTGACCGACGACGCGTGGACGCCTTTGAAATGTGGTGCTGGCGGCGTATGTTGCGCATCCCGTGGACAGCATTTCAAACAAACGAGTCCATCCTCAATGAGCTCCATGTCAAACAACGCATGTCCTCGGTATGCCTGAAGCGAGTGCTGCAATACTTCGGGCATATCGCACGGAAACCAGCGGACAATCTGGAGAAGCTCATTGTCACTGGCAAAATGGTGGGAACAAGATCCAGAGGTCGAAGCCCAACAAGATGGTCCGATCAGGTGGCTGAACACACTGGCTCGAAAGCAAGTGTAGCCATCCATGAAGCCGCGGATCGACATAACTGGCGACACATTGTCCATAAGGTGGCGGGTCGGGGTCATCACGATGCTCAGCACTGAGCTACCGACTAGAGGAGGAGGAATAGCAAGATAGACAACTAAGCTATCAAATAAAATACAGCCTATCCCGGCTAAACGATTCCATAAGCCTCCTTTGGCCAGTCGAAAACTCACAATGATTTTGCTAAAGAAAATTGGTAAAGTCGAAGGCTGCTAGTGAATTTCGATATTTCATCCCCTGAATTTCGAAATTAAACTTATATTAATAGCAAGATAGACAACTAAGCTATCAAATAAAATACAGCCTATCCCGGCTAAACGATTCCATAAGCCTCCTATGGCCAGTCGAAAACTCACGATGATTTTACTTATGAAAATTGTTAAAGTCGAAGGTTGCTAGTAAATTTCGATATTTCATCCCCTGAATTTCGAAATAAAACTTATATCAATAGCAAGATATACAATTAAGCTATTAAATAAAATACAGCCTATCCCGGCTAAACGATTCCATAAGCCTCCTATGGCCAGTCGAAAACTCACAATGATTTTGCTAAAGAAAATTGGTAAAGTCGAAGGCTGCTAGTGAATTTCGATATTTCATCCCCTGAATTTCGAAATTAAACTTATATTAATAGCAAGATAGACAACTAAGCTATCAAATAAAATACAGCCTATCCCGGCTTAACGATTCCATAAGCCTCCTATGGCCAGTCGAAAACTCACAATGATTTTACTTATGAAACTCGGCAAAGTCGAAGGCTGCTAGTGAATTTCGATATTTCATCCCCTGATTTTCGTAACAAAACTTATATCAGTAGCAAGATATTAAACTAAGCTATCACATAAAATACAGCCTATCCCAGCTAAACGATTCCATAAGCCTCCTATGGCCAGTCGAAAACTCACAATGATTTTGCTAAAGAAAATTGGTAAAGTCGAAGGCTGCTAGTGAATTTCGATATTTCATCCCCTGAATTTCGAAATTAAACTTATATTAATAGCAAGATAGACAACTAAGCTATCAAATAAAATACAGCCTATCCCGGATAAACGATTCCATAAGCCTCCTATGGCCAGTCGAAAACTCACAATGATTTTGCTAAAGAAAATTGGTAAAGTCGAAGGCTGCTAGTGAATTTCGATATTTCATCCCCTGAATTTCGAAATTAAACTTATATTAATAGCAAGATAGACAACTAAGCTATCAAATAAAATACAGCCTATCCCGGCTAAACGATTCCATAAGCCTCCTATGGCCAGTCGAAAACTCACAATGATTTTACTTATGAAACTTGGCAAAGTCGAAGGCTGCTAGTGAATTTCGATATTTCATCCCCTGAATTTCGAAATAAAACTTATATCAATAGCAAGATATACAATTAAGCTATTAAATAAAATACAGCCTATCCCGGCTAAACGATTCCATAAGCCTCCTATGGCCAGTCGAAAACTCACGATGATTTTAATTATGAAAATTGTTAAAGTCGAAGGTTGCTAGTGAATTTCGATATTTCATCCTCTGAATTTCGAAATAAAACTTATATCAATAGCAAGATATACAATTAAGCTATTAAATAAAATACAGCCTATCCCGGCTAAACGATTCCATAAGCCTCCTATGGCCAGTCGAAAACTCACAATGATTTTGCTAAAGAAAATTGGTAAAGTCGAAGGCTGCTAGTGAATTTCGATATTTCATCCCCTGAATTTCGAAATTAAACTTATATTAATAGCAAGATAGACAACTAAGCTATCAAAAAAAATACAGCCTATCCCGGCTAAACGATTCCATAAGCCTCCTATGGCCAGTCGAAAACTCACAATGATTTTACTTATGAAACTTGGCAAAGTCGAAGGCTGCTAGTGAATTTCGATATTTCATCCCCTGAATTTCGAAATAAAACTTATATCAATAGCAAGATATACAATTAAGCTATTAAATAAAATACAGCCTATCCCGGCTAAACGATTCCATAAGCCTCCTATGGCCAGTCGAAAACTCACAACGATTTTGCTAAAGAAAATTGTTAAAGTCGAAGGCTGCTAGTGAATTTCGATATTTCATCCCCTGAATTTCGAAATTAAACTTATATTAATAGCAAGATAGACAACTAAGCTATCAAATAAAATACAGCCTATCCCGGCTAAACGATTCCATAAGCCTCCTATGGCCAGTCGAAAACTCACGATGATTTTACTTATGAAAATTGTTAAAGTCGAAGGTTGCTAGTGAATTTCGATATTTCATCCCCTGAATTTCGAAATTAAACTTATATCAATAGCAAGATATACAATTAAGCTATTAAATAAAATACAGCCTATCCCGGCTAAACGATTCCATAAGCCTCCTATGGCCAGTCGAAAACTCACAATGATTTTGCTAAAGAAAATTGGTAAAGTCGAAGGCTGCTAGTGAATTTCGATATTTCATCCCCTGAATTTCGAAATTAAACTTATATTAATAGCAAGATAGACAACTAAGCTATCAAATAAAATACAGCCTATCCCGGCTTAACGATTCCATAAGCCTCCTATGGCCAGTCGAAAACTCACAATGATTTTACTTATGAAACTCGGCAAAGTCGAAGGCTGCTAGTGAATTTCGATATTTCATCCCCTGATTTTCGTAACAAAACTTATATCAGTAGCAAGATATTAAACTAAGCTATCACATAAAATACAGCCTATCCCGGCTAAACGATTCCATAAGCCTCCTATGGCCAGTCGAAAACTCACAATGATTTTGCTAAAGAAAATTGGTAAAGTCGAAGGCTGCTAGTGAATTTCGATATTTCATCCCCTGAATTTCGAAATTAAACTTATATTAATAGCAAGATAGACAACTAAGCTATCAAATAAAATACAGCCTATCCCGGCTAAACGATTCCATAAGCCTCCTATGGCCAGTCGAAAACTCACAATGATTTTGCTAAAGAAAATTGGTAAAGTCGAAGGCTGCTAGTGAATTTCGATATTTCATCCCCTGAATTTCGAAATTAAACTTATATTAATAGCAAGATAGACAACTAAGCTATCAAATAAAATACAGCCTATCCCGGCTAAACGATTCCATAAGCCTCCTATGGCCAGTCGAAAACTCACAATGATTCTACTTATGAAACTTGGCAAAGTCGAAGGCTGCTAGTGAATTTCGATATTTCATCCCCTGAATTTCGAAATAAAACTTATATCAATAGCAAGATATACAATTAAGCTATTAAATAAAATACAGCCTATCCCGGCTAAACGATTCCATAAGCCTCCTATGGCCAGTCGAAAACTCACGATGATTTTACTTATGAAAATTGTTAAAGTCGAAGGTTGCTAGTGAATTTCGATATTTCATCCCCTGAATTTCGAAATAAAACTTATATCAATAGCAAGATATACAATTAAGCTATTAAATAAAATACAGCCTATCCCGGCTAAACGATTCCATAAGCCTCCTATGGCCAGTCGAAAACTCACAATGATTTTGCTAAAGAAAATTGGTAAAGTCGAAGGCTGCTAGTGAATTTCGATATTTCATCCCCTGAATTTCGAAATTAAACTTATATTAATAGCAAGATAGACAACTAAGCTATCAAAAAAAATACAGCCTATCCCGGCTAAACGATTCCATAAGCCTCCTATGGCCAGTCGAAAACTCACAATGATTTTACTTATGAAACTTGGCAAAGTCGAAGGCTGCTAGTGAATTTCGATATTTCATCCCCTGAATTTCGAAATAAAACTTATATCAATAGCAAGATATACAATTAAGCTATTAAATAAAATACAGCCTATCCCGGCTAAACGATTCCATAAGCCTCCTATGGCCAGTCGAAAACTCACAACGATTTTGCTAAAGAAAATTGTTAAAGTCGAAGGCTGCTAGTGAATTTCGATATTTCATCCCCTGAATTTACTTTTACTTTCACTAGCAGCCTTCGACTTTAACAATTTTCTTTAGCAAAATCATTGTGAGTTTTCGACTGGCCATAAGAGGCTTATGGAATCATTTAGCCGGGATAGGCTATATTTTATTTGATAGCTTAGTTAAATATCTTTCTATTGATATAAGATTTATTTCGAAATTCAGGGGATGAAATATCGAAATTCACTAGCAGCCTTCGACTTTGCCAAGTTTCATAAGTAAAATCATTGTAAGTTTTCGACTGGCCATAGGAGGCTTATGGAATCGTTTAGCCGGGATAGGCTGTATTTTATTTGATAGCTTAGTTGTCTATCTTGCTATTAATATAAGTTTAATTTCGAAATTCAGGGGATGAAATATCGAAATTCACTAGCAGCCTTCGACTTTGCCAATTTGCATAAGCAAAATCATTGTGAGTTTTCGACTGGCCATAGGAGGCTTATGGAATCGTTTAGCCGGGATAGGCTGTATTTTATTTGATAGCTTAGTTAAATATCTTTCTATTGATATTTGTTTCATTACGAAATTCAGGGGATGAAATATCAAAATTCACTAGCAGCCATCGAGTTAGTGAATTTTCATAAGCATAGTCATTGTCAGTTGTCAGACCTTATTTTGTAAATTATGTTATATGGCACGCTTTAGCCATGAGTTTTATAGTTTTATATGTGTGCGGTTTCTATTTTTAACACATATTTAATCATAAATAACCGTGGCTGCTAACTTCACAAAATTGACCATCTTAATTTAGTCGGGTTATAGGCTGCTAACTTTTGGCTGCCAACTTCACACCGGTATGTTGATAGCGGTAGTCTTAATTATTAAACTTCAAATCTGCAAAATGCTATTCGGCTCAAAACCGCACAGTCAAGACCCAACGGCTAGATAAAAACTTTAGGATCTTAGGATTACCCGATATCTTAAATTGTTCAGTCAATTATTATGGCATGTCAATAATATGACATGTCCCCGCCGGTCCCCCAGGAGCCGCTGATGGAGGAGTACAGCATCGCGGCGCAGGCGTGGAAGTTGAGCGCGTGCGACATGTGCGAGCTGGCGCGCAACTCCGTCATCATGTCTGGATTCCCGCACGAGGTTACTACCAGCTTCTTTAACTATGGTTCAACTTTTTCATGCGTGACCCGCAAGCTGGATCTTTTTGTTGATTATCTTATTTGCTCATAAACTCAAAATTCAAAAAATTCAAAATTCAAAATATTTTTATTCATGAAATGTATGTACATGATTTATTTTCCCTAACCCTCAAACTGTACTGAGCGCCCGTGTCATGGAGGTTAGTTCCTTCCTATGACTAAAATTAGAATGTCGTACATCAGTTAATAGGACTACAATTTCAAATATTTGTGACATGCTTTAATTTACTTATCTTAACAAAATCAATTATTATTATTATTATATAAATTAATTATATATATATAACAAATAAAGGTAGCTACGATTTATTCGTAACTCCATGTGTTAGTTGTGAGCTAGAATAACGTCCTACCTCGTCGCCACCTTTGAAGTCATCCCACCGGGAGGTTTTATTTTTTTATCATTTAGATTAATAGTATAGTATATTCCATTATATTGTATTATTTTTTATTATTAGTTATTAAATTGCTGTATTTACTCACATATATTGAAAATAACGTACCAAAATCTCCTTAGAATAGGAATTAAGGAAAATCCTTGTAAAATGTGAAACCTTGCCCGAAAATCCGGCTTCTTCTTTATATGAGCTAAATAGCCAAGAGAGTATTCAATCTACCCGCCTCTGACTTGACTTAACGACTGTTTGTACTAAGACTAACAGCCGGGTCTTACAATTTAACGTGTCATCCGACCAACGGTAGTGCCGAGATGAGTATGCCACTTTTTAAACGACAGTCTTGTGTACCCATCCAAAGACTGTCCTCATCGACCGTTGCTGAACCTCGATGATTGCGTGAGAATACCTTAGTTTGGCGAGCTACAGGCGCTATAATCCGGGGCGTAGTGATCTCCTTGTAACCTTCCTCTCCTTTGCACGTCAGATGAAGCAGCACTGGCTGGGCAGCGAGTACCAGACCGAGGGTCCGGAGGGCAACGACATCACCTTCACCAACGTCCCCGATGTGCGCATCTCATTCCGCCACGAGACCCTCCTCGACGAGCTCGATAACCTGTTCAGGGTGCCCGGGTAGCAGGTCATTGCGAGTTTCAACTTTATGTTGGGCAACACAAGGTTCACTTTGGCACAGCAACACAAAAAAATCATCGGTGTAAGGCTGGGATCGAACCGGGGCTGTATCTCCTTCCATACTAATCGACGAGCTTGATAACCTGTTCAGGGTGCCCGGGTAGCAGGTCATTGCGAGTTTCAACATTGTGTTGGACAACACAAGGCTTACTTTGGCACAACAACACAAAAAGAATCATCGGTGTAAGGCCGGGATCGAACCGGGGCTGTATCTCCTTCCATGCTAATCGACGAGCTCGATAACCTGTTCAGGGTGCCCGGGTAGCAGGTCATTGCGAGTTTCAACATTGTGTTGGACAACACAAGGCTTACTTTGGCACAACAACACAAAAAGAATCATCGGTGTAAGGCCGGGATCGAACCGGGGCTGTATCTCCTTCCATGCTAATCGACGAGCTCGATAACCTGTTCAGGGTGCCCGGGTAGCAGGCCATTTCGAGTTTCAACCTTATGTTGGGCGACACATGGCTCACTTTGGCACAATAACACAAAAAAAAACATCGGTGTAGGGCCGGGATCGAACCGGGGGCTGTATCTCCTTCCATATTAATCGACGAGCTCGATAACCTGTTCAGGGTGCCCGGGTAGCAGGCCATTGCGAGTTTCAACCTTATGTTGGTCGACACACGACTCACTTTGGCACAGCAACACAAAAAAATCATCGGTGTAGGGCCGGGATCGAACCGGGGCCGTTTCTCCTTTCCCTACTAAATATTCGTATCTCCATATAAAAAGTTTCATCAACCTTTTCCCACTAGGTGGGGTCGGCACAGCTAGTTTTCCTCTTCCACACGATTCTGTCAGCTGTCATATCCACATTCACTCCCTTTTCTTTCATATCCACATAATTTAACGACGCTTCTTTTAAGTTAATTTCCATAAGTAAGCTCACTTATTGTATGTACAATAAATAAATAACAAAAGCTTTTCTCTAGACGTACTAAAGTCGATCTAAAGGTTTTGCGCAAGTTACAAAGTAACCTTGTAAAATAGAATAGTCATTAATATCACTGCGCCCTATGCTTTATGATTTTCAGACATTTATTTTCTTTAAACCCCATCTAACACTACATAACTGGTAAATAAATAAAAACTGCATTTTAACAAACATCCTTATTTATTGTAATAAATTAATGCATTACATCAATAAAACTATAGCTACAACTATATCACATAACAAGTATATAACTATGTACAGAATCGGTTAACTATCCATTTTCACAGCATGTAATAAACTAGTAAATATGCAAATAAATATTTGGTAACTGGAATAATTTGTTTCATTCCTGGGTTCGTTTTGAAGTTTTGGGTTTCCTTGTCTTGGCACCAAAAACCTAAGGGCCCAAGCACACAGATTATAAGCTAAATAAATTTGCAAATGCTAAAAGCTCATTGGTCAACTTTATCTTGCGAAATCTAGACTTCATAGTTTGGAGCACCGGCGGAAGGTTGCCAGTCTGTCGGTGTTTTATAGAATACATTTCTGGGAGTGCGCAACGAAGTTGCATAATATTATACCACCGCCGTTCCATTATAGAACGAGCAGAAACTCAGTGAAGAGACATAGGTATACAGTCGAAATCCCTAAGTTTCGCACAAGCCGATTCGCTTCTACCTTTTTTGTGAGGACTGCAAAACTTTGGGATTCTCTTCCTGAATTTCTATTTCCTGAGAAGTACCACCTGGGAGTCTTTAAATCTAGAGTTAAGGTATTTTTTAGGCAAGCGTGTAAAATCGTAGAACATAGTATTGTTTAACACCAGGCAAACTGTGGTCAAACACAAACCTATGAGTTGTAAAAAAAAATATCACAAATTTTTTGATGTTTGATTGTCGACTCAATAAAGAATACATTTGTAAGTTCACTTTCTCCTGCTCGCACTCATTAGGATCTGAGCGAGATGACATCAACTTTTAAATGTTTCCTTTACTGACCAGAGTTATTACAATATACTTTGATAACACACTTACATAGAAAGTTAAAGTACCATTTAACTCTAGATATGTATACATTACCAATTGAAAAATTTAAGATTCGCTTTTTTTTTACCTTCACTGTGTTTCAAAAAATTACTCAAAAATGTCCTTTATTCTCTGGTGCATAAGGTCTAAAACCCAGTAACGCTGCGTATAGCCTTCTCCTCGTCTAGTGGCGCCATCTGTCGGTACTCGAGGAACTGCATGTGGAAGCTGGCCAGCCCCGAGCTGAGCGAGCGTACCGCGCTCGAGTACCCCACCAACTCAGACAGGGGCGCCACACATTCTATCACCTGCAAACACAAAAAAGTTTGTTTGACGCGAATAGGCTCTGAAACTAGACCGATTTGAAAAATTCTATCACCGCTGAAAGCTAAATTTTCTCCGAGTAACATAGGCTACATTATGTTTCTCTTTGCTACTCAGATTATTTTAGAGTCCGAGCGAAATATCTGAGTGTGGTGTGTGAGTGTGGTCTTATTTGAGTTTGAGGAATTTAAGCGTTATTAGTATAGTAATACAGTTGAATTTTTTAACGCTGACTGCGTACGGTTATTCAATTTTACAGCTGGTAGCGGGGAACAAGATAGCTTATGTTTATTACGGCACTAGTCGAAACTATGCCTTAAGATATATTGGTAAGGTCGACTTGAATTGAATATTTTTCGTGACGTGGTTATATTTTGTATTTCTGTGTATATTGTACCAGATACAACAGCATAGTAAACTTATGCCATTTATTTGTGCTGTGTTTGTATGCAACACTGAATCTGGTATACGGCCCTCGAGTCCGACATACCCCGCCCGCCCAAGCTTGCGGTGGGAGATGCTTTCCATTTCCTCACAAAAAAAGGGAACAGCTACCTTGTTCTGATGACGCATGTAGATGTGTGAGATGGCGGCGCGGCGGCGCGTCAGGTCGGCCAGCACGCGCGCCGAGTGGCTCTCCGGGCACGCCACCTGCACCGACATCATCGGCTCCAGCAGCACCGACTGCGCCGCGGCGAACACCTGCACGGAACACAAGTATTGTAAGGAAATAAAAAAACGTATAAAGAAAACAATCAATCAAAATAATCATAAGTCAACTACAGACACACTCTTTAAATACACTAAAATACACACACATGCAAATACACGCACATAAGATTTTCTGACAAACACACACACACATTCATACATTGAAACACATAACGTTCAGTATACACTAATAAATAAACACTAATAATCATACACATAAAGTAAATAATCACGTCCAATATGTCACTACATCTATAAATTATGTCCCCACCCCAAGCCCCTAAGAAAAGAAACTAGCTCTCACAAACTCAGGGTATCCTAGCGTGAGAGCTAGGGACCTACACAAATACTGTATAATCATTAAAAGTTAATATGATAAATGTTTTGCTCAAATGTTAATATTATAATAATTTTAGTTTTTAGTTTTTTTCTATGTAATTTGTGTTATATGTACATATATGTGTGTCAAATAAATGAATTATTATTATTATTAATTATTATTAATCATATACATATATTACAATATTAAAATTTAAGAAAAATATTTTTGATTTATTGAAATTAAAATAAAACTTAACTAAAAAAATTAAATTGTAGCTTAACCTATTTGTCACCAACTAGTTATGTAGTTTTGTTTTGATTCTTCTTTTTCTTTCTAATAATATTTGTTCATGTTGTGTACACATAGTTAGGAAAATAATCTAGTTTTGATCCTGGTTAATTAATCTTTTTTAGTAATAGTTTTGATTATTTTCTGTTTTGCGAACCATAATAAAATAAATAAAAAAATAAAATCAATAGCGGCCATCATGGATTTGAATTTACTGGAAATTGGAATTAATAGTGAATAAAATAAAAAAAATACGTAAAATTGGTACCAATCAGACTTATAATACCGTATGAATATTATACAATATGAAAAAAAAAACGGTTCAAAAAACTTTATTTTAGATTTTTTGAACCAGTTTTTTATTTCTAATTCATAAGTCTGATTGGTACCAAATAAACGTGTTTCTTTGGTTCTTTAGACACCCTTTAAGTTATTTTTTCGATATTTTATTCCGTTTACGATTTTATTTATTTGTTTTATTTTTTACAGGAGGAACAAACAGTAATGATAAATAAATATAAATATGACAATAATAATACTTAGCCTAAAAATTCATCACTTATGGCTTCACATACTGTGTTCAAGCATAAAAATATATAATGATTTCACAAAGAAAAAAAACAAAGCCTAAATGACAGTTAATTAAAAATATAAAGTCATAGACATATAGATCGTGATAAATGGAAAGAGATTAGAGAGGCCTTTGCTCTTCAATGGGGCAAAACAGGCTCATAATAATAATAATATAAGCTATATAGTTTAATTATTACCGCTTATTTATAGCGAAAAACCTGTAAATGAAAGATTTATCTCTTATGTTCGCGTGAAGCTTACCTTCCTCAAGCACTGCACCACAGCGGCGGACACCACAGACTCGGAAGTGCCGCGCCCCACCTCCAGCCAATGCAGCGTCACTTGTACATCTACCATCTACAAACAAACAAGTTTAGTCTTCTTCTTCTCCTTTACCTCTGACGACCTCGTTGGCGTAAAGGTTACCATGCCGGACTGCTAATCAGAAGGTTCCGGGTCCGATTCCCGGCCCGGTCAACATCTTTGTGCTTAGCTAAATTTGTTGGCTGTGGGTCTGGGTGTTAAATATGTATTTATATATAATATGTATGTATGTATATGTAGTACAGTAATACCCCGACTTACGCTACCTCGACTTACGCGAATTCAGAGTTAAGCGATTTAATTTTCTCGTCTATTTTAACGTTTTTTGTTTGAAAGCCGCGCACTTCAGATTGTGTTTATACATTTTATTAATATAGTTTGTCATATTATCTAGAATTAGATTAAAATTTATTTCCTAAATTATTGTTTTATATTTCCTAAATGATAGTCTCCGGTCCCAATTAAACATACTTTGTATGACTTTATAGGTATGTATATGCAAAATTGTACCCCGACTTACGCGAATTCGACTTACGCGGATAGCGCTCGGTCCCACCTATCGCGTAAGTCCGGGGTATTACTGTATATCAGTTGTGTTAGCAACCATAATACGAGCTAGAAATGGTTCAGTATGGGGCTAACCAGCCGTGTGTGAATGTGTCATAATATTTATTTATTTATTTATTTTACCATTTCCCACTAGTTGGGGTCGGCAATTCGTCCTTACACTCATGGCTGTGAAAAAATGTTGGCTGTTGTTTTGTGACCGGCCGCCTGCCTGACGTCAACCCTCCTTGGGAATGCTTCGTTGGTGGATTACCCGCCACCCGTCGGGGTAGGCCCGAGTTGTTGAAGCCTAGGTCCCATAGCCGGTTTCTACGACACCCCTGGGAAGATTTGGTGGTGGACCTATTCTTAGCCGGATCCACACAAACAAGTTTAGTATAACACAAAATTTATACTCAACTTGACGACCTCGATGGCGTCATTGTTACCATGTCAGACTGCCAATCACAAGGTTCCGGATTCGATTCCTGGCACGGCCAACATTTTTGCGCTTAACTAAAATTTGTTGGCATATATCATACATAAATAAATACTAGGACACAATATTCACACACAGCTGGTTAACCCCATACTGAACCATTTCTAGTTCGTATTATGGTTGCTAACACAACTGATATACTACATATACATACATCCATAATTTATATAGATACATATTTAACTATAATATGTACAGACCGACAGCCAACAAATTTAGTTCACCACAGATGTCGGCCGTGCCGCGAATCGATCCCGGGATCATCTGGTTGGCAGTCTGGCTTGGTAACAATTGCGCCAACGAGGTCGTCCAACCAAATTTGTATCAAGTACTGTGTCAACCAAATAAAATTTTGCATTTGTTTTTTTTTTATAAAAAATATATATTTTTAACTGACCGGGCAGCCGAGCTTGGGTCCGTGTAGGAGAGCCGCGGAGACTCCTTGCCGGACGGCGGCCAGGTTTCGAGGGTAGATGTGGGACAGGTTGGCCGCGCTCTCGCCGGACCGGTCCAGTCTGGAACATATTACATATATCGATAGATACCCTAATTTGCAAACCTACTAACTCCTCTGCAGATCTTTTACGGGAGAGGCTCAAAACGTCATTGTATTTTATTTAGATGAATAAGAAGTAATATAACTTTATTTTTATTATAATAATAAAAATAAAGACTAGTCTTTCACGGGATTTTGGTTTTTTAACCGACTTCAAAAAGGAGGAGGTTATATATTCGACGTGTATGTTTTTTTTTTTTTTTTTTATGTATGTTCACCGATTTCTCAGCCATTTGTGGATCGATTCTCAAAATTCTTTTTTTAATTGAAAGAGTATGGTTCTGAATTGGTCCCATTGTCACCAAAACTGGTTCTGATGATGGACTCCTAGGGAAATCGAAGAAAAACCTAAAAAGTTAGGTTATTTTTACGCATGAAGAGAGATTCACGCTCGTTTAGCTGTACTGATATTCATGAAATTTGAGAAGAAAATAGGTAAGACTATGTGTTAACACATACGCTACTTTTTATCCCGAAAATAAATACTATTCCCGTGGGATGCACCAAATAACATATAAATCTTTTTAACTTCTTCACGCTCGAACGGTTGTACTGACATTGATGAAATTTGGAATGAAGGTAGGTTAGACTATGTGTTTACACATAGGCTACTTTTTATCCCGAAAATAATTATTGTTCCCGTGGGATGCACCAAATAACACATGACACGCTGATTTCGCTAAAATTTGATATAGGGGGTAGACTAGACCTTGTATAACGCGAAGGTTACTTTTTATCTTAAAAGTCATTGCTATTCCCGTGGGAAGCCCAAATAACTCGATAACCTATTTTACTTCTTCGCGCTCATACGGCAATACAGATTTCGCTCATAAAATTAGCAGCCTGGCTAACAAAAGTAATCTGATGCGAACATCGAGGCTAAGCAACGGCCTATGCGGCCAGTTTTTGGATGGGTAACCATGCACAAGACCTCCATAAAAAAATGTGATATTTTCATCTGGGCGTTACTGTGCTTCGGATAACACGTTAATTTGTTGGGCCTGGACCACTACTCTTAGTACAAGCAGGGGTCAAACTAAATCAGGGGCTTGAAAAACTCTCGACGCCAGAGCTTGGCCACTTGGGTCATACTTAGTGGAAGAAGGAACTGTAAAATTTGATATATTAAAAGACAAGACCCTCGAACGGATAAGGAAAATATTTACGCGCTCGCTTTGCTAGGAGTTATCCCGCTTCGCTCGAATTTCCCCCAGGATGTTCTGGGCTTATGACACTCCAAATATTATATAATTTGTGCTGCTTTGGACATCAAACGGTTCGAACAAATACGGTGAAAATTTTCGCGCTCGCTTCGCTCGCGCATAGCTCGCTTCGCTCGCGCAAAGCTCGCTTCGCTCGCAATTGATTCTAGTACGTTTTGACACAACAAACATTATGTAATTTGTGCTGCTTTGGACTTCTTTATGCTCAAACGGTTGGAACAAATACGGTGAAAATTTTTCGCGCTCGCTTCGCTCGCAATTGGTACTAGTACGTTTTGACACAACAAACATTATGAAATTTGTGCTGCTTTGGACTTTTTTATGCTCAAACGGTTGGGACAAATACGGTGAAAATTTTCGCGCTCGCTTCGCTCGCGCATAGCTCGCTTCGCTCGCATTCATCTCTTTTCGCTCGCACTTGGTTCTAGTACGTTTTGACACAACAAACATTATGTAATTTGTGCTGCTTTAGACTTCTTTATGCTGAAACGGTTGGAACAAATACGGTGAAAATTTTCACGCACGCTTCATTCTTCGCTTCATTCGCATCCAGCTCGATTTGCTCCCAATTGGTTGCCTGCCTGACACACGCCAATTTTTTTCATCGTGAAGTTTATTTGGCTCTCCATAGCTAAAACTTAAACAAAATATCATTACCAACCACTAAAAATGTAAAAATAAAATTGTTTTAAAAAACAAACAACCGACTTCAAAAACACAACTAAAAAGGGAAAAATAATTTTAAGCCTAAATCAATTCAAGACTATATAAATAGAATAGGAGAGTTTATTTCATGTACTTATAAAAAACTATTTGCAATTTTTAGTGATCCTGTATTCTTGAAGTCGGTGCCATCTAATAAGAACAAATTAATGTTTGTTAAAAAAAACTATTTTCAATTGTCTTTCTTTGCTGGCACCGACTCCAAGAATACAGGATTAGTAAAAATTGCAAATAGTTTTTTATAAGTACATGAAATAAACTCTCCTATTCTATTTATATAGTCTTGAATTGATTTAGGCTTAAAATTATTTTTCCCTTTTTAGTTGTGTTTTTGAAGTCGGTTGTTTGTTTTTTAAAACAATTTTATCTTTATTGCGTAAATAAAAAATACAATGAAGTTTCGAGCCTCTCCCGTAAAAAACCCGCAGAGGAGTTAGTAGCTTTTCAAATTAGGATATCGATATAGCACGACTATTGAAATTTTAAAAAAAAGTGTTAGTAAATTTACTAACTTTACTTTCTAAAGCGTCGAAATCAATTGGCTTTAGTTACTTTAGCTTGTATTCCATACAATGATACATTCTCTTCATTTAACGACCACTCTATATAACTCCATAAAACGCACAGTCCCTTCAGTGAGTTATATAGAGTTTACACTGTATACAAATTTAAATCTAGTTATCTTAATTGCGAGCTCACTTGAGTATCTTGTCGTGTGGCACGCCCTTGACGGTTTTTGCCGACATGGTCACCTTGCACTGCTGCCTGATGTTACCGATCTTCCTGTCCTGGAAACATACAGCTTATCACTAAACGCGCTATTGTACCATATAATAAATATATATATGTTACAAATAAATTTAGTCATTTCTAATTGATTAATTTTATTTTGAAAGGTAGAACACAACAGATACATTATTTAAATATCAATATAAATGTCACTCACTAAAAACTAAAACGAATACTAATCAAATAACCCGCCCCTGGTCACCCCCGGTGCAAAGGTGCCCATCACGCTCGCTGCAATACTGCGCTGAATAGCTATGGCCAACCTCTGCACCAAGAACGACCCGGAGCGGGAATAACAAATAAATTAAAATAAATAAATAAAATACTAGGACACATTTCACACAACTACCATGCTTCGGTTTCCTGACGACGTTTTTCAATAAAACTCTAAATTCACGATACTGCCCAAGCGAGCGTGTTTAGTTGCGTACCTGGTGGAAGGTGTCGGTGGCGCCACCTAGCAGCGCCTCCCGGTACGCTATCTGCAGCGGGCCCAGCTCCACCTCTATCTTGTACTCGCGCACGATGCGCTCCTTTATTATCTCCAGGTGCAGTTCGCCCATACCTACACATACAATATACATAACTGTGAAATATTGCGGGTATTTTCATATTTGCTGTCCGCCGCCATATTAAGAATAAACCAGTCGTATACTCGTTGTGTGTTTCATTGCGCCGATCTTACTATAACAATTAATTAATTAATATTAGGACACGTTTTACACACGGCTGACTAGCCTATTATACCACAAACCATTTCTAGTTTGTATTATGGTTGCTAACACAACTGATATACTACATATACATACATACTTTATATCGATACATATTTAACACCCAGACAGACAGCCAACAAATTAGTTCATCACTAAGAAGTCGGCCGTACCGGGAATCCAACCCAGGATTCTCTGGTTGGCAGTCCAGCATGGTAGCCAATAATTCAACGAGGTCGTCCAATAACTAAACCATGATTTATGTAAAAAAACCCTCATGCACAAGTTATTATTACGCACAATCACGATATCAACCATAGACAAAACAACTGAAATCACGTTTATTAGAACCCCCATTTACATCAGCTCTGAAACTACCTACATTTTCCTTATTCGCCGTCATTTCAGCACTTTTGTCTATGTTTGAGATCGAGCCGTGTCTTTCTGGACACTTTTGATAAAAAGAGACAGGACTACTTGAAATTCAGTCATATGTACTAGGGACGCTCGAGGTGGGGGCACCGCTCCCCTTTTAGTGGGTCCGCTCGGTCTGGGGAGAACAGCAGCATCTCGCGAAGCGGTCCTGCATCCATACCCCCGTCGTGAGATGGGACACCGTGAGGTTTAGTCGGTAGTGACGGCCCCTCTGGCCCTCAAGCACGACATACCCCACCCGTCTCCCTTAGGCTTCCGGCGAGACATGCGAAAGTGCATTTGCTCATGAAGAAATGGGATCGCTCGAAGTACTGACCGGCGAGCACGAGCTGGGCAGTGTCGTCGTCCGTGATCACCCGCAGGCTGGGGTCTTCTCGCTGGAGCTCCGCTAGCGCCGCCTCCAGCGCGCTCTGCTGCCCCACGCTCGGGGGCTCGATGGAGCACAGGAACACCGGCTCCGGGACTCTCGTGCCTTCAACACACCACCTATTTATATACACACACAATATATGGTGGCACGTAAATGTTTTCTTTTATGTTTCTTGCCTATTATTTACATTATTACATATTGACATTTATTACAAATTTATTGTATTTCATATTGTCATTTTTTAATCTTAGACATATAATTGAATAATTATCAATAAATGGTTTATCTTGTTTATCTTTGTTGTTAGTGTCACAAAATAAATGATTCTTTCTTCAATATTTTTAACCGACTTCAAAAAAGGAGGAGGTTATATATTCGACTGTATGTATTTTTTTATTATTTTAATTACACATTTTACACATGGCTGGTTAGCCAGTGGCTTAGGGCTTAGTACATATACACCAAAACGTTGTAGTTGGTATCCTGGTTGCTACGCAACTGATATACAACATATACATACATACATACTTTATATTATACTAGCATGCCGTACCGGCTTCGCACGGGCTCTAAAATAATCTGAGTAGCAAAGAGAAACAAAATATAGCGTACTAGCTGACCCGGCAAACGTTGTTTTGCCTCACTTAGGGGTATGAAAAATAGACTGATAGTAGCCGATTCTCAGACCTACTTAATACATATATAAAATTTAGTAAAAATCGGTCAAGCCGTTTCGGAGGAGTACGGTAACTAATATTGTGACATGGAAATTTTATATATAAGAAGATATATATGAGTTGCCTAGACTATTCAAGTTTAGACGATTCAAGTTTAGATTTTCTTTTTTTTTATTACGCCTGTTTCTTTATCTGACAAATTTTCCAACAAACAAATGTAATAGATAAGCACTAGAAAATATTTAAAAAATATAGGTAATTCTAAGTCTATTTTAAAGTGGGGCTGATGAGACCTGCACTGACATCCCGCTAGGGGCGTATTGTGCATTCCCCCCTTGCCAGCCTACCCAAGCCAACCGAGCTCCTTGAAGTAACGGAGCACAGCCCTGGGTCGCTGTCATACCTGTTCCACCACTGTTGCGTAAGATGATCTATTTGTGTGAAGATTAGCAATGGAAAGCGAACTTTCATCTTGAGCTGCTATCATCAGGCCGTAACTCCTTCTAGTTTGTTTGGTAGCCTCACAGTGCTAATCTTCAGACAAACATCTGACGCAACAGTAGTGGAACAGGTATGCCAGCGACCCAGGCCTGTGCTCCATTACTTCAAGGAGCTCGGTTGGCTTGGGTAGGCTGGTAAGGGGGGAATGCACAATACGCCTCTAGCGGGATGTCAGTGCAGGTCTCATCACCCCCACTTCAAATTAGAATTAGGTAGCCTCACAGTGCAGTAGCACGTGTTCTACAGTTTCATTTTCCTCCAGACTATTAAGGGGGTAGTAGCCAGTAGCCATGCTACAGCCACAGTACAGAGTTTGAGAGACATCATCATCAGCCAGAGACAGCCACTCACCGATGCCCAGGAGAAGATCAGCCGTGTGTTCCTCAGTCGGCTGCGTCTCCAAGCTGGCCAGGGTGTGTCGCGCGCTGGGCAGCAGCAGGCGCTCCAGGCGGCCCGGCAGCGCCAGCTCGCGGCTCAGGGCGCTCCGGGCGCGCGCGGCGCCCGCCTGGCTTGAAGTCACCAGCTCGCCGCACATCGTGGCCTGCGGGACTACTTAGCTTCATCATAATGCATAAGCAGCCCACTATAACTTTTTATTCTATGGACGAATTCTTTAATATCGGAACAAAATGTTATATGAATGAAAAAAAATTTTTTTGTTGTGACATGTAATTGTTGAATATTATTATTTTATTAGGTATTAAATTGACATTATTCCATACTGACATTTATTACAAATTAATTGTATTTCACATTGACATTCTTTAATTTTTGACGTATAATTGAATAATTATCAATAAATGGTTTATCTTGTAAGTTCCCACTGCTGGGACTCGGGGCTTTCCGTTAAGAGGAGAGAGATATAGACGCTCAAACTCTTGTTGAGTGTCTATATCTCTCTCCTCTTGTGTCGGTGAGTAGCTGGGACTCGGGGCCTTCCCATGCGAGGAGAGAGATATAGACACTCAACCTCTTGTTGAGTGTCTATTATATAATTATATATGTATCTATACCAATATTATAAAGAGGAAAAGTTTGATTTTTTGTTTGTTTGTTTGACGCGAATAGGCTCCGAAAAATTCTTTTACCGCTGGGAAGTTACATTATCCCTGAGTAACATAGGCTATATTTTGTATCTCATTGGGCTATAAAATAATCTAAGTTGATTATTTTATAGCCCGTGCGAAGCCAGGACGATCTGCTAGTGATTATATAAATTAACTTTATTATATTCACAGATCATGGCTTACTTTGAGCGAGCTGACGACGGCGATGTTACCCGCTGTCACCTTCTCCACGGGCTTGTATTCGTCTGCCAACGCCACGTATAAAGCTCCCGCCTGGAATTATAAAAAAAAACTTAATAATGTAGGTACTCAAACGAGATAAGATAGCCTAAGATTCTGCATTTCGTAAATGAAGATCAATTTTTTAAGTTGAATAGGTATGTTTATAAAATTATTAGAAGATTATAGCTATGTTCTATTTTTGTAACATTTGTTTATCATATGCATTTTGGGCCATGGCGTAAAAAATACTACGAAATACAATAGTGAATGGTGTATGTTCGGCAGCCTCCTTGAGAGCCAGACTGGCTGACAGAATTTATTTATTATTATTATTATTTAAATAAAATAAAATAAAAATCGGTGCAAAGGAAAAAAACATTTTAAATATTAAAGTAATTCATGTAGTGTAAAATATGTTTAACGTTAGATATTTATGGCCTAGCTGCGTTGATCCCGGATAAAAGTAGCTTACGTGTTTATCTTGACTCGAACCTATATCTGTACTAAATTTCAACCGAAAACTATTCAGACGTCTGAGCATGAATAATAACAAACATACTCACAAAATTTTGCCTTTATAATGTATAGTACCTGGTTGACCATTTTTTTTTTAATATTACATTTTCTAAAAATGATTCCTAGCTAGATCAATTTATCGCCCCCGAAACCCCCTATATACTAAATTTCATGAAAATCGTTGGAGCCGATTCCGAGATTCCAATCATATATATTCAAGAATTGCTCATTTAAAGATACAGTAGAACCTCGTTAAGTCGAACCTCGATAAGTCAAAAACCTCCAAATGTCGAAAAATGTTTTGTTCCCTTCCCTTCAAACACCAAAACCTCTATTACTTGAAATCTTGACCCTCTGTTAGTCGAAATAATCACCGAGTCCCTCCAAGCCATTTTGGTACATATTTTGACTCTACAACTCGATAAATTCAATTTGACCTCTGCATCTCGAACATAGCAACGTTTTAATTTATAACCTTTACATTCAATGTTCGAACAAAAATAAGTTACCGACTTTAAGAACTTGTCGACAATGTGAGTACACTATTGTTTCTTAGAAAACATTTTAGGAGTATACGATAACAAATTTATGACTCATGTAATCACATGTTTGCTTGCTTGGTGTCAGGTGTTTAATTTTGATTTCCTTTGAAATTTAGCTAAGCAAGTCATTTGTTTTCGACTTAAATACTGTCAGAAGTAGTTTGGTTCTACTGCAATACACATCAATTAGTATAACAGAACATCCTCCATAAGTTGAAAACTCTGTAACTCGAATTTTTTGGCGTCTCCCTTGATGTTTGACTTATAGAGGTTCTACTCTATAAGATTTATATATTTTTGTACTAAGACCTACCTGTTCCGTTTTATCCTGTCCCAGGTTATATATCTTCTGTCCCTTACTAATCTCTCCACTATACAGCCTTAGAAACGTCAGCACACCTCTCTGATCATCATGTTGCACCTTAAACACTCTCGCGGCCAGATCCGAGCCAAAACACCTGTATAACTCATGGCCTTCAGATGGACTGGGTAGATAGGACAGTACAGCATCCATCAATGTTTGAACTCCTATATTTTTGTATGAGCTGCCACAGAGTAGAGGAAACGCCTTCATTTCTATTGTACTTCTGCGTATCGCCTGTTCTATATCTTTCTTGTCTATGTCGAGGGTCTCGTTGGCTATAATAATATCTGCTAGCTGGTCGTCGACGGACGATAGCGTGTCTATAAGTATCCTGTTATGCTCGACTGCGGTCTCCCACTTCTGGCCGTCTTGTTTTTCAGTCAGTTTGCGGCGAGTGAAGTTTTGGCCGCGGCCCTGCGTCCAGATGATCTCTTCTAGGGTTATTAAGTCGATTAGACCTGGAAGTAAGGGAAAACGTGAACAAATAACTCATTGCTTTACTTACTTCTTGCATTATATGAATTTGGTCTTATATCACAGCAGAAGTACAGATATCAGACATTGTCGTTGTTTTAATTTCAAGTTTATGTGGACTTGGTTCTCGTTCGTGCGGCGAATGAAAACATCGTGAGGAAACTCACATTATTGGTAGGAAATGTCATAATTTGCATGTAAAACCCATAGGTTAACTATGATGAGACAATGCCTTGGTTGTCCCAGGGCATAGCTCGCGCCGTAGAGGCGGGCACCCTTGAGGTAGGTCCACTCGGACTGCGGAAAGCGGGCGGGGAGAGCAGCGGCGATGCGCGAAGCGGTCCTGCATCCCTGCTCCGGCGTGAGATGTCATCACCACATCGTGAGGTTTTAGTCGGTAGTGACAGCCCCTCTGGCCCTCGAGCCCGACATCCTCCCCCAGGCTTGTGGCGGGAGACGCGTAAATAAATGTCCACACGAAAAAACAAAGGTTAACTATGATTAATATTAGCATATAACCTATGAGTTTCCCCTCCCGGCGCACGGGGCGGTGCAGCAGCAGAGGCGTGGCGTGGAGCTTGTCCCGCACAGAGCGCACGCAGGCTTCCTCGTCCGCGTCTGCCCGGTCCATCTTGTTGAGGTAGAGCAGGCGCGGCACGCGGTACCCGCCCGCCTGCTGCCACACCGTCAGCGTCTGCGCTTCCACACCTGCAACACACATACTTATATGTATATATAGCTTTACACATTACAGTACATTCGAGAATGGACCGGGATCAGAAGTGCCGCTGAATTGTTTCGCTTAGCAATGGACAAACTGAAGTATGCAGAGCTGGTTGCCAACCTTCACTAGTTGGAGAGGCACCACAAGAAGAAGAAGAAGCTTTATTTTGATATTCGAGTGTGGGAATGAGGGCAAAAGAGAGAAAGAAGTGTAGGGACGACGGCTGATAGAGGAGAGTGGAAGAGGAAAATTTGCTGTGCCGACTCCTTATATAGTGGGATAATGCAAGGAGGAAGTGCTTTATTTTGACATATATGTAGCTGTTGTCTAGTGCTAATCCTCTAAGCTATCTCGGAAAGTTCTATGATTTCTATGAGAGAAGATTGATAGCTCAGTCCAGCATATGCTTAAGGTGGGATCAAGCAGTCTGTACCACTTGAGTTTGCGATAAGGCTCTGGCTTAAGTTAAAGTATTCCTAGTCTGGAATAGCAGGCTCTCAATGGGAGGCTGCTGTAACACACCATTAACAGCTTGACGAGTGATTTTCAACCTTAAGGCTAGCCTTCTGGCTAGTGCTACATATATATATATTTTCTAGTGCTTAGAAAAGCACTAGAAAATATATATATATATGTAGCACTAGCCATCACCATGCTATGGTTTCCTTACGACGTTTTCCTTCATCGAAAGCTTAAGCTCTTTAATGAGGATCAAACTCACAATCTTCGGGACATTAGTCAACTGAACATCTGACTGACCAATCACTCAAATACCTTATGAAGTAGGACAGGATAGATATCAGTTCTAATTATGAATAAAGCTGTATGCTTACCAGCAGAAGCATCTAGAACAATGACAGCACCATCCAGCACAGCAAGGCTCTGTTCCACCTCCATGGTGAAGTCAATGTGTCCCGGAGTGTCTATCAGGTTGATCTGACCCCATCGCCATGGAAATGATACTGCCGCAGCTGCAACAGATATACAAATGTTTTAGTGACTTCTTTAAGGAACTTTTTGAGAGCACCAATAGAATGTACCAGTGTCATGTTACGCTACAGTGTACTACTAAATATGAGTTTTTAATATGAATTGAGAGGTTTTAATTTTTGTCTAAAAGAAAATAAATGCTTGGGTGGATTATAAATAAGGTAATATTATTACTTTATGACATATGTAATAAATACATACATATATTACAGAGTGAGATAAAATATCTACATTCTTAGTTCATTCATTCTTAACCACTTGTCTGTCAGTGGGTACAGTACCATTATTTGTACCTACAACTTAACATGTCATCCGACCCATGGTAGCACCCAGATGAAAATGGCACTTTTAAAACGACGATCTTTTGCATGGTCACCCATTCATAGACTGTCTGCATCGACTGTTGCTTAGCTAGCCGAGCTACAGGCGCTACATAACATAGACTTATGTATATAGTTACATGTGATAGTGATGCCTCTCTGGCGCTCCTGCTCCATGTAGTCGGTGACGGTGTTTCCGTGGTGCACCTCGCCCATGGACCTGATGGTTCCCGAGTAGAACAGCATTCGCTCTGTCGTTGTTGTTTTACCTGGCAGAACAGTTTATAACCATCCTGATACAGCTCTTTCGCTTCGTTAATGCTTAAAAGTTTTTTTTTAATTTGAATTAAATTTTTTGTAAGTATAATTTGAGCTGAAACTTTCAGCCAAGTTGTTGAAGAATTAATATTTTATGTTATTTAAATTCGATTCAATTGAATTAAATACTAACCTGCATCTATATGAGCCAATATTCCAATATTGCGGATATTTGCAGTTTGGTCGGTTTTGTCCGTGGTAACCGTCGTAGAATATTTATGGCGGGAAACATTTTTCAGTAATTTTCTGTAATAATTTACAAAACAAAACGACTTCATATTTATTTTTCAAATCAAAACAAAATTCTAACCTCAAAATCTTCAAATCAAAATGATAGTCATAGAGGAAATAAATATCCATAGTAAACTCTGTGGTAAACACTCACTTCTATTGTCTATTTCTCACGATTTTGAGCATAGACCTACCTACCTACAATGCGCGTATCTTCTCTTTCTACGTAAATTATGAACCGTATGTACCGTAAACAGAGAAACCAACCGTTTGTTTTCTCTGTCTACGCTTTTCTCTCTCACTCCTTTAAAATGGCATCTGCGTCGATTTGTTTGTGTTGAATACGTGACAAAAACATTTTGTTTCGCCAAAACACCTCCAAAAATACCGTGTAGAAACCTCCCAAGATGGGAGTACCAGCATTCTTCCGCTGGCTCAGCCGCAAGTACCCCAGCGTAATCGTCGAATGTAATGAACAGAGGGTTCGTAAACTAACCTATAACTTTACTGTTATGTTACAAATTCATTACTTTTCTTTGTATTATGTCCAGTCTGATTACATTTTCGCCACTTTATATCACCCTTTATTAGTTTTTATTACCAAACTCCCATGTAAATCTCATTCAGATAAGCAGGTCACCTTGCTTAATTTTAATTGAAACCTGCAAGTTTTTACTCAAATTACACAGTTAATTACTCTAAATTGTATGGATAAGCTTATGTAATTATTATGCTTAATATATTTAAGAACGTACGAAATTATAATAAATTAGTTTACAGAATTGCTCAATGAAATATGTACCTAAGTATAACCTATGTATATTTGGTTCTTGCAGCCAGTCGACGTAGATGGCCAGCTAGTGTACGCAGACTCATCACTCCCGAACCCCAATGAGGTGGAGTTTGATAACCTATACCTGGATATGAATGGCATCATCCATCCATGCACACATCCCGAGGACAAACCTCCACCTAAAGATGAAGATGAGATGATGGTGGCTATCTTTGAATGCATTGACAGGCTCTTCAGGATTGTGAGGCCGAGGAAGCTGCTCTACATGGCTATTGATGGAGTGGTAAGTTTATCTAATGTTGGTGTGTAACAGAAAAACTTTTGCAATGTTCCTCATACTTCAGAAATGTTAGCAGTTAGAAACTTATACTACCTGTGTCCCTCATTAATCTTGGATTCAAAATAGCCTGTGTGTTAATTTAACCTATCTTTTTTTATTGATACTTCTAACCTATCTTTCTTATTATTTAACCTTTCTTTTTTATTGATACATTTAACCTATCTTTTTGATTGATGAATAGGCTTACGTTTGACCGCAGCTAGCCTGATCTTCACAGTAAATCACATCAAAATTGGACCAGCTGTTAGAACATGAAGGAGTTACTTAGATTTTGAAGTTATTTGCGCATGCCATGGGAATCACAATTGTTTTCAGGATAGGAAGTAGTCTATGTGTTAATCCAAGGTATAACCTATCTTCACACCAAATTTCATCACACAAGTGTGAAGAAGTAACAAAAATACAAACACAAACTTTCACATTTACAGTATTCGTAGGACAGCCTGGTGACACAAACAGTAGAGTCTTAGTGATAGGGTCTCTTTGACACCCTTAGGGTACAGAACCCTAAAAATTACCTAATAGACATTTCCTTAGAGAATAAATGAAATGAAATTTGAATAGTGTCAGTCAAATTAATTGCATGGGCTACAAATAGGTTATTAGTAAAAGTGATAACAGATACCACTATAAATAACTTCCAGGCACCAAGAGCCAAGATGAACCAGCAGCGTTCGCGTCGTTTCCGCGCATCCAAGGAAACCCAAGAGAAAATAGAAGAGGTTGCTCGTATCCGGTCGGAACTCCTAGACAAGGGTGCTTACTTACCCGCTGAGAGACCCAAGGAGGCTCACTTTGACTCCAACTGTATTACTCCCGGTACACCTTTTATGGATCGACTCAGCAAGTGTCTACATTATTATATACATGACAGGTACAGATTTTTTTATATATAAAATGATCTCACATTCTTAAACATTGTAAACTGTTAATGTAACGCATTTTAATATTTTCGCATAAAAAACGGTCACACTTACTTATTATTAAAAGTTGGATTGAGTCCAACAGTTTAGGTGCTTTCCGAGCACCATCTTCAGGGGCGAGTGTTATACGGACCGCCGCCGACGAGATCCGCGCGTGCGCTCAAACTGTCAGACTCATTCCAACTTTTAATAATAATTAAGTGTGACCGTTTTCTACGCGGAAATATTCTTATTCTTCTTCATATGAGCTAAGTCATCAAGCTCTGGTGTCGAGAGTTTTCAAGCTGTTTGATGGCCTCTGACTTCGACTGCTAAGACTAAGACTAACGGCCGTGACCTACAATTTAACAAGTCATCTGACCCACGATTGTAGTAAAAATGACAGTTTTGTGCATGATCACCCATCCAAACACTGTCCGCATTGACTGTTGCTTTGCTTTGTTGATCGCATCAGATCACCTTAGCTAGCCGAGCTACAGGCGCTAGTCACTCACATTAAACAGTACAAAACAATACAAATACAGTAATACCCCGGACTTACGCGATAGGTGGGACCGAGCGCTATCCGCGTAAGTCGAATTCGCGTAAGTCGGGGTACAATTTTGCACATACCTATAAAGTCATACAAAGTATGTTTAATTGGGACCGGAGACTATAATTTAGGAAATATAAAACAATAATTTAGGAAATAAATTTTAATTTAATTCTAGATAATATGACAAACTATATTAATAAAATGTATAAACACAATCTGAAGTGCGCGGCTTTCAAACAAAAAACGTTAAAATAGACGAGAAAATTAAATCGCGTAACTCCGAATTCGCGTAAGTCGAGGTAGCGTAAGTCGGGGTATTACTGTACTACAATCATTAGGAAATAACTGCAACTTTAATAACTTTTTTAAATACAGTATTTTTGCTATTCTTATACGTACATAATTATAATGATTAACAAAAATTTGCTATTTATAATGTTATAATTTATCACTTTGTAATAAATAGGTTAAGGCTGTTAAGTGATTAATAAAATATCTGTTTGAAAATGGCTAAGGATTTATTTGAAGGCACCTTACAGTAGCTATATCATTTATTGCCAAAAAATTTGCTGTGATACCTCAATGATAAATAATTGGAGGTCTACCACATAGCTTACCTGAAAAAAAAACTATTTTCAGCAGTATTTGCTAATTTCCAGATTGAACAGTGACCCGGGCTGGAAGGGTGTGAAGGTAATCTTATCTGATGCCAATGTGCCGGGTGAGGGAGAACACAAGATTATGGACTACATCAGGAGACAGAGAGGTAAGATATTATTTATTAATTTATTTGATTTACAGGCGAGCGACAAATATTCTTTAGATGACTATTTCACAATGAGTCGGCATTTTAAATTACACATTCCAAAGTCAATAAAATAAATATTTAAGGGGGCTCCCATACAACAAACGTAATTTTGTAAGCAAGTTTTTTTTACTGGATCTTTACATTTATAGAATACCACCATTATTTAAAAAATAATATTAAAGAGGAGGTTCCAATACAACAATCGTGTTAACGGAACCCTTCACGCGCGAACCCAACTCGCACTTGGCTAATTATTTACTGTTTATAATAAATTTAAAAAATTGTATATTCATGATTTTGCCTTAATTTTTTCGATTTTTATAAGTTACTTTTCTACTTTCATATATCTATACTTAAAAGTCACAATTTTATTCTGCTTTAATTTCTCCATACTTTAAAAGTCTGGCAGAAACGCTGCTCCGATCTGCAACGTACGGGCAATGGATGGCTATTGCCACCTAATTTTGTATTTTTTATTGTATTATTATTTTTTCTTTTGACTTTGTTTCTTTATTTATCATTTGTTGACCGTTACAGCTATGCTCGGTTTTTTTTTAATACGACATTTTCTAAAAATGATTCCTAGTTAGATCGATTTATCGCCCCCGAAACCCCCTATATACTAAATTTCATGAAAACCGTTGTACCCGATTCCGAGATTCCAATTATATAAATATATATATAATGCTAGAATTGCTCATTTAAAGGTATAAGATATGGATCTACGTTATCTGCAATAAAGAACATTTATTATTATTATTATTAAAGTTCCCGTATTTTCCAGCTCAGCCCGACCACGATCCCAACACCCAGCACGTGCTGTGCGGCGCCGACGCCGACCTCATCATGTTGGGGCTGGCGACGCACGAGCCCAACTTCACCATCATCAGAGAGGAGTTCAAGCCCAACAAGCCCAGGCCTTGCGACGTTTGTGGCCAGCTAGGTAAGCTATACAATAAATACCCAGGGGTGGAACAGGTATGCCCGCTTGGATGGCTTGGGTAGGCCAGAATTCCCCCGAATTGCACAATACACCTCCTGCGGGTTGTCAGTGCAGGTCTGATCGCCCCCATCATAGAATAAGAAATAACTGGCTACTGGCCAATATCTTCTGATGAACTAGATTTTTTAGCTGTCAGCCTGGGTGTTAAATATATATCGATATAAAGTATTTATATATGTGTACTAGCTGACCCAGCAAACGTTGTTTTGCCTCAATTGGGAAATGAAAAATAAATAGTAGCCGATTCGCAGACCTACTGAATACGCATATTAAATTTGGTAAAAATCGGTCAAGCCGTTTCGGAGAATTACGGTCACTAACATTGTGACACGGAAATTTTATATATAAGATATAGTATGTCAGTTATGTAAGCAATCATAATACAAACCAGAAATGGTTTAGAGACAAATAAATATAATAGACACTCAACCTCTTTTTGAACATCGTACTACGTGTATCATTAACGATACACGTAGCGCCATCTATTAGCCTCTAGCCTGCCAGCTCGATTGCAGCGCCATTTAGGTTTCATCGGTAATTCTGGCAAACTGGCGCACCATGCTTTATTATATGGTAATCAGCAATCGTCTCTAGTATTCTGATCCCTGGTATTGGACTAATCATGTCTTTTCAAATTCGTCTTTTAAAATTTCAATGTCTTTTTCGGGCGGCCTTCCTTGCACTACTATTTCCATACATCTCCTAGTGACATGCATCTCCTCTCTATGCTTCACATGTCCATATCATGCTAACCTTCCACTCTTTATTTTCTCCCTCACTGGGGCTACTTTCACGCTTCCTCTAATGTACGTCCTCGTTCCTCTAGTGTCTTAATATAAATAAAAAAAGTTTTGATCATGACGCCGTTTATGGTTTTGCGGGCAGGTCACGAGATGAAGGAGTGTACAGGCACAAGCCGGGACGTGGCGGTGAACACGGCGGACCCTGCGTTCGGGAACCAGGACAACTTCATCTTCGTCAGGCTCGCCGTCCTCAGGGAGTACCTCGAGCGAGAACTGCAGGTCACCTTACTATTACTATTAACTCCATTTATTAAAGGAAATGATTCATAGTTTGAAGATTATTTAAATGACAGAAATAAAAAAATAATAATTCAAAAACAGGGTTGTAACTCTACCAAAAATTCCAATGCCTTATAGATAATTATGTATGTAACTTCAAAGTGTCTTCAAAGTGTCATAAACAGGGTTGTAACTTTAGTAAATGATTGCAATACCTTATAATTAATGAATGAATGAATGAATGTTATTTATTTTCCAATAAGTCACAAAGATATTACATTTCACATATAATACTAAACTTCAAATTGGAATCGTCAAAAGATGTCATACAATAAATACAATATTTCTTAGCTGTAAAGGGGCCTTGTCATACAAAATAAATAATTAAAATCAATTCAAGTAAAATAAATAAAAATAACTAATTAAAAGACTTATAGGTAATTATGTAACTATAAAGTGTCATAGTAATACAATAAATAGTTTAACTCTGTTTGTGTGTACATTAATTATATAATAGATATGAAAAAAAGTGCTATTGTGTGTAGTATTTATTTAATTAAATTTGTAAGTTTATTTTAATTATCTAGTATTTTTAAGTATTTAATTATTATTTTTTTATGATAAATGGGTTTACGTTTGACCGCAGCTTGCCTGATGTTAAGCTTGACTGTGGTCTAAGATGTATCACACTTGCTCAGAAGGTGATAATATTATAATATGCAATAAATAGTGTAACCCTGTCTGTGTACATGCAGATGCCGAACCTGCCGTTCCCGTACGATTTCGAGCGTGCTCTGGACGACTGGGTGTTCATGTGCTTCTTCGTCGGCAACGACTTCCTGCCGCACCTGCCCAGCCTCGAGATCCGCGAGGGCGCGGTCGATCGACTCGTCAACTTGTACAAGAAGTGCGTCTACAAGACTAAGGTACTTTTATTACCATAAGGGGCGTCCATAAATTACGTGAGGTGTTTAAGGGGGGGAGGGGGTCGAGTCAAATCTCATCTAATCTTACGTTGGAGAGAGGGGGGGGGGGGGGGGGTCTCGGCAAATATCACGCAATTTTTTTTCTGATTGAAACAAAAAAAAAAATCATACTATTTTGGTCCATTTAATCCAGATTGTACATGCATAAGATTTAATCTTAAGCGTAATCGTAATACGATAAAGATCATTCTCTAATTCGTTCAATAGAAAATAATAATTTTATTCATACTTCGACGTTATACATTGAAATACTTATTTTGTTTTTCTTTTTACAATAACAATCCCACGCGTTTACGTAAGAAACTCACATTTTGAAAAATCTCACGTGAGATTGGGAGATGGGGGAGGAGGTTGAATAAAATCTCACGACATCTCACCAGGGGGGGGAGGGAGGGGCAGAAAATTCAAAAAAACACCTCACGTAATTTATGGACGCCCTATACGCCTAATAGGTATATGCATCAACATATCTTACAGGGCAGGGACTTAGATCGGCTCACACAGTAGCCACGGACCGCCCAAGACTAAGGTATTTGGGTACTTCGTGATCTGCAGGGCTATTCAGCTAATCTTCGAATGCATCCGATACTTTAGCGCCTGTAGCACTGCTAGCTACAGTGATCTGACGCGGTCATTGAAGCTAAGCAACGGTCGATGCGGACGGTGTTTGGATGGGTGACAGTTGAGCACAAGACTAATTTTTCAAGTAGCATTCTGCCGATTCTCAGACCTAATGAATACGCAATTAAAATTTGGAAAAAATCGGTCAAGCCGTTTCGGAGGAGTACGGTAAAAAACACTGTGACACGGAAATTTTATATATAAGATTTAAAAAATTTAAAACATAACAATGATATAACATACTAAACTAAAACTTAACCTACAAAAGTAGAGGATAAGGTGCCCAAAATGCTAGCAGCATTGCCACGTTGGATGGCAATGCTTAGGTATTTATTTACCTTATGACATCAAATTACAAATTACAATGTCAATATTCAGTAAATATAAAGTTTATGTTTCCCCCAGGGTTGGATCACAGACTCGGGCGACGTGAACCTGGACCGCGTGCAGGTGATAATGACGGAGCTGGGCCACGTGGAGGACGAGATCTTCAAGCGGAGACACTCCAACGAGCTCAGCTTCCGGGCGCGGGACAAGGCCAAGAAACGGCAGCAGAAGATCAACTTCGGTCTGCTGGAGAAGACTTCGTTTGCGCCCACTGTGAGTAGATAGAGACTAGTCTTGTCCATTCTTGATGACATGACTCACACTTTCTTCTTAATTTTTAGACTGACTATATGTATAGGTTTAAAATGGAGATGCTTGACTAGAAGGAAACATACATTACAATCCTACTAATATAATAAATGCGATAGTTTGTGTGTGTGTGTGTGTATGTATGTATGTTTGTCACTTTTTCATAGCGTTTTGCTTCGACCTTTATTGTGAGAACTGCGATGCTTTGGAACTCTCTTCTCTAGTTTCTTTTTCCCGAGAAGTACAATTTGGGGGTCTTCAAACCTAGAGTAAATAGGTTTCTTCTAGGCAAGCGTGATACATCTTAGACCACGGTCAAGCTTAACATCATACAAGCTGCGGTGAAACGTATACCAGCTGAACCGATTTTGATGCAATATGGTGTGAAGATAATTTATACCTTGGATTAACATATAAGCTACTTTTTATCTCGAAAACAATTGTGGTTCACTCAAATAAGTTTTAAATCTATATTACTCCTTCATGCTCCAACGGCTGACCAATTTTGATGAGATTTACTATGAAGATAGGTTAGACCTTGGATTAACACTAAGGCCACTTTTTATCCCGGATTAATTACTTTTGCCTTAGTTTAATCATTATGTTTGTTGCAGGCGATAGGGTCGGGGCCGCACACGGTGGCCAACGCGCGCCAGGAGGCCGCCAACATCCGCCTCGCTGGCATGCAAGCCGTCGCTGCGGTCAGTATACAATATACATATTACAACAATTTTGGCTGTAGCATAAGCAGCCCACTATACGTTCCCACTGCTAAGACTCGGGGCCTTCTCTCACTCGGAGAGACATAGGCCGTTATCAACCACGCTGGCCAAGTGCGGGTTGACGGATGTTACACGTTTCTGGACATTGTAGTCCTCAAACATGTCGATATAAAAAAAAATTGAAGAATATAAAAAGTGCGTATTTTTCCCAAAAACGGCTGGTTAGTCCCATACTATGATAGAGCTTTTACTCGTATGATGCGTTTAAAAATAATGATAAGTGTACATTTTCGATCAAATATATACCAGATTCAGTGTTGCATACAAACAAAGCCCAAAAATTGGCATGAGTTTACTATACTATTGTATTTATTACAATATACACTGAAATACATAATGACCACGTCACAAAAAATAATTCAAGTCACCACTGTATCTTAAGGTTGAGTTTCGACTAGTGCCGTAATAAACATAAGTTATCTCACTCCGAGATAACAGCTAATAGAGCTCGTTAAATTTTATGACAGTTCGCAAGGCGCGTTTGAAAATTTAACTGTATTACTATAAAAATAACGCTTAAATTCCTAATAAGATCACTAAGTAATAATAAGACCACACTAAACACTAAAGAATAATAAGACCACACACATAGTTGTGGTCTTATTTTCCTTGCCGTTTTTAAAGACATCACCTTATATCTAGTACATTTTTGATCGAAGGTGTAAATGTGATGGTTTAGCAAGAGCAGGAGAGCCGCGGCCGCAAGCGCAGCGCGCAGCAAGCTGACCTGGATGAAGAGGAAGAGGAAGACGAGGACAAGCACGACGAGGTGCGCCTCTGGGAGGAAGGCTTCAAGGAACGCTACTACGAGAGCAAGTTCGAAGTCGCTAGAGATAATATGGAGTTTAGGTGAGTGTCATAATACTTCGGGTTTTTTTTTTCACTTGACCATCAGGGCGCGTAATCACACAAGTTAGGAACACTTTTTTTTTCATAGACAAAGTACTTTATTGATAAATTTCAAATTCACACGTCATAACACATATTAAATAATGTAATATTTGTATATAAAATAATATTTTACTAAATTTTACTATTAACAATAGAAAATAAACCTTATATACGTGAGGAAATGCATTTAAGCATCTCCCGCCACAAGCCTTGGGGAGGCGGGCGTATGTCGGACTCGAGGGTCAGAAGGGCCGTCACTACCGACTAAAACCTCACGTAGTCCCATAACAGCGTGATCATAGCAGAAATGTAGAACCGCTAAGGAACACTGGCCTAAGGTACATAATTATGGAACAGGCTCAGTCTGGAATAACTGACTCCAGATTTGTGCCCTTTTCTATGTTATGGATCTATTCATGCGCGAGTCTGACCCGCACTTTGATTTAATTTTTTCTTTACTATATAATTATAGTTATAGAGATAAGAATAAATTAATTGTGCCAAAAAGAAGATTAGCTAAGACATCAAATAGTTTCCATTGCATCGGAATATTTTTTTAACAATGAACTTCCGAATTGTGTAAAAACTTTTAAAAAGAACATTATTATGACTTGTGTAAGAAAATCCCTAGTGGACAAAAGTTATTATAAACTTAACGATGCAGTTAAAAATAAGGCTATCTTTAAATGTGAAATGGAATTTAAAATTCTATGTGTTATTCTATGTATTAATTATGACGATGCTATTGCAGATAACTTATCTAGATTTGAAAAAAAACTGGTTTTGTGACGTCTTGTATATGTAGTTTATATGTCAAAAAAGACATAAATAATTTATCTATCTATCCACAAAATGCTGAGTTGGGGGTTGAATTAATATTTAGTTTTACTATTTTTTTTACTTTTATTTACTAATATTTATTTTGTATCCCGACACACACTTGGCCAGTTTTTTTATTGTTTTCACACAGAGCTGGTTAACCCCATACTGAACCATATCTAGTTCGTATTATGCTACCTAACACAACTGATATACTACATAATATACATACATACACATTTTATATGGATACATATTTAACACCCAGACCCATAGCCAACAAATTTAGTTAAGCACAAAGATGTTGGAAGGGCCAGGAATCGAACCCGGAACCTTCTGATTAGCAGTCCGGCATGGTAACCTTTACGCCACCGAGGTCCTCATTCGTTATGTAATATTAGTGTGCGTTCGCCCCGCCAGGTACCGCGTGGCGCTGCAGTACGTGCGCGGGCTGTGCTGGGTGCTCCGCTACTACTACCAGGGCTGCGCCAGCTGGAAGTGGTACTTCCCGTACCACTACGCGCCCTTCGCCAGCGACTTCGTCAACATCGCCGGCCTCAGCACCAAGTTCGAGAAGGGCACGCAGCCGGTGAGAACATTATTATATGTATCTTAACTTGAACTTCAAATCATTGAACATCAAAATATTTTTTTTCTTTGCTATAAAAAGTCTCACCAATATGAGTTTAAATATTATTTATTGAATTGCTTTATTAATATTATAAGCTATTTGATCGGCCTTTTCTCTATTTTAATAATATAAATCGTTTATGAGAGGGAGTTGGGGGAGACCTTTTCCCAGAAGTGGGACAGTGTAGGTTAAGAAAAAAAATCGTTTATGACGTCTAACGATAAAACTGTAAATTCAATATTTTTCCGACGTCTTAAGGAGCGATTTTTGCAGCCAGCTCTTTTTCTGAACTCATCATTAATTCATTCTCGTAGTTCATTCAATCATTCACAGTCTTTTATCATTTATTCCCTTTTTTAAATCATTCATTTATTGACTTTCTTAGTTTATTCATTCAAATTCCTAGCTTATTCATTCATTCACATTCCTAGCTTATTCATTCATTCACATTCCTAGCTTATTCATTCATTCACATTCTTAGCTCATTCACTCATTCACATTCTTAGCTCATTCACTCATTCACATTCTTAGCTCATTCATTCATGCACATTCTTAGTTCATTCATTACTTCACATTCGTAGCTCAGTATGTAACGTGTCGGTATGTGTTCAGTTCCAGCCGCTGCAGCAGCTGATGGGCGTGTTCCCGGCGGCCAGCGCGCAGCACGTGCCCAAACCCTGGGCCACGCTCATGAGTTACCCCGTGAGTACACGCCGCTTTACACTCTGCTCACCTGACATCCTAGAACCTCCTTTTGAAAGAAAGCACCAGGGATGGCCATCGAGGGGGTTTTTGTGAATTAAAATGTCACATACCCCGGCTACACCCCAACGTAGTCGAGGATCTATGAAGATTTCCTCCTAGTAATAAAAAAAAACACTGCTCACCGAGTCGACATACAAAATCCACCAACTCAAGAATTATGCAAGAAAGGCCCGAGTCCCAGCAGTGGGAACGTATAGTCTACTGCTTATGCATCGAGTTGAGCTAAAGGGATATAAATTCCATAGACTATGGTAACTGCTTGCTAGAGTTAAAGAGACCTGTTTGTTATCTATGGTAAAAGTAAAAAATAAGGATTACGTCTATGGCATCCCCAGTACAGGAAAAGTCCTAATCTCTTGCTAACCTGTGATCAGTACACCAGTGGACTTTAAACATTGACATTGAACAGTGGACATTATGTGAACTGTTAAAAATAAAATTTCAACTCAGTGTGATATGCACTTGCTCTATGTTAAAAAAATTCATTGTATACCTTTCTAGCAAATTTGAATTATATTTTTTCCATACAACCTATTGACTCAGGCGTTACTTTGCGGAAATCCATTGTAAAACTGAAATATTTAGTGTACATTCGCAAAATAAATTTAGATAAATTTTTCCCCTTCCAGTTTTCCCCCATAATAGACTTCTACCCGATAGACTTCAAGATCGACCTAAACGGCAAGAAGTTCGCGTGGCAAGGAGTCGCGCTGCTGCCCTTCGTGGATGAGAACAGGCTGTTCAAGGCTCTGGAGCCTTATTACGATGACCTCACACAGGCTGAAAGTAAGTCATGGTATATTATGACGACCTCGTTCGCGTAATGGTTACCAAGCCGGACTATAGCTGAGGTGATCAAAGCTAAGCAACGGTCGATGCGGGGACGCATGCACAAGACTGTTGTTTTCAAAGTGGCATTTTTACATAGGCCTACCGTGGGTTGGGTGACACGTTAAACTGTAGGTCCCGGCTGTTAGCGTCAGTACATGCAGTCGTTAAGCCAAGTCAGAGGTTTTCGGGTGGTTTGAAAACTCTCGACACCGGAGCTTTGCCACTTAGCTCATACGACATAGAAGAAGATCTATTAGAAAATAAATGACATTCATTAATTCATTATCATTCATTAATGTTCATTAAGACATAAATATACTTTTAAGCCTAGTTCTTTAATAAAAGTTTGTGTCAATGTACAAAAATGTATATATTGTTGCTCAATACCATTTTTATGTTGAATAATGTTTGTATAACCGGCTATCACTTACGTTTATTTTGTCGGTATTAGCGGGACATGTTTCAGCACAATCAGTGTGCCATTCTCAAGGACAGGAACACAGACAACGTACGCCCGCGGTTACTGCGGCGCCTGAACTACCTACTCCACCTACTAATGACCCCTTCGAGCCACAGCGCGCGTCTCACGCGCCGCGGCTCGCTGAGCTCGCTGTGATGTTGCTATTGCAGCCGGCGCAGGCGTTCTCGTTGGATGGTCTTCTTCTTCTTCATCGCTCGAACCATTTATATTTAAAAACATTATTCAAATATGCCTTACGAAAGTTTTAATACAGTGAAATTTTATGTTTATTCAAAAACCCTTTTAATAACAACCCTCTGTCGGTCCGCAGGGCAGCGCAACATCCGCGGCCACGACCGCCTCTACGTGTCCACGGGAAACAAGAGTTACGAATACATTCTCGGGCTGTACTCGGCCGCCGGCGACCAGCTGCGTGCCTTGATAGACAGAGAGCAAACATACCCGTACCGGTGCGACGGAGTGAGAGGAGAGATCATGCTCAGCAGGGACAACGTCTGTATTGGAGGGTGAGTGGTTAACTTAGCTTAGAGAACATAGTTTTTAAAATTATAGTAGTACTGCAACAAAAAAATAACAATTAAAAAAGATGAGTGAACCTGTAACCAGGCGTTGGATTTAATTGAACGGCGTGCAAAGAGACTCATAGGCAATGACAATCTTTGCAAAGCAAGGTTGCAGAGCCTAGAGCATCGCCGCATTGTTGCCAGTCTGTCGGTCTTCTATCGGTTGCATTTCGGCGAGTGTGCGACTGAATTACATGATGTAATTCTCCCCGCCCCCTTCCACTATCGGACGAGCAGGGAAACGCCAAGGCGGCATCGGTTTACAGTTGAGATACCCAAGGCACGCACAAAGCGTTTTGCCTTCACCTTTGTTGTCCGAACCGCCAAACTTTGGAATTCCTTGCCGAATTCCCTGTTCCCCAATGACTACAATCTAGCGATTTTCAAGGCGAGAGTGAACCGGTTCCTTCTAGGTAAGCGCGATCCACCGTAGACCTCTATATCACTTACAATCAGTTGAATTGTGGTCAAACGCTGACCTATTCGGAGAATTATTTTTATTTTTCAGTACATATCGTATTTTTATTCATAATATATCGGCAATACATGGCTCCCTTACATTGACATAGAATCTTCTCACCTTGTATAAAAAACAATCATTCATATTTCATCTTTACGTTCAAAATGATTGAAATTTTAATTTATTTCACAGGCAGCTCCCGTCCCCAGTGATCGGTCTCCAGCCGGTCCTGGGTAACCGCTGCGTGTGCGTCAACTTCCAGGACCCGCAGTACCCGGAAGACTTCATCTTCCCAGCCAGGAGGCTGAAGGATGCGCAGGAGCCGCCCAGGGTACTGAAGCCGGGTAACCTCAGTCACGAAGAGAATAGGAATTACAGACCGCACATTGGTAAGTGCAAAGTTCTGCTCTGCAAAATCTATATAAACACTAGCTGACCCAGCAAACGTTGTTTTGCCTTAATAATTATTTTTAAATATACAGTAGCCGATTCTCAGACCTACTGAATACGCATATAAAATTTGGTAAAGATCAGTCAAGCCGTTTCGGAGGAGTACAGTAACAAACACTGTGACACGGAAATTTTATATATAAGATAATGTAATACTACCAGGCGTTAGCCTGATGAAGCATTACTTTTCAAGTTTAAACAATGACAAGTGTGATTAAACAGATTTAAGGAGAAGTATGGATATGATTGTAAGAAGTAGCGGAAGGAGAGGTAGACCAAAGAAGACGTGGATGAATTGTGTGAAGGAGGATACAAATGAGAAGGGAGTGAATGTGGAGATGACGGCTGATAGAGTGGCGTGGAAGAGAAAAACAGGCTGTGCCGACCCCACCTAGTGGGAAATGGTAAAGGAGAAGATGAAGAAGTGTGATAAAACACCCCCCAAGGGTATGTGGGGAAGGGCAAGAGAATAAGACATAACCGAATAAGACATAGTGAACGAGGATGTGAGAGTAAGGATTGAGTGTAGAGATGACGGCTGATAGAATAGTGGAAGAAGAACATTTTCTGTGCCAACCCCATCTATGTAGTGGTATAAGGCAAGGAAGAAAGTCCAAATAATAAATAAAATATAAATATTAAAACACATTTCACACACGGCTGGTTAACTCCATACTTAACCATTTCTAGTTTGTGTTATGGTTGCTAACATATACATACTGATAAACTACATATTCATACATACATACTTTATATAGATACATATTTAACACCCAGACCGACAGTCAACATATTTAGTTCAGCACAAAGATGTTGACTGTGCCGGGAATCGAACCCGGAACCTTCTCATTAGCAGTCTGGCATGGTAACCTTTACGCCAACGAGGTCGTCGAAATAAATTATTCATAAACTAAATAATAATAGTTTAAAAAAACTAAAAAACACGCTTATCTGGCCGTTTTAAGTGGGTCAAAATCGCGCCCAAAGAAGTCGGTTACAAACATACAAACAAAAATACAAAAAAAATAATAATTTTATCAAATAAGTGTATTGTCATCGGTCCTCAATAAATCTACAAAGTTTCAACGAAATCTGGCCGTTTAAAGTGGGTCTAAATCGCGCCCAAAGAAGTCGGTTACAAACAAACATACAGGTGAAGCTAATATAAAGCGTGTAAAAAAGAGCAAGCAATAGGAAGCCAACTTTTAAATGTTTTCTTTATTGTATCGTGTCGATACAATAAAAAAAGGCCTATAATATAATATACTTATTTTATAATTTAATATGATAGGTAATATACATTTATATATTTTAAGTATCTAGCAGCTACCGTTATTGATATATAGCAAAAATAAAACAAATAAACACGTTTATTGTATGGGGACCCCCTTTAATATCTAATTTTATTTTTAGTATTTGTTGTTATAGCGGCACGGGAAATACATATCTTGTGAAAGTTTCAGCTTTCTACCTATTACGGTGTCTGAGATATAGCCTGGAGACAGACAGACAGACAGCAGAGTCTTAGTAATAGGGTCCCGTTTTTACCTTTTAGGGACGGAACCCTAAAAAGAGCGAGCAATAGGAAGCCAACTTTTAAATGTTTTCTTTATTGTATCGTGTCGATATAGGCATGGTCCGGTCCAACACGGTGGCGACGCTGGAGCGCGCCGGGCACCGCATGCTCGGCCACCACCTGCCGCGGAACAACTCCTACGGCAACACCCCGATGTCGAACGGCGTGGACCACAGGAGTGAGTACTTTACTACTTTAGACACATGTCAACTCTGGACTAATTACACCGTGAGGTCGCACACTACGATACGAGTTGCCTACAATAACATTTTCAGGTACCTGATGGACCTGAAATTAAAAAAAAAAAAACGTTAATTTGAGCAAAGTTACATAATATGAATCCAAAGGCTCCCAAAGTAGTTTTAAAAACTGTGTTATGGGAGCCAATTGCTTCTCCCAAGCTTATTCTACGGTAACAGTAAACTTATGCTAAACTAACACACAAGGTTAACAATTGCTACATAAATATTGAATGTGTTTTTTTACTGTTCTTTATTTTTATAATATTTTTTGTAATATTTAAATGTGTAAGTATGGATTATAAGTGTCTGCAATAAAGAAATATTATTATTATTATTTAGAAATCACAATGCTAGAGAGGAATGCTGATTCCCTTACAATAAAGCGCGGCTCGGAAGTTTGCCATTGTTACCGATCAAACCTAGATGGCGCTGCAAACCGAGTGCGCAGCCTAGCTGCCGCCAAATTTCGCGAAGCGCTACAGTCGCGTAGTGATATAACGGTAATAGATTGAATTATTATTATTACATTAAATACGAGTAGATAGCGCTACGTGTATCGAATGATACACGGAGTACGATTTTCAGCAAGAGGATAAGTGTACACTCCATCTCTTGTTTAAAATCGTACCACTGAACATAAGTAACTTTTATTGCATTAGATGTCGCTACGAGTATAAAATTATAACATTAAAATGGTGAGGCTGGACTCGATACAACAGCGCTTTTACTAAAAAGCCTACAGTAAAATTCCAGTTTGATATTTTTCAAACAACTTATATTAAATACAAGCTGTTTGAAAATTTACTATTATTAAATTTCTTTGTTACGCTTTCTTTGCTGGCAGTACTTTTTTGACAGTTATCGTGTGTAGTTGAAGCAAGCGCGATCCTATTCTTAGTTGGCACGCATAGTACATTCCCCATCAAATGTCAGTGCACTGGCAGCGTCCACGGTTCCCTTGCCAACACGTGCGCAGATGATTGGTCACGTGACCCGCCGTCCCCCTCATGCCGCACTGATTAGCTAAATCAAATCTATTCGATGGCGAAATTAAACTATTAATTCCTACTTTATTGGATGCGTTGGAGAATGTATTGACGCGATTATTAATTAGACGTTTAGTAGGATCCAATCCAATATTCAGAGACGTTCTGATGTATACATTTTGAAGGTTAGGTTAGGTTCGTATGTTGAATGACATTAGCCCATTTTGTATTATCTGTTAAAAGAAGTCCAAGTTCCAAGTTTTAGTTTTACCCACACCGGCTCCCGGTATGTCAACAGTTGCGGCGAAAATGTGTTTATACCGGGAGCCGGTGTTTCAACATACAAGGGGTTAAAGATATCAACGGTAAAGACCAATGTCTGTCTGGCACTAGGCAAGATCTGTTGAAACATGTTAGAAAACAGAAAAAACAATATTTTAGAAACATTATCTTAACAAGTGAGTTTCTTTTTCTATTTTTAGAATTATGTTGGTATGTTACCGTACTTGCGCGGATACGACTTGCACTTGGCCAGTTTTTTTTTTAATATTCCAATAATATATATTACTAGCTGACCCGGCAAACGTTGTTTTGCCTCACTTAGGGGTATGAAAATAGATTCGTTCGTAGATTTACCATAGCAGCGCCATCTATTGCTCAACCCAGTCGAAAGGTATCGACATCTGTTAGAATAATTTGGAGTTAACAGATAATTGTGACTGTCAAATAATAACAGACAATAATTAGCAATAAATTAAAATTGCGAGTATAATTTGAGATTTAAACTATCCTATCTCTTTAGTTGGATCGAACTGCACATGGTGTGCGAATTTTGTTATAATCGGCTAAGTGGTTTAGGAGTCCATTGAGGACAAAACATTGTGACACGAGATTTATATATATTAAGATTTGTAATGAAGGCACAACTACCTCACCCCTCCCGGCTGTAATTACGCAAGAGAAGAGCGGGCACCGAACAAAGCTTAAACCTCTTACTGGCCGAGGATTACTGCTTGTAGATACCACAAGCACAAATCGTTTGTATCGTAACTTTGTGACTTTAATATATCAACAATTACGCATTTAAGAGGACATGAACTTTCAAAGGTTTTTTTTTACTAGACGAATTAGCATTTATCATTAATATTAATACATTTTTATCATTAAACTTTAATAATTATATTTGGTGCCAAATATTACTTTTTAGTAGCTTTTGGCAACCTGCAATGGTAAAACTATAAATTGACGTATTAATTTCAAAACCTTTCTAAAGTCACGTAATATACAGTGTAAACTCCATGTTACGTCACTCGATTTAACGACACACTCTCCAAAGCGTCGAAATCAATTGGCGTTAGTTGGTTTAGCTTTTATTCCATACAATGATATCATCTCTTCATTTAACGACCACTCTCTATAACGCAATAAAATGCATAGTCCCTTCAGTGTCGTTATATAGAGTTTACACTGTAGTTTAGTCTATTTGTATTTACAAAATCTTTTTAAGTGCATTTTCATATTGCAAATCGTCAATGACAAAAAAAAACTGACGAAAAAAAATAATACGTCTATACCTAAGTTTTGATAAGTTTTAATTTGATTATGCCTCGACGTGAGCTAACTTACAAAGATACAAATAGACAGACGACAGCAAAATTAGCCATTTAATACAGAGACTTCAAGACATTTATATTTATAGACAGTCTCTACTAGCAGTTACGGTGTTACCCGCGTTAGTCCGGGATAAAAAGTAGTCCATATTAATCCAAGGTCTAACCTTTCTTTACACCAAATTTCATAAAAATCGGTTCAGCAGTTTGAGCGTGAAGAAGTAACAAACATATATACTTTTACACAAACTATCGCATTTATAAATACAGTGTAAACTCCATGTCACGTCACTCGATTGAACGACAAACTCTAAAGCGCCGAAATCAATTGACTTTAGTTGGTTTAGCTTGTATTCCATACAATGATACATTTTCTTCATTTAACGACCACTCTAACGCCATAAAACGCACAGTACCTTCAGTGACTAGACTCAGGGTTTGGCTATTAGATACAACTTTGTACAATATAGATGATTATCTAAATTTGAAAATTGACATTTAAATTGACAAATTGACATTTGATTCATATCATATACTTTTGTATTGATATTATATTAGATACTAGAATTAGTAGTGAAAATTGACATTATGATTAATATCATATACTATTGTAATGATATTATAGTACTAGAATATAATTGAAAATTGACATGGATACATATCATATACTTTTGTAATGATATCATATTATTTGACTTGTAACTTTGGTGTTATCAATAAATGATTTGTATTTGTATATAGAGTTTACACTGTATAAGTAGGATAGTAGGATGTTAGTGTGGGGGTAATCTTCGCCTCCGAATAACCATCGAACAATGGCGTGTATGTAAACAATAGCGCTCCGTTGTTCGATTAATTGGCGCTAATGATCCTTTCTTCTCATTTATTTTGTTTTTCCACAAATTTGTTCTAGATTTCCCTTTATTTGCAAAAAAAGTATGTGAAAAAGTGTGAACTTGTTTTGCAAGGAATATGCTCCAGATTGTAACCATGCCATTTATGTCGATTACACAATAATTAAAAGTTAAAAAACTTTACAATTAGTGAATTGAACCTAAGTCAGTGTCCGCGGGTAAGGTGCCTAAAATGCTGGCGTCATTACCTCGCTGGATCACCAAGCTTATACGTTGTTACGTGACTTTAGAAGGGTTTTGAAATCAATACGTAAATTTATAGTTATACTATTGTAGGTTGCCAAAAGCAGCTTTTAAAAGAAATATTTTGCCACCAAATATAATTGTTAAAGCGTAACGATAACAATTTATGAATACAGTGTAAACTCCATGTAACATCACTAAATTTTACGACAAACTCTCTAAAGCGTCGAAATCTAAATTGACTTTAGTTGGATTAGCTTGTATTCTATACAATGACACATTCTCTCCATTTAACGATCACTCTCTATAACGCCATAAAATGCAGTCTTTTCAGTGTCGTTATATAGAGTTTACATTGTATTAATGATGAATACTAATTCGTGTAGTAAAAAAAACATTTGTAAGTTAATTTCCTCTCATTTGCGTGTATAGCGGGGCGTCGATGAACTACAAGAAAAAGACACCGGGTCCCACTACAAAATATTTATTTACGGAAGCGTCTTAGTATTTAGTATACAGTACAGTATAGTCCAGTGTTACATAAAAAAAAATACATAATATTAGTGTGAACCGCGGAGCGCGCAGGCGGCGCGCTCGCTAGTGATCGTGCGACTCTCTCTTAATTCTTCAGAGCGTCGCATGCGCGCTATAGCGGGGGACGGGGTGCGAGAGCTAACATTAGGGATGCGCGCTATAACCTCCCCTCCCAAGTCACAAGATCGACCCGACTGGGACTTGGCTGGACGTCCACGACGGCGAGGATGTCTGACGGTAACAGCATCTCCAATATAAGGAGTTAGGGCGCTGGCATGGTACTTCCCTCGGATAACCCCAGTTGCATCGACAACCTCAAAAGACGTGGGAGAGATGACCCTGGCAACTTGATAGGGTCCCTCTCTCTTTGGCGCGTACTTCTTGGTGAATCCTTTGGCTGCATTACTGTGCAAGTGTGTATCCACTAGAACCAAATCCCCAACGTTGAATGGTACAAAGTCTCTACGCCGCTGATCTCCATCCGCCTTCCTTCTATCTTGGTGGTCTTCGATATGGCGTTTGACGTCAACGAGAATACGCCCAAACTCGTTCAGATACGGCGTAATTTGTGGCACAAAATTTTCTTCTGAAACTATTGCCCGAATGTCATTGTTGACATCTAGAGGAGTACGCATTTCGCGGGCAAACGTCAAATACGACGCAGAATGACCCGTGGTCATGTTGATTGCATTATTCAATGAAAACCTTACTGAAGGTAAAACCTTCGGCCAATTACGATGCTCAGAACCTACCAATATCGCCAGAAGTTGTTTTAATTCGCGATTCTTCCGCTCAGCGGGATTAGCTTCCGGGTGGTAAACTGGAGTAAGGGCTTGTTCCACCCCCATAACATACATTACTTTTTGCATTACTGCCGAAACAAACTGCGTACCATTATCCGAAATGACACGCCGAGGTAAGCCGTAACGGAGGAAAACCTCTTCGACAAGAACCTTGGCACAGGTCTCCGCTGTGGTATCCTGAAGCGCAAACAGCTCTACCCAACGACTGGCAGTGTCCTCAACGAGAAAAATCCACTTCTCTGCGTTGTCGCCTTCAGGTAATGGGCCAAAAAGGTCCATAGCCAACACCTCAAATCGCTGATTCATTATCGGTGTCTGGAGTAGTCCTGCCGGTTTCATGTTAGTTGGTTTGTATTTCTGACATGCATCACATGCTTTTAAATACTGGGCTACATAAGTCCTCATATTTTTAAAGAAGTAACGTTCTTTTATCTTCTTTAGTGTCCTCTCCAAGCCTAGATGACCAGCAGTCGGCGCATCATGAATTTGTTTCATGAGATCTTCGCGAAGAGATTCTGGTACAACTAGTTGAGGTTCCTCAGATTCATTATCTTGGTCGCATCTATATAAGACTCCTTGTGACATGTAATAACCTCTATCAGACCATCGGTCTGCTGTACTGGTCTGGTCTTCAAATTCGGAGATGATTTTGCTGACTTCCGGATCAGCAAGCTGAGCACTACGGATATCCAATGGGCTACGATGTGGTAAGTCTACTACAACCGGACAAAGTTCAGTAGCCGGCTCCTCTACTTCTTCAGTGACGGGGCGGCTCAGCGTATCAGCAACCAGATTAACTCGTCCCGGAGTATACTCGACATCCAAATTGTGCGCTTGTAGCTTCATAGCCCAACGTGCTAGTCTTCCACTTGGCGTCTTTAGAGTCAGCAGCCACTTCAAGGGCTGATGGTCGGTTGCCACTAAGATTTGGGCTCCTTCTACATAGTCACGAAACTTTTCTAAAGCCCAAACAACCGCTAGAGCTTCTCGCTCGGTAGTATGATAATTGCGCTCAGCCGAGTTAAGCAGTCGGCTAGCGTACACAATTGGTCTCTCCTCTGTCGGACACGAACCTTGTAGAAGTACGGCTCCTAGTGCGTACGAACTGGCATCAGTTCGCAATATAAAAGGTTCGTCGAAATCTGGCTGGCGCAGAATCGGGCTGGAGGAGAGTCGCTTCTTGAGTCCTTCAAACGCGATGTTCTGCTCCTCCCCCCACTGCCAGCGTCTGTCCTTCTTCGTTAAATCCGTCAAGGGCCGTGCGATCTCTGAAAATTGCATGATGAACTTGCGAAACCATGAGCAAGTCTGGAGAAAAGTTTTCAGCTCCTTCTTCGCAGGAGAACAGCGATATGGTGGACTAGCTATAGGTGTAGCGTGTCCGGTGTCAATATGATGCACTGCAAATTCTATCGGTTCCCCCCCTGCAGCAAAAATGTCCTCGTTGACATTCAGGACTTGGGATAATCGCTCACGATCCTCGACATTAAGATGAGTGCCTTCACCTTCCCTAAGCTCCACCAAAGCGCAGGTCAGAGCTTGAACGTCCATAGCTTCATAACGCATCAATATGGTGCACTGCAAATTCTGTCGGTTTCCCCCCTGCAGCAAAAATGTCTTCGTTGACATTCAGGACTTGGGATAATCGCTCACGATCCTCGACATTAAGATGAGTGCCTTCATCTTCTCTAAGCTCCACCGAAGCGCAGGTCAGAGCTTGAACATCCATAGCTTCATAACGCATAGGTTGAGGTGTCCTATCATGTCGCATGTACCATACGCCAACATCAAAGTCAAGTACCACACCAGCTGCACGAATGAAATTCATACCTAACAGACTCTCGGTTGCATCCGGGAGCATTATGAATTTAACGACAAATGTTAACCCTCGCACGACAATTTTGACCCGTGCTACATCAACATTTTGGACGCACACTCGCCCATCAGCATATTTCAATTTTACAAACTTTTGTGAGAGGACATGACCATTATTAACTAAGTGTTCACGAAGGCTTTTACTACCTACACAATGCTTAGCGCCACAATCTAGCAATAAATCGCCTACAGAATCACAGATACGCACTTCAATAATCGGTCTAGGTCGCGAGTCGAAATCATCACTGATCATAGACGTTACGGAAATGCCTGAAAGGCCACTTTTACCGCGTCACTTTTCGCTTTTTTACACGTTTCACATTTAGACCGTATAACACCTGGTGCTCCGCACCCAAAACACGTGATACTAGGACAATTCTCCGACTGGATAACATCATTGTTTTCTGCAGATTTCTTTTCCTTCAGCCGTCTACATGCGTCCTTCAAATGACCAAACTGTTTACAATAACTGCATTGAGGTCGTGACTTAGGAGCGCGTGTCACGCTGGATCTGGCAGCATCATTAGACGACGAAGACGACGGCGAGATAACTGGCTGACCACTTTCACTCAGAAGATCCTCAACTCGCCGGGCGCGCCGTATCAGTTCGTCAAAAGTATCGAAAGACGAACGCGGAATTTTCTCTCTAATTCGAAGATGCAGCAATCCGTACAGCATATCCAGCTGGGTCACTTGTGACAACGACGACGGAGGAAGCTGGGCATACAGGGCACGCACGTGGCATATGAAAAGGTCAGTGGCCTCGTGCTGACCCTGCTCACGTTCAAATATTTTTCCTATAGATGAGATGCGGTGGCAGTCGGGGTCCAAAAGTGTTCCTCAACGCTTCGACTGCGTCCTTCCAGGTGTCCGTGGTAGCTTTAACTCCTTGCCACCACGTTGCTGCCATATCCGTAAGCAGCATAGAGAGCCCCCGGAGGGCAACGTCATCACTGACGGCAGCGCATTCCTTATAGGTTTGTACGGCGTCCAAAAATGCCATTACATCGGACGCTTTGTCACCACTAAATCGAGCGGTGCATTTCAATAAGTTATTAGAAGGCATGTTCGTACCTTGTGGTCCGTGACTTAGCTGATTTAGTAGACTCATAAGTTGGTCGGCGCTTAACACGATGTTAGGAGCGGCGGCCGCACCCACCGGGACCGGGGTGCCAGCCGACGCAGGTGCAGAAGGCGGCGCGCCCGCGGGCGCAACCGCGGGTGGCGGCGGCGGCGGCGCAGCGCACGCCTCGGCCGTTAGAGCCGGCGCAGCCACAGGCGTAGCCGTGTCATCAACACAGCCAACGCTCGGACCCAGTCCCAGCGGCACCTGGTGCACCCGATGCTCGCGCGGCGGTTCGGCCTCCAGGCCGTCCAGAACAGCCGGCGCGGGCGGCGGCGCCGAGTCCTCGGACGAGGCACCGGCACGCGTTAACACCATTGTCCGCAAAAGTCCACAAACACAGTACACGGTATACCTAAACGTTGATTAACTCGTACACGGGAGTTTAACTAACATTCACCGTTCATCGTAGGTATAAAACGTCTAATAAATAGCAATCACAGTCCATCATAGGTATAACGAAAACGAAACGTTCGTTTATTTTCTAAACACACACGCGTAAACTGGGTTCATAAAAATCTAGGTAACCTAACAACATAGGTACCAATGTGCATAGAAAACCAAAATAAAACAATGTATAGTCACATGAAACACGAAACAATAGGTCCCAATCCAAGTCTAGGATACCTACGTGTTCATCAAAGTTCACTAACGCACTAACACTGTCCATTAGACAAAAAACAACCGACTTTATTCTCATATAAACACGAAACAATAGGTCCCCAATAACCTACGTGTTTACTACCGATACGATTACGCTGAGAGTTCAACACCTGGTAATAAATAACTAACAACACAAGTCAGTACACAGATACTACAACGTAATTTCGCGGCGAGAGAATCTTATTGTTTTTCTTTAGAACTGCACGGACGCCATTCGACTGAGTTCGCACAACACTTATCTCGATTTTCAAGAATTTTGAGTGAATGTCTGAACGAACGAACTTTTCGAATGTATTTTGGATTCGCGGTAAGTATAGGTGGCGCTCGCCGGACGATACACGGGGCCGGTAACAAATATACTTCTCGAACTTTTTGCAATTATCGCGCCACGTGCGTTTGTCCCTATACTTATACACACATATTAAGTACACAACACAGTTCACTGCGGTAAAATACGCAATAGGTATACACGCTCACTTTCGCGAATAATTTTAACACTGATCTTATTTGAATTTGAATTCGAGTTCGGCTTCACGTTTGGCGCCATTATAGCGGGGCGTCGATGAACTACAAGAAAAAGACACCGGGTCCCACTACAAAATATTTATTTACGGAAGCGTCTTAGTATTTAGTATACAGTACAGTATAGTCCAGTGTTACATAAAAAAAAATACATAATATTAGTGTGAACCGCGGAGCGCGCAGGCGGCGCGCTCGCTAGTGATCGTGCGACTCTCTCTTAATTCTTCAGAGCGTCGCATGCGCGCTATAGCGGGGGACGGGGTGCGAGAGCTAACATTAGGGATGCGCGCTATACGTGACCATATAGGTTTGGACGAGAGGAATTGAACTTTCAAACGTTTCCTTTATTGAATCGAGTTACAATCTTTTGTGTATAGAATGAAACTTTAATTCATAATTCATTTATTCAGTTAAATAGCCAGAACAGTTCTTAGACCAAAGCTTTAACTATTTTAGATGTAAAAACTAAATTCCTAAATGCGCACACAATGTTAGTGATGGCACTACAGAAGACATCGATATCTTGTATTTTGGATAAAGCGTTAAGTTCGTCGCGTAGGAGCCGTTTAAGCATAATATCATACATTGTTGAAAAATGGTCATCATCATCATCATAATACACAGCCTGTTCTATCCCACTGCTGGGTATAGGCCTCTCTCCTGTCATGCCATCTGTTTCGGTCCTGTGCTAATCTGGTCCAGGTTGGACCCGAGACAGCTGTAATGTCGTCGTCCCATCTTGCCGCTGGACGACCTCCGCTCCTCTTCCCTAGCCACCACTCGGTGGTCGAGGCTAGGGAAGTCCAACTCCTCTCATGAAAAATGGTTATGATAAATAAATAAACTTTTTTCTGAATAAAAGATTCATTCTTACAAAGACATACATGTAGACGACTCCCCTACTAGCATTGTTTATAATAATGAACAAGTGGCGACATTTGTTACTGGTATGCAATGATATTATCCCGCTTGATGGCGCATAACTTTAGCCCTCTTCCGAAATATGTAAGTGATTTATCACTAACATTCTCTGCGCAGTGTCATACACTTATTTTGTGTCAAAGTACATAAAAACAATCTGTCTGAGAACTTGAATCTCTTTTTACATGTGTAATTTTTAAGTAATACATATATTTCGCTTTATTGGATGCCTGGTAGAGATCACCATAGGTGATAAGGCCGCCTTTGTACTCCATGCTTAATATAATTGTTGTATTTTATGTGGTTATACAATAAAGTAATATTCTATTCAATTTTATTCTTCTAAATTACTTAATCAGGAAATATATAAAATATAACGAACACGCAAAATCGCGTCATATAGGGCAAGTCAATTTACAATGTTAAATTACAAATTACAATGTCAAGTTACAGATTACAATGTCAAGTCAAATTCCAATTACTGTCAATCTTAGCAACTATCTTATAGCTAGCGTCAATAAACATCGTGGGCAGGACATGGATGAGGGTGGCACAAGACCGAGACGAATAGCGTACACGAAGGGAGGCCTATGCTCAGCAGTGGGCGATAGAGGGCTGAAAATGATGATGATGATTGGTAAATATATATGTTAAAATTAAATTATAAATTAAAACACTTATTTGTTTCGAAAGTATGGTAATGCTATGCGTTATCAAGAGGGTTTTGATCATTGTTGGTATGGCTCCAGGCGATGGTTAGATCGCGGGGGAGGAAACAAGAGATACGAACAATGTGTTGACAAGTTGACGTATTGTTTTACAATTGCTCGGCGGTTGAGAGCTTCTTTTTAGAAAGGGGTCGGTCGTATTATATTTATGATGATATTATTGGAGAGATGGTGATGTCAGTAAAGAGATATGGTAGAATGCGTAAATGTAACTAAAAAAAGTCTCTCAAGATATTTTTCTCATCTAGATAGCAATGCTGCACTTTATATTTATTTATTTTGGACACGCCTTGTGACAGGAAATTTGTTTTTGTATATTGACTGTATATTTATTATTGACTTTCTATTACTTATTGTTTGCTGTCATTATAAATTTATATTTTCTTCTGTAAATTGGTGTGGAGCGTATACTAAAAGTTATATTGAGAAAAAACTAAAAATTAACATATTTTAACGCCTATTAACTACCACGCTATCAAAATACCTTTATAAAGGTAAAGTGGTATTTAAGTACGCTCTTTACAAGTCAAAAACAACATAATTGCTCGTATCAAAGTGCGCATCACTACAACTATGACACAATAGTTGTTTATTAACAATGATACGATACTTACCTACTTTGGAACACGAAGAACGTTTAAGAAAAACAAAATTACACCCAATATCCGTTGCTGAATGGGTTCCATTATTCTAAATTCGAAATTCAAATTGGCCTATCGTCCCGCGGGCATTGACGTGTAATAGCGCGCGAAAGTAAACAGGAAGCGCGCGGGGCTGCCATTGTCCGCCAGCCAGTGTCGCCAACTACGAAAATAATAATTATCGAGGGTTGCCAGCACAATGGGGGTGATTTTTTTTAAATAACGGGTCGATCGGCTCAAGTGCTTCCTATTATCCGGTGGGAGAGGATTTGGCAACAATGCCGGAAGCTTTTTTTTTGTTACTTATATATTTTTTTTATATTTTGTAACCTTTAACCAGGTGGCTGCGAAGGTGTGTTAATTCGTATTTTAGGCGCATTTTTTATCTGTTTAATCCGATAGAGATATCCTTTAATCTTTGAAGCTTTTAAGAGCTTTGCCTTTGAGCGTTGCGGGGAGTTTTTTGATATTCTTTGTTGTGATTGATTTTAAGTATTATTTTTACGAATACCGGCTTATTTTAGTGTAAATATCTAGAAATTTTAACGTTCTAATCGATATCGTCATAACATTTCTTTAGCTAGCAAAAAATTTGCGAGGATTTTTATTGCGTTCATGGCATGTTATAAAAATAACTGTATCATCGAATAAGATCATCGACTTTATGAGTAATGCACCCGCTCACTCTGAGATTCCTTCGTAATTTTTTTTAAACTGACTTCACTATTTTGTCAGTAAGGCACTGTTTGGTAGCTCGTAAATTGTTCTTAAGTCAATATTCCTAGTACAGATTTACGTTTTGATATGGTATAATATCTACTATACATAATATATTCGTACATATTTTTCCTCAATCATAAAAAAACAACGATATCTATTACTACTTTTTAAATCTGTTGTCAATCATCTTAAGGCGCGACGTGTTCAGCTTCCTTCTTGAGAGCGACTAATTCCAAACTAGGCACCCACCTTCGGCCAGAGTTCGCTGACTAATGAAGAAATTCCTAGTCATCCATCAAATTCCTAGCTAAATGTATTGAGTAAAAGATATATTCAATCAATAAAACCACGTCTCAACAAAAGTGAAACAGTATCTCTGTACAAGTTTTCAGTCAATTTTTTCGACTCTTCCAAAGCCGAAAACAACAGTGAAAATTGACTTTCATAGCCAATCCCAAACATTTGACTTACCATCTCTAACAACCAAAAAAGTCACTTTGACATGACTTCCAATTAAATTCTATTTAGAATTGCGTTCAAATCAATTTGTACGATATCATTGCTGTCACTGTAACCTTTATCACGACGGGATAGAGTTCAGTTTGATGTAAACCATTTGCTAATACTCGTTTGTTTGGAATAAAAGTCCCATGAAATCAAGTGCTGTTACTGTAACCCTTAAGTTCTAAAGAATAAAGACGTGTTTTGTGTAAGTGAGGGGTCAAAGTATGTCGGTCTAAGGTCGGGGGCGCCACGTGGCCCAATTAAGCGGACGCCCCCAAACTACGAGATTTTTTTTTAATTGAACACGCTTATTTGATTTTGCGATTGACGTGTGTACAAATATACGGCATGAGAGATTGATTTGAGTCGTGTCGGGGATTATAATTTGATCGTTATTAAAATTATAGTATACTGCCTGTCTACCCTCCATATAATGAAGATTACGCCTTAAAGCTACATAATATGTAAATAATTAATATCATTTAATAAAATAAAAATAAAATATTGCCAAGTGAGAGTCGGATTCGCGCATGACAGGTTCCTATAAAAATTGCAAACAATTTTTTTTATGGGATATCCCCATATAGCACCATAGTAACTGAAAAACACCATTTGCCAACGCCAACTCTCTATCATGGTTAATTAAATACAGACGGATAGACACATACAGACGGACGGTGAAAACAAAAACAATAATCTTCAACGAGTGCTATTAGGAAAAGATATTTAGCAAACAATAATATGACTTATTAAAACATGCTAAAAATCTTTCCCCTTCGTTTTGTTTTCTAGAAACAGTTAAAGTCATCAATACCACTTACCATCAGGTGAATTGTGGTCAAGCGTTGACCTATTTAGGGTTAAAAAAATAATAAGCTCTTAACCAATTAGTCAATTACTCTATATTCTTTGATTTTATAAAAGAAACTAAAACTATATTTTTACTAAACCATTTCTAGTTTATATTATGCTTGCTGACACAACTGATATGTATACTACATATACATTAATATATACACTCAGACTGACAGGCCAACAAATTTAGTTCAGTACAAAGATGTTGGCCGTGCCGGGAATCGAATTCGGAACCTATTGATTGGCAGTCCGGCATGGTAACCATTACGACAACGAGGTTGTCCTATAGTTTATATAATATAGTTTACCTATAAACTTACACTAAAAAAAATATCTTCTACTACGGGCTCAGTAGCTAACTTCCAACGACAGACAGACAGCTGGATAACAAAGCGTGGCCAGCAGGCAGCGCCCCCGCCCCCCGGAGTCCTCGAGGCCGCCAGCGGAGCCCTGATAATTAGAGGCTGAGGCGCGCGTGCTCAAGGGCCGGCTGGGCAAGATGCGACGATGCACACGGCGGCACCGTGCGTTGCTTCCAGCATTGATTGCTTTCTCAAACATCAAATCGCTATTTTTTTTGACACTTTCACACACGGCTGGTTAGCCCCATACTAAACCATCTTTAGCTCGTATTATGGTTGCTAACACAACTGATATACTACATATACATACATACATCTTAATATATATAAATCTCGTGTCACAATGTTTGTCCTCAATGGACTCATAAACCACATAACCGATTTTAATAAAATTCGCACACCATGTGCAGTTCGATCCAACTTGAGAAATAGTATAGTTTAAATCTCAAATTATAGTCGCAATTTTAATTTATTGCTAATTATTGTCTGTTATTATTTGACAGTCACAATTATCTGTTAACTACAAATGATTCAAACAGATGTCGATACCTTTCGACTGGGTTGAGTAAGTAATCAATAGATGGCGCTGCTATGGTAAATCTACGAACGTGTCATATAAGCTACACTATCTATTTTTCATACCCCTAAGTGAGGCAAAACAACGTTTGCCGTGTCAGCTATTATATAAAAATACATATTTAACACCCAATATTGCAGCAAATACTTGGGATTTGTTTTTTATGATCGCATTAAATATATAATAAACATATATTATGTAGAGTAACCACGGATAACAGAAGAAAAGTGGACATAGTAAAAGTTATGTACCTAATACATAATTAGATATTCTTGTGAATGTTTAGAAGGTATACCAAATGTCGTATAAAGACAAGAAGTAAAACAATTGTCACACTATATCCAGTTTTAAACATTAGAACTAGCTCGTTTAATATATTATGGTACCTAAATTTTAACTTTAACTTTGAGTAATTAAATACTTTTTCGAGCGCCAAACGTAGATTGTAGATTGAGGTACGATTAGCTACATCAACTTCTACAGAAACATTCTAAAAAACGCCAATATTTTTACGAGTGCCTTTGACTCGACATTTTCAGTTGAAACATATCCATTATATTTTGTACATAATATGTGTATGTTTTCTATAAATAAAAGAAATCGTCCATGTTAGACCATACATATGTTTGTAAAATAAATTATACTAGTTTGTAATAATAACTTTTATGTATATTTTAACGTGCCTATTGTTACGAAATGTGATAAGGCTAATAAACATCTATGAACCTAAAAAGGAGTGTGTACATATATACTCTCAAAAGGAACAAAGGAAATACCCGGAAATTCCTTTTGACTTTTCTTTTCATCTCGAATATACCAATACGTGCCGAGCAGTAATGTATGAAATTGTATCTCGGAATGTCCTTTTCCACTTTTTGTGAATTTGGGCCGGAAATATAAAATTATTAGCAACGCTACCCACGTTAGTCCGGGATAAAAAGTAGCTTATGTGTAATCAGTGTATCCAGGGTTTAAACTATCTCCATACCAAATTACAACCAAATTTCATTGATATCCATTTGGAATGGAGATAGTTTAAATTCAAATTGCTATAAACTTACAAACGTATCTATATAAAATATGTAGTATATCATTTGTGTTAGCTACCATATCACAAACTAGAAATGATTCAGTATGGGGTTAACCAGCCGTGTGTGAAATGTGTCTAAAAATAATAATTACATGCGAATTGTCTTTGACAAATGGCGTAGACGAAGGGAGGCCTATAGCAGCAGTGGCGATAGAGTGCTGAAAATGATCATGATGATTCTTATTCTTATTTTGATGGGGGCGATCAGACCTGCACTGACAACCTGCAAGAGGCGTATTGTGCATTTCCCCCTACCAGCCTCTACCCAAGCCATCCAAGCTCCTTAAAATAGCGGAGCACGGTCTTGGGTCGCTGGCATACCTGTTCCAATGTCATTGCGTCAGATGTTGTGGTACTTCTATTAAAACAGGAGGCGTCGAAGTATAGCGTCGTGTTTTGTTAAGATTCCCTTGCTAGTCCGGTTTTCTCTCTTGTTTGGCTTGTAGATTCACAGTGTAACAGCAATGATGATGATGTCTTTGCCTAACCTTTTTCCGAATTTGGTCCAGTACTTGATTTCTTCAAAACTTGTTCGTAGTAAGTAGGTACACGAGGTGAGATATGTGGATGGTGGTGTATGTGTGTGGGTAATCCTCTCGAGGTTGGCGAGGCTTTGTGGCGTATTAATGCGGGGACCGCGGCGCCGGATTCAAGTTGGCAAAAAAATGTAAAAAGTTACTCTGCGACCTGAGGTACTGGCGCGAGCAGAAGTCTAGTTTCGATATTAGAAGAAAATGACATCTTTGGATCGGAATAAAAACAGTATTTAAAATATAAAAGATAAATTAATTGTGGTTAAAACAAAAGTGCTCGTATATAGAGTTCTTATATTATCTACATACAGTGTAAACTCTATATAACGACTCTGAAGGGACTGTGCATTTTATGGCGTTATAGAGAGTGGTCGTTTAATGGAAATAATGTATCATTGTGTGAAATACAAGCTAAATCAAATAAAGCCAATTGATTTCGACGCTTTAGAGAGTTTGTCGTTAAATCGAGTGACGTTACATGGACGTTACACTGTACCTTATATTTTAATTAACTGGTACGCTGTAGGCCTCCTCCTCTCACTCTTAACCAAAGTTTCCTATCTTCTATATATATATCTTATATATAAAATTTCCGTGTCACAGTGTTTGTTACCGTACTCATCCGAAACGGCTTGACCGATTTTTTCCAAATTTTACATGCGTATTCAGTAGGTCTGAGAATAGGCTACTGTATATTTAGAAATAATTATTAAGGCAAAATAACGTTTGCCGGGTCAGCTAGTATACATATATATTACTAGTCGTCGCCATTCCTAGCCATGTCTATCTACTATATCTATGTCTATCTACTTACTAATACTACTACTTAGCTGTAGTCCCAAATCATGAAAACACTCAAAAGCAGATCTTTATATATGATAAAACTAGTGCCAATAAAGAAAACTTTTGAAAGTTCGCTTTTGCTTGCTCACACTCATTTAGTTATGCAAAGACATGCACTTTCAAATATTTTCTTAGTAGACTCAAAGGGTTATTGCTTATATTACAAAAAAGAAGAACTGTAAGAATTTTTATATTGTAGTTCCGTGACAAAATTCGAGACGAAGATAATTGCCTGCCGATTAAAAAAGTAACAAATAAAAGAGTATGCGATCATTATTTCTGCCTAGCAAGGTGTAAAAATATTATTTAACCAAATATCGTATTCATTGTTCTAAAAATAAATAAACAAATATAGAGTTTTACAGACGAATGTACGGTCACATGAAGCCAGCTCTCTCGTTGCTTAATTAAAACCCTACCTGTAACAATATATAACATTGTCTACAAAGACATGAAAGCAAAAATGTCACACAAGAATTCCTTTGTTGGCCATGTCACAAATTAATAAAGTCCCTTCAGCTTTTATCTCATGATGAAATGCTCTTCAAAAAAAGGTTTAGTTCAAACAAAAGAGGTTGTATATCGTTTGTGGGTTGTGCATAACTTTAAATTGCATGACAATTTCTCCCCAGATCCGCCCTAAGACTCACGCCTACCCGCATTACCTTGCTATATAATTATTTTCACCTCCCACGCAATTTGGGCGTCGCCTGCTTTTCAATGTGAATATGTCTCCCGTAGCTGCCTATTATGTCTGCTTCACTCTCGTCTTGTTTTTAGGGTTCCGTACCCAAAAGGTGGAAACTGGAACCTATTGTAATGATACTATATTATTAGAATTAGAATTGAAAATTGACGTTGATACGTTACTTATACTTTAGTAATGATATCATATTATTTGACTTGTAACTTTGGTGTTATCAATTTGTATTTGTATTACTTAGATTCCGTTCCGGAGACCGGATCTCATGAATCGTGATAGCGATACAGTTTTCAGAGATGATGTGTTTTTGTTGCCGCTATGATAACATATACTAAAATGAGAAGAAAATAAATATGTATGTAAAGGACGGCTCTCTTACAACAAATGTGTTTTTCTGCTGCTTTTAAGCCCCTGACGCAAAAATGATATGATGTTATAGTTTTGTTTGTGTATGTCTGTTGCATAGTAGATCCTTAATGGATGGATCGATATTATCTAGATTTTATTGTCAGATTCAGATTTGTTTGAAAGGTGTATAAGACGACAGTGTTCTTACACAGGCAGTCACAAAATAGCATATTTGATGACATATTTTTACAACTGCCTCAAAAGGGCTTGATTAATAGAGTACATATTATGTATGTAAAATGGCTGCCACTATTATTTTTTTAATAGAGGTTTTCTCAATTGCTAATTTATACAGGTGAAAGAACCCTTCGTTCGCGAGCCCGACTCGCAGCTGGCCAGTTATTCCCTCCACTTGCGGTGGAAGCGTTGCCGTGAATAGTGAGGCCAAAGATTTTTTGGCTGTTTAATGTGAGGCACGGCACGTTAACACTGCCACCAACGCGCTCGTTTCACATTTCAAATTGTGAAGCTTTTTAAGATTGCTCTCTGGATGGTTTTATGATAACAAATTGACCACATCTTGTACCTGAATGTAATTAGATAGATCTCATATATTATGTAATATCATAATCTCGTTGGCGTTATGGTTAACATGTAATGACTGCCAACCAGAGGGTCACGGTCTTTGTGATGAACTAAATGTGTTGGCTGTCGGTCTGGGTGTTAACTATATATCGATATAAAGTATTTATGTATGTATTATGTTGTATATCAGTTGTGTTAGCAACGAAGTTATAAAATAGTTTAGTATGGGGATAACCAGCCTTATTATTTTTATTTATTTAGATTTAAGTTATTTGTAATAAATTTAAATTAATTTTGATATATTAACCAGCCTATTCTTCTATTATTGCATACATGTGCATGAAATACATAATGACTGTCGCGAGCAAGCGTGGAGAGCGTAACGAGGAATGTCATTAGAATGTATTGTTCCCTGGCGCCCAACGTGGGACTGAGAGCGCAAACTGACTTATATACAGACTAGCTGCGCCCCTCGGTGTTACCCGCGGCAAAAAGTAGCCTATGTGATAATGCAAAGTCTAACCTATCAAATTCGGCCCAGCCGTTGGAGCGTGAAGAAGTAACATAGATTTTGAAGTTATTTACGTATCCCACGGGAACCGCTGTCTGTCTGCCTGTAAAAAATAAAATATATATTTAAGGGGAGCTCCCATACAACAAACGTGTAATTTTGCCATTTTTTTTTTAAGATAAATAAATATATGCGCGAGCCTGACTCGCACTTGTCCGTACGTATTGATTTTATGTTATTAAAAAAACGCTTTGATTTGCTGTTTTTTTTTGGCATGGATCATTACTAAGATTATGTTCAAACACTCGAATATAGCTAAGCGTATTCCCTCGCGGCATCAATGCCTGGATCTGCGGGAATCTCTTTACAAGCCAAACTTGATGTTTTCGCCCCCGCTTAGCACACGTAATCTGTGTACCTTTTACATGGATGTAAAATATACTGATTTAAATTTATTTGGTCGTGACTACTTTTGTTATGATATTCGTAATTAGGAGGTCAAAATTTTAAAAACGTTATTGTACCGATCGTAATCTTAATCATATTTATTGGTGAAAAATATTTTACAGGTTAGCTCACATTCATACATAATAAAAAAATTACATAACATAAAATTCAAAATTCACTTGGATACATTTCAAAATATTTCGATATGTCATATCTGTATCAAAAAATTATAAAAACAATGTAAAAAAAAAATATTTTGTAATTTTTATAAATGTATGTATCTATGTCATAGAGTGTTCCCTTGACAAGCCAGCATTTAAGTCGAGCTTTAAAGCTACCTAAACTGGTCGCCCCGTTAACATTAGTAGGTAATGTTTTTTCTCACGGCTGGTTAACCCTGTACTGTACCATTTCTAGTTCGTATTATGGTTGCTAACACAACTGATATACTACATATACCTACATTCATACATATTTAACACCCAGACTCACAGTCAAAAATTTAGTTCACAAACATGTTGGCCGTGCTGGGAATCGAACCCGGCACCTTCTGATTGGCAGTCCGGCACGGTAACTATTACGCCAACGAGGTCGCCAACAGTTTTTGATAACAGTTTGGTTCGGCGTTTGGCAAACTTTAAACAGATCGTTCGACGGTATGCGCTTTTCGGAAGTAGATAGATTATTTATTTCTCTTTTGACATATACATATATGCACTTAGAGACGTCACAAAACCAGTATTTTTTCATATCTATATAAACAAAACATGTTTAAGTTACCTGCAATACCATCGTCATAATTAATACATAGAATAACACATAGAATTTTAAATTACATTTCACATTTAAAGATAGCCTTATCGTTAACTGCATCGATAAGTTTATAATTGTGAAATATTGCGGGTAGTTTCATATTTGCTGCCCGCCGCCATATTAAGAATAAACCAGTCGTATACCGCTCGTTGTGTGTTTCATTGCGCCGATCTTACTATAATAACTTTTGTACACTAGGGATTTTCTTACATGAGTCATAATAATGTTCTTTCTTATGTTAACGTACAGCCATGTTAGTTCCTGAGGCCATATCGAAGGTCTACTAGCAGGCAGCCGGCGGTCACAAAGCTAGCGATTAAGCACTCGACTGCGTGTGGCGGCTGCGAACGGTTCGAAGGCGGTTTTAAATCCTCGAGTGTCGCAATACTCCGCGGGTTGTGACGAGAGCCTCGCGTACAGGACTAGTTGGAATGGAGACACATCTAACCTGCTCAGACAGACTAATACACGAATTTTCTACTTGTTATATCCGTGCCTGGCGTGAATAAGTTGACATGTCCAAAATGACAATTTTTCAGGACGGCCATTTAAAAGTTTGACCTCTTCCTGTAATGTAACCTCTTCATGTTATTACCACTGGCTTTATCTCAAAAAGTTGTGTACATTAAGAGCTGTAAATTTTTTACATACAAGTATGGTATGCGTAGAATGCATTAGGCCAATAAAAAAAAACGTGCAAGTCGAGATGTCAACGTATTCACGCCAGGCACGGATATATCACTTGGTCTGTGGTTCCAAACGTAGGTTCCAATTCCAAATTTGTCGTTCCAAAGAAAAACATTAAAAAAAAGAACCAGTATCTGGCCGCTTACCAGTTGATGGGATATCGAAAGATATACGTAGAAAATCGATATAGGTGTAGCATTCGATATATTTTTAACCTACTCATAGACTAAAAAATATAGTAGACGCTCAATCTCTTGTTGAAAATCGTACTACGTATATCATTCGATACACGTAGCGCCATCAATTCGTGTTGTCTGGAAACGACTTATAATCTGGTCACGCAATCTACTATCGTCATATCACTATGCGACTGCAGCGCGTTGCGGAATTTGGCGGCAGCTAGGCTGTACTCTCGATTTGCAGCGCCATCTAGGTTTCATCGGTAACTATAGCAAACTACCGCGCCACGCTTTATTGTATGGGAATCAGCAATCCTCTCTAGTGTTTTGATCCCTGTACGTGCACTGCTGTTGCAACTGTCGGTGGGTGAAGTCGGATGACAACTTTGTACCTTTATATGTACTTCATAACCCATTAGTCAAAACATTTTTATGATGATGATAAAATGCTAAGTCACCATAAACTGTAGTTGCTGTGTTTTATTAAATATAAATAAATAAAATGTTTATTTGTCCAAATAAAGTGGTGTACAATAATGAAAAAGAATATTTTTACAAAAGTATCGTACATACCATTGTACAACAACAAGATGTACCCTGTGCTTCACTGTAGGACAAGTTCTGTGTTGTGAAGCACAGTGTCAGTGTCAAATATGTTCTTTGATTTTATGTCAATAAAGTATGTTAGTTACCAAAAGTCATGAACTTTTAGGCCAAGTATTGTTAGTCTCATCTACCTGTTATCATTTGCTATAGATGTTTATTCGTCCATTTAAATAAAAATAACTAAAGAGTAAACTAAGTAGAGTAGTTTTAAGTTATTTCTACTTACTGCTTTTTTTTAACTTTTTTGCTAGGTACGTTCATGAGCTGGTTGTCCTAACATTTAATGTTATTAACAATTAACAAAAATAAAATAATAAAATACTTCATCTGTTAGCTCTGTAGTATCACTCAAGATACAGTCTCACAAAGAGATGTGTTGGGAAAAGCGCCCTCGCGCAGTTTCCGTTTGAAGTTTGAATATTTTTATTTGCTTTTAAGGTTTATATTTAGATATTGTAAAAGTTACACATTGCATCTTACCTAAGAAATACACTATTAACACACTTATATTTGTCAATAGCCTTTGTTCAATATGTTTATATACATACTTGATAATCATCATACATCTTTGATAATAACACTTCTCATAATAGTTTACGTAATCGTAAATGTCTTCTAACATACTAAAATCATTGTTGCAGATAATTTTGGTCCACAACGCGGGGGCTACGTTCAGTTCAACCAGGGGCAGAGTAGCAACGGTTACCACGGCAACCAAGGTAACGGTTACCAGGGCAACCGGTCGGGTTACGGCAGCACCGGCGCCGACCGGTTCGGCAACCACGGCAACAGCCGCTCCGGTTACGGCGGCAACGATCGCTCCGGACAGAACCGGGGTTACAACCAACAAGGCTATCAGAGCCAAGGATACCAGAACAGATCGAACCAAGGCGGCAGCGGAGGCTACCAGAACAACAGATACAATAACCAGGGCTACAACTCGTACCAGAACTCGGATTCGGGCCATCAGAGGCATAATTCGTATCCGCAGAACAATTACGGAGGTAATCACGGGCAGGTGGATAGACACGGTAACCAGAGGCAGCAGGGGAATAGGAACCAGGGTGGTTGGCGTTAACTGTACATAGTATTGTATAGACTCACATACGTAGACTGAATTATACATAGAGAATCGACTCTTGCGCAGGTGCACCTTAGTGTTTTCATTTATACCTACAAAACAATATTAAAGGTTTACTAAAAAAAACGCATAACTTTTTAAGGGTAGGACTAGTACGCGTGTACAAGCTGAATATTTCCGAAATGTATATGGCGAATATGTATGTATGAATATCTATGACGTAACTACATACGCCCTTTATAAGATATTGCGTTAGTTTTCAGTAAACTTGTTTAGTGTATGGATAGTTTGTAGGTTATATTGTCGAATTGTCTGTAACATGCATCAGTAAATTAAACAATTGAATGTTCGCTCTTTCCTCTCGCTCACACTACTAGGGTTGTGCAAGTGAGAGGACATGAACTTTCAAATGTTTTCTTTTTCTTCTTCGTATGAGCTAAGTGTCCAAGCTCTGGTGTCGAGAGCTTTCAAGCCACCCGTAGGCCTCTGACCTGGCTTAACGACTGCTTGTACTTAAGACTAACGGCTAGAACCTACAATTTAATGTGTCATCCGACCCACAGTAGTGCCCAGATGAAAATGCCAATATGTTTTCTTTAGTGACTATAAATAATGAGTTTTTTGGGTTGTTTTTAAATGTTTTGATTTGTTCTAATTTGTAACTTTTGACGTGTAAAAGATCAATATTGGTCAAAATATAAATATCAGAATGAAAATATTAGGTAGGTCTGCGCGTTAGAGTTGTGACACAAGACGATAGTTTCACTGATTTAAACCGTTTTATAAAATGCTAGAAAAATTATAGATATTAAAATTTAAAACACGGAATGCACCACTAAAGTTGACGAAAGCACAAGACTTAGTAAAAAAATATACAGAATGGGTTGTGGAAAAGTAATGTCTTTTAGTATGTTTTAATATTTTAAATGTATGAGAGAGAATAATATTTTAATTGTCGCCGAAATGGTACAAAAATTACACGATTCATAAATCCGCTAGATAATAATGATAGTTTAATTTTTTAAAATTAATATTTACTTTATTTTAAACAGTGTATGTCAAGTGATTTGGCTTTAAGCCTGACTAGTTGAATAAAGACGAATAAGTAAACAGTTCTTAAAAAAATACAGAAATGTTGTCAATGACTTTCACGATTAATATCTAAAGTTTTATTTGCACGAACATTTTGTTTTGTTTAGTTACTAAAATTTTAATAGTTATTCATTTTTTTTATATATCTAATGTAATTTATACTAAACTAAACACAATCTTTTCTGAAATGATATTGTCTTCGAACAACATTAATATTCTAGAATACAGGTGTAAGATTCAATTAATTAGACATACGCCTTAATAGATACAACAAAATAAAAATGATGCACTGTAAATAAATAATTGGACCATATATATTATTATAGTATTTTATTTCAGTTCAAAGTGTTCAGGTTTTACTAACATACCTATAATAATTAAGTAGTGAAGAATATAAGAACTTATAAATAAGTAGAAAATAATAAATAAGTGACTAGAAAGTGAAACTTATATACCAATATAAATAAAGAGGAAAGGTTTGTTAGTTTGACGCGAATACGCACCGAAACTACTAGACTGATTTAAAAAAAAAACACCTTTGGGAAGCTACATTATCCCCGAGTAACATAGACTTTATTTTGTTTCTCTTTACAACTTGGATTATTTTACAACTCGTGCGAAGCCGGGACTGGCTGCTAGTATATTTATAAAGTAGGAAGCTAAGTCGCATTTAGGTACTGTCGTTACTCCTTAAGTAGGTTCCTTTTGTTTTTTTTTACATTTTACCTTAAATCAATGTTATTTAGCATGAGATTTACGAGTAGAATCAAATTAATGTCACATCGGTAACCTTTGCTCCTATTTTCTCGACCTATTTAAACGTCCTAACAAATCTAAACTCTCTAACGGTTGCGCTCCATTTTCCTATCGACCAATCAAAACGGTCGTTTGACATTCCAAAGTTAATTAAACACACATGTAGCGCGCCCGTCAAACGTTCAAAATGGCGGACAATGCAGTCTGAAGTGGCGCGTTTTGTGCGCGATCAATATAGTTTTTTAAATTCTTTTCCCGACAAACGAAGGTTCGGCAAAATTGTTGAGCATGAAAAGAATTAGGGCCGCTGGAAGCCACTTGAGGGTTCAATGAGGGAACTTAACGTAGAATTTAAAGAAGTTTTTGTGCAGGTAAGCTATTCGAATGGCTTTATGATCGAGGAAGTCCGCTACTGCATATTATGACGATGTTTTGATTGTGGCGGTGCAAGATTATGACGTTTATTAAACGGTTTCTGTACCTGCTCTAAATATGACTCAGATAAAGATCTTTTAACTTGTATCTGTGTAAGGAGTACACATGCATGTAATGTTGTATTTTTTTAGGTAACCAGATTATCATTCAGATTTACATACCCGGTGTCAAAAGTTAACAAGAAAAAGCAAATGAAAAAGGAACGCGCCATAAGTGTCAATTAGTTTACTCGTAATAATTAAATTCTTAGAAGATTAATTTATAAGCTTTCATATAAATTCTTATCAACAGTACCTACTTCACATAAAGTGTGATTAGACTAAGAAACAGATATAGATAGGTAAAATAAAATGTTTTACCTATGAAAAATTGCTAGAATGATGTCAAAGAATAAAAGTCATTAATTGCATCGACATGGTGTTATAATCCCGGCTAACAGTATCCAGATCGTGCGACCTTCCACTAGAGTACCTCCGAATAGACTTGACATTCCCACACGGCACAAAACACCCCGCGGACCGTGAATCTGCGATAAGCGCAAAATGTCGCGAACCGCGCCCTGCTCACTTCCCATAAACACGTCAAGATCTAGAATGTTCACTTCCCCGTGAACTAATGTGTGTCAAAAGACATACTTTTGTCCAACTCTGTACCAATTACACGCGCTCCGTGCTAATGAATCGACAGAGGCGGCGGGGCGCCACCGGCACGCTGGGTTCGCGTGACGATCAATGACGTCACGCGGCGCGCGCGCAGCCAGACCTCCCCGTTCCAAATTCAAATTCCATTTGACAGATGACTTTGACTTCTTTATGGAGGTCTTGAGAACTGGCGAGCGGAGCTTTGAGTGGGTGCGGCGGAGTGTGAATGAGCAATTCCAGGTTTGATGGGAAAGCGTCTCGGCGCCGTGAGAGTGATTGACGGCTGCGGAAGGTCAAGTGGCGCGGCGGACGGGTCGATGCCGGCGACAATGTGCTCGTTCAAGGATATGCGCTTTACAGTTTACGCATTAATACAAAAATCACATAGATTTTCTTACATTAATTTGACTTGAGTTTGACCGTAGTAGGTATTACCTAATATATAGGGTAAAACCCGGATAGTTGCCTCACTTTTCGAAAACGTTTAATTTTTTTAAAATATGAACTTTCTGAAAATTATTCATTATGTATTTTAAAACATAGGTCTTTTGACTTTTATAATAGCCTATTTTTGTATACATAATTAATAACGTTTTCGAATAAATACTGTTTTATTTCACCTCTCAGAAAAGGGATAGTTGCCTACTGTGGCGGATAGTAGCCTAGAGTAGAAAATGCTTCGGAGGATACTTGCCTCATGCGGGGATAGTAACCTCGGTATGATTATTATTTAGGATAAAAATCAATTTATAGCAGTTAAAGTGATATTTATTATTTATTTAACAGTCTTATCAATTTACTGAGTACTTTCAAATTAAATACTATTCGAAATATTAATTAACACTATTAAATAATTTTCAGTTTTAATAATATAAATTATATAAAAATATTATTCAAACTTAAAGTTATGAAAGTTTTTATATAATATTACCACTTATCTTAAGAATAATACAATTTGGTAATTAACTTTGGTATTGACATTAATTTTTTCCACAAGCTTCGATGGCAAGTACTGAACTTTCTTTCGTCCAGTTATTGCGTGGCACCACACCTGGTTTTCGCTTATATTTTCGAGACACTTTGCTTATCTAGAATAAGTATAAAAAACAGTTAAATAGATATTTATTTTATTGACAACAAGTTAAAGTCACAGTAAATTTGAAAAAAAAAAAAACAAAAAAGAAAATCCAACTTTGCGTGTTAAAAAATGTTTAGTCACTCTAGGGGCAACTATCCGCGAAAGTAAGTAGGGCGACTATCCTTTTTGATGCGGATACTTGCCCTTTTTATTTACAAAATAAATAATAATTATTTAATAATAAAACATATGAAACAATGTGATCTAAACTCTTATGCATGCAAAGAAAGAAAAAGTTGACTGAAATTATGATCAGTAATAAAAATATTCCATAGAAATTACTTACCAGTATAATTATAACGCTCGTCAAAGTTTCGCCGCGGAAGATTTTTGCTTACAAGGACAAAACAAATGCACCTGTTTCGATGGCTTATGTGTCATTGAGGCCTGCAGGGGGTCACTACATATTGTGGTAAAGCATTAACATATCTTATGGTTCTAACATAGTGTACTAAAAACTGAGGCATGTATCCCACCGAGGCAACTATCCGGGTTTTACCCTAACATCATAATGAACTTGGTTGAAGAATTTGTGTGGATAATTACTTAGTTAATTATTGTTATACTTAGTTATTGTGCATAATTTATAATAACTACAGTCTCAGCCGACTCTACGAGGGTGAATCAAAAAGTTCTTAGAAGTGCATATATATGAAACCTTTTTGGATCAAGTTCAATATTGAAATTAAAGAGTGTCTATCACACTATATTTATGCAGACTGTCACTTGTTTTTGTCAGTTCGTTCGCATGTAATAAATTTTTTTGTGCAACGAGTTGCTAAAAAGTTAAAATTATGGATAAAAGTGAGTAACGTGCGGTGATAAAATATCTCAGTTTGAAAAAAATGTCTACGAAGGAAATTTTATTGGACATTCAGCAGACATTAGGGGGTGATGCTGTACCCTATTCTACGGTTGCGTACTGGGTGGCTGAATTTAAAAGAGGTAGATCAAGCTGTAAAGATGACCCGCGTTCTGGGCGGCCTTCAACCTCCGTTACAGAAGAAAATGTCAAAAAGGTTGAGAATCTGGTTTTGGAAGACAGAAGATTGGCTATAAAACATATAGCTGAGATCCTAAAGATATCTTTTGGTAGCGTTCAATCCATTTTAATTGATTCACTGGGGTTCAAAAAAGTGTCTGCAAGATGGGTGCCACGAATGTTAACCGACGAAAACAAAAAGCGACGTTTGGAAATTTCCAAGCGTAATCTCGAAATGTTCCAGCATTATTCAGATAATTTTTGCCGTCGTATTGTCACCATGGATGAAACGTGGGTCCACCATTTTGATCTTGAAACTAAAAGACAAAGCATGTCTTGGAAACGACCATCCTCGCCATCCATTAAGAAATTTCGAGTTGCTCCTACCGCTGGCAAAGTTATGGCCTCTGTGTTCTGGGATAGTGAAGGAATCCTTTTTATTGATTACATGCCAAAAGGCCAGACGATTACTGGACCCTATTATGCAAATTTGATCCCGAAAGTGCGTGAAGCGATTAAAGAAAAACGTCGTGGAAAACTGTCGTTGGGCGTGTTGTTCCTTCAAGATAACGCTCCTGCTCATCGATCGGAAGTTGCGCTCAACGCAATCCGCTGTGCTGGCTTCAATCTCCTTGACCACCCACCATATTCTCCGGACTTAGCCCCAAGTGATTTTCACTTATTTCCAAAATTAAAAGAGGAAATTCGTGGAACAAAATTTCGCGATAATGACGCGGTTATAATAATAATAATAATAATAATAATTCATTTATTTGACACACATATATGTACATATAACACAAATTACATCGAAAAAAACTAAAAACTAAAATTATTATAATTTTAACAATTGAGCAAAACATTTATCATATTAACTTTTATATAATATTAACTTTTATTGTATTTGTGTAGGTCCCTAGCTCTCACGCTAGGATACCCTGAGTTTGTAAGAGCTAGTTTCTTTTCTTAGGGGCTTGGGGTGGGGACATAATTTATAGATGTAGTGACATATTGGACGTGATTATTTACTTTATGTGTATGATTATTAGTGTTTATTTATTAGTGTATACTGAACGTTATGTGTTTCAATGTATGAGTGTGTGTGTGTGTGTTTGTCAGAAAATCTTATGTGCGTGTATTTGCATTTGTGTGTATTTTAGTGTATTTAAAGAGTGTGTCTGTAGTTGACTTATGATTATCCATGTCCATGTGTGTTTGTGAGTGTGTGTGTGTGTGTGTGTGTGTGTGTGTGTGTGTGTGTGTGTGTGTATGTATGTATGTACTAGAGTTTTACTACTTGATGCTTCTGATTAGTTGTTCTGTTTCGGCATAGCTTAGTTCTTGTAGGTATATTTTTATCTTATTTTGGCATTTATATTTGGTGTCATAAATTAGGTTTAGTTCTGTATGTAGTCTGCTGTAGATAAATCCTCCCAGATAGTTATAACACTTTTGGCCAATGTTTGTCTTAGTGTGTGGGAGTTTCCATCTGTGAGCACGACGTGTTTTCTCGGTCTGGACGTGAGTATTGGAAATAGCAAGTGCAGTTTTGTGATATCTCATGGCACTTTCAAGAATGAAAAGTTGGCGAACCCTGAGATGACCAGTATCTTTATATAGTTGGTCTGTTGGATACCGGTAGGGTTTCTTGTAGGCAACTTTCAGGAGAAGTCTCTGGGCTCGTTCGGCTTTAATGAGGTGTGTTGTACAGGCAGTACCCCATGATGAGATGCGGTTATAGCTGCCGTAGAGGACTTTTTCGAGAGTCAAGAAAATATTTTTTTTTCACAAGGAATAAGGAAGTTAGAAACGCGTTATTCTAAATGCATTGCATTGGAGGGAGATTATGTAGAAAAATAAAATATAATTATTTAAATCTTCGCATTTTTTAATATTGATTCCAAGAATTTTTTGATTCACCCTCGTATATCAGTAGTAGAATTCTATACCAGTCTTCTTCTTTTTAGTATGAGCTAAGTGCTAAGCTCTGGTGTTGAGAGTTTTCAAGCCGCCCGAAGGTTTCTGACTTGGTTTGGCTCTAACTTGGCTATACCAGTAGTGGGATAGAATAGGCTGTGGATGATGATGATGCTATTAATTTAACAACTACTTAAAAAAAGTTTCTACTACACTTTTTTTTATCAGAATTACATCATCAGCCAGAATGATTAATTTTCCAGATGTACTTATCAAGGCCCTTTTACAATTTATGTGTTTAATTTTCCGACCTTTTTAATTTTATTTTTTGCTTCAAAACAAAGGTTAATCGCTGCGGGCTACAAGTACCTAAGCAGATGCTCACACAGAACTTTACATCTCCCTACCATAAATTACGATCGCTTCATTTACCAAAACGGATATTACGCTTCCGGACGAACACAAAAAGTTACAAATTGTTCTAGTTTCCCCCCAAATTTGACATTCGGAACACGCGCCGAGCCGCGCGCTGATTGGTCGGCGCTACTCGACCCTGATTGGCCCACAATTTGACAGTAATGGCGTTAACTCTACCTCTTCTATGGGCTGAACATAAGTCTCTCGCTTGCGACAATTGAGAGTGAGCTGTATTGCGTATGGATAGAGTGTGAATTCGTTTAGATCCTGTAGTTCATTTGTGCTATTTTGTATCGTTTCGGCTCCCCTTTTAGACAGATGTTGCTACATTTTGTAACAATTTCGCCCACGAGTCGCTTGGCAAGGCATTGTGCAACGTTTTTTGTGTATTATTTTGCCTAATTCATTTGTCATGCGGTTGGTTGGGCCGAAGGGAGAGATAATTCATTGGATGCGTTTTGTTCGATGCTACCGGTTTGCTAGGTTTGTTGGTTTTGGGTATCATCGTGACCTGAATGTTGATTATATTTTTAGGGTATATAGGTATTTTGTTTAATCAGAGTTATCATCATTTTATAATGATACTCGATTTAAATAGGTATTTATATAGGTAAACTGGTTTGAAAGCCTTTTTAAAGATCTGCTAATTGAAAATTGTGAGTTTTTTCTGTTGCATTTCGTTTATATGTATATTTAAAACAAATTACTAGATAAACCTGCTGAAAGTATTTTTCAGAAAATGAAATGTAATTTTTCAGAATATGAAAAAACATATATATATTAATTTAGATCTAATTTACCGAACTTTTCATAAAAAAGTTCGTTTGATAGGTATGTTTTAATTAAATTCAAATTCAAAATGTCTTTATTAGCAACACAAATATTGTAATACAAAAAATGTGCACCCTGTGCTTCGTTATTAGGGCATGGCTAAGACTACTTAAAATTATTTAATTAATACTATATTTAGGTCTAGTTATTTGCATGTAAATTTTGATTATATCTACTACTTATATAATATTATACTCTATTCATATACTTATACTAACTAAGGCTAAGGTAATTCGCACCTCTGTCCCATAAATATGTAAATATTAAGACACATTTCACTCCGGATACTAAACCAGTTTTAGTTTGTATTATGGTTTCTAAAACAACTAATGATAAACGAGTTACACTATATTGACTACATAATATATGATAAATATTGACACAACATATCAATTTAAATAATAAGAGAACATAAAAAACAACATTCAAATAATAAGTAAATACGTAATCAAAACATAATATAAAACAAAATTTAATATTAACACATAGTTACTACCTAGGTACTATGGTATATCATCGTAACTAAAACGCAGCCAATTCACGCTAGTTGACCCATTAGAAGGAATTACTAATCGTTGCGTGATTATTAGGTACCTATTGTCCATCGCACCATCGACACAGATTCGAGGGTCATATTATATTTTCACGTTCATTTTATATTATATTTTTTACTTGTAATAATTTGCGCGCGGCCTCTCGAGCCGCTCTTGAGCACGAAGCCCAAAAAACGTCTAAAACCCGACCACGTGAAGGGAAAATGTTCGGGTTTTGTTCACGGGGTTCTGTACTCTAGGGAATTGATTAATATGTATTTACTTTTTTGCGCTTGATTGCTTTAATTTATTTGTGAATATTATTTTCTATTTTCTCTCATTTTTAACTAAATGGAATATTAAAAAAAAACAGAGTTAGAATGAGTTTGATATTATAACTACGTTGGTACGTACCGTAGAGCCCAATAAACATCTTGTAACAAGTTACATATCAATTATCCTTTATTTGTACGCTTGAACCGATTCTAAAGTATTAATTTAAATTAAATAAAAAGGGTGTCCACTCTAAAATTGATCGATATTTAAATAGATATAAGTGCCGATTGAATATTGTAACTTTACGACCTCATTGGCGTAATGGTTACCATGCCGGACTGCCAACCAGAGGGTCCCGAGTTCTATTCCCGGCACGGCTAACATCTTTGTGATCAACTAAATTAATAATATTTAAATTTAAATTACTAGATCTAAATATAGTATTATTAAGTAATTCATTTTAAGTAGTACCTATTAGCCATGCCCTAACACCGAAGCATTAGGGTACACATTTTTATATATTTGTGTTGCTAATAAAAGCATTTTGAATTTGAATTGGAATTACCTATTAAATCTAGATTTGAAGAAATTTAATCTCCCAATTTTTTTTCTTTTTGTTAGAAACCTGCGAGATTCATTCGCTTTATTTAAATTTATGTTAATTTATAAGGTAATTTTTTATGTTAAATATTATTTTTCTTGAGACAGTGTAAATAAAATAAATAAATGAATATTAGATACTCCCGGGCTCCAACAGTGTCCAACGGATCTCTAAGCCGAAACACAACGGCGTCATTTGACGCAGCGCATTATTATGTATTTGGGAAAAGGGCATTGTTTCGCAATCACCCCTGCTTCGCTGGAGAGGTTCCATTGAACGCCTGAAAGAGTTCCACACACTCGACAGCCAGCGCTAGGTACGCGATCAAAAGGTGCCAACGAGGGCTATGTAATCAGCTATAATCGATGCACCACAATGCCTGTTAGTTTTAATGCTACATGGACTTCTGAGTGTGGGGTGGACCGCATCTGTGCGGGATTGGCGATTTTTTGTTACGTGATTTGTTTAAAAAAAAATAGGTAAATTGCTTGCCTTTTGCTTTTTTTAATTAAGTAAATATACAAAGCGAGACATATTTTTATCGCAAATACACAAACATTAAATTTACTTATAAATTGAAATAAAAATATGTTTTTTTGCCGCGAACGCAGAGAAGCTATTGAAGTTATGTCATACGCAAACCTATAAGTAATTTGTATAAAACATTTTATTCAGACTTGCACATTTTTATGAGGCTAACTATCAATTGCAAAAACAGCATTCTAAAATATTTCGGACTTAAACAGAAGTTAAACACAAGCTGTCAAATGATAATAGATATATAAAATAAATATATTTTTTTACTCCATTCAGCTAGGTATTGACCAGCAGGGCGCGTAAATACGCGCCCTGCTGGTCAATACTGCTCAATAATCGCTAATTCAAGTGGAACTTGAATTAGCGGCGCTCTGGCCTAAGGTGGAGCATGCATAGTCTGGAATATCTGGCTCTCAAGGAGGCTGCCGGAACATACTGTTAGCTTGAGGGAGGTTGTTCGCCAGACGAGCATTAGAAATTACCCTAACACCATGCTATGGTTTCCTTCACGAAAGAAAGCTCAAGCTCATTGGCGGGGATCTAGCCCTCGGCCTTCGGGACGTAAGGCAGCCGCTCGCCCGACAGCTGTCATCGCTTCAGTTGATAGCAAACTATCAATTTTAAAATCTTACGCACCTATTCTAAAACAATTTAGAGTTGCACAGTCTTCTATTTCTATCAAAGGCAATAAATGTGCACAACTTTTTGCCACAAAGTTTAAAATCGCTCAATATAAATAAATTTAAGCCTTGTTTAGGAAAATGGTTGATAGACAAAGAGTAAGTATTATAATATGAATGAAAATTTCGGAGTAGCGTAAATTAATAAAAATGTATAGTATTTGTAATGTATGGTTAATAAAAATGTATAGATATTACTAAATTTTAGTTAATAGTTGTTTTTAGTTAATAATAATAAATATTAGGACACATTCACACACGGCTGGTTAGCCCCATACTGAACCATTTCTAGCTCGTATTATGGTTGCTAACACAACTGATATACTACATATACATACATATTATATATAAATACATATTTAAAACCCAGACCCACAGCCAACAAATTTAGTTAAGCACAAAGATGTTCACCGGGCCGGGAATCGAACCCGGAACCTTCTGATTAGCAGTCCGGCATGGTAACATTTACGTCAACGAGGTCGTCAACAAACAAGTTAATAGTTGTATGTTCTTTACGAACAAGACTTTTGTACTTTGTTCTTTCAGCGCTCATACATATGTAAGTACACCACGTACCTACACATTACACGAACCTGTGTATGTATCAGCTAAGATCACAGTAGCAATCCACATCAAACGGAAATGTCCTTTGTGCTGGAAGCGAGTGTTCGCGCATTCCCCATTGTTCGCGGTCGCCATTAGCGACCAGCTAACGGGAAAGCGCGCGAAACTCCACTGACAGATCGTGCGCCATTTTGCCTCGAGAGGATAAAAGTCCGCTGTATTTAAAACCTTTGTCTGGATTTGTAAATGACTGTGAATAAATAAACGGTCGCGATGAATGCTTTATTTATTCACGATTCTTTTTACGTATAGAAATATAGGTATCTAATCATAGGAGTAGGTAATTTTTCTCTAATATAGGTATAAAATTTCTATGTCACAGTGTTAGTTACCGAACTCCTCCGAAACGGCTTGACCGATTTTTACCAAATTTTATATGCGTATTCAGTAGGTCTGAGAATCGGCTACTATATATTTTTCATATCCCTAAGTGATAAGGTTTGGGTGTCACCTTTAGTTATATTTTTTTTTATTTTTCTACGAAATTTTTATTTTTTTATAATGTGGTATTAAAAATACATGAAACATTAGCCATTTTAGTAATCCAATAATTTTCATCCCGCTCGATAACTAATCAATTATCGTGTTTTAATTGTACTTACGGCGAAACAACTTTTGCCGGGTCAGCTAGTATAGTTATACCTAACTTTACGTGCGTGACATTCACAGTAGCACACATGTTTGATTAAATCCTCGCAATCCTTAATCCTAATCCTCCAGCTCCTTCCACCAAATGGAAGGATCTGGCTCAGGACAGAAAAGCGTGGAGATCATTGGGGGAGACCTTTGCCCAACTTTGACCCAACAATGGGACAATATAGGTTAGAAAAAAAAATCTTAAACATACAAAATTCCTTAACCTAACCTAATTGTCACCAACTTGTTTTACTTATATTGATTATTTGTAATACTTTTATTTGCTCATATTGTGTACAGATAATAAGGAAAACAATCTAGTTTTGTTAATGGTAGATTAATTTAATTTGGTTATTGTTTTGATTGTTTTCTATTTTGTGAAATTAATATCAAATTCACGTTAAATAAATGGATCTAAATTGTGAAGCAAACAGTTACCAAAAATCCGTAATTTTTCCATAAAATGAATTCAGACGCAACCAAACAAAAAAGAATGTTGAAAGCACTACAATAATAAATAAATATAAATTGAGCTTCTGAAAAACACGGCCAACATGTGAGGTCCAAACTAAACTACTCGAAAATTTCTCGAAACCTCCTCAGCAAACGTTAAAGTGGTCAACACAAAAACTGCTATAAACTATTCCAAATCAAACACAATTAGAGCCATTAAAACAAACAAAAAATATAGATTGTATTAATGAGGCACAATGTTGCTCAGATAATACAGCACCTGTCAAATGGTTGTCAAAATAATACTCGACCGGCTCCAGAATGGATTAAAATAAAAGGCGTTTGTTAAAGAGGAATGATTTGCTGAATCATCCGCTAACGTGAGAAGTAGGGATCCGCGGGTCTTAGGGGAAACCCTTCGAATGTTCCAACAAAAATTTTAAGTTTTTATTTTAGAACTGACAATTCAAATAGGTACGCCTGACGGTAAGAATAGAGAGCCAACTTATTTAAATAATACCGCATTTGTACCTATTTTGCAAGTAATAAATATTTGATCAAATAATTTATTACTTGCAAGTAATAAATTATTAATAATTTACATTTACAGTAATAAATTATTAATAATTTACATTCACAGTAATACATTATTATTAATTTACATTTACAGTAATAAATTTTTCATAATTTGCAAGTATTAAATTACTTGATCAAATAATTTATTACTTGCAAGTAATAAATTATTAATAATTTACATTTTCAGTAATAAATATAATTTACATTTACAGTAATATTTTTTCTAATAATTTGCAAGTATTAAATTATTTGATCAAATAGGTATCGATCTGATTTGATATGAAAGTATATTGATATTGCATTGCAATCATTTTCGTGTCAACCACTTTATTTCCATTCTTAAACAATTAATTATAGTCTTATTTATTTTATCTAACTACTATTACTTTTGTCATAGTTATGTGAAGTAGAATAATAATATTTTTTTATTACCACCGATTGCTATTTACCTAAAATTACTGTACTAGATTTTTATTAATATGTACCAACTTTTCTATTTACTTATAGCAAAAAGGTTTATAATTCAGTAAAAAGTCTTGTTGTGGACCAATTCTTCATAAAGATACCTATAGGTATCTGATTGTTACTAAAATCGGTATAAATATTCTTAGGGTTTTATTCCTTAGATGGTATAAGTATAACCAATTTTTTAATAGTTTTAAAACCGTTTACGATTTATAACGATAAAACTGAAACTGTCAATTTAAGTAAACCTGTAAACAGGCTAGCTAAGGTTCAAAAACAAGAGTTATGAACCAAAATATTTACGTTCAATAGGTGGCCACGAAACGTTTCATAACCACCTTATAAGTAGTGATTTTACGTAGTAGAACTTAATTGAGAAGCACCATCTTTACTTTATCCAGTTTATGTCACAAAAACCACAGAATCTTCATTCTCGTAGCAAAGTATCACATTTTTTTTAAGATTCCAAAGGATGATATAAATAGCTTTATTATAACTATCATAATGCATGTATATAAATTTTATATTAAGATTGAATAATTGGAAATTGACTTGCCCACCGTACTGGGCAAGTCAAAAGGGCGATGTCGTAAGCTAATAAATAATTTAATTTTGATTTTTGTTTTGCCTGCGGTAGGTACAATATTACCTAGTGGGTAATAGTAGTAACATAGAGTAATCATTCTAGGATACTAGAATTATTTAGAATTAATTAGAAGACACAATTATGTTCAAAATTTTATTTTCTCTTTTCTATATTTGGTTGTGAATTCTAAGACTACGGAACCACATATCAACACACAGAGCTACGTGGCGTGTGGTCGCCGGTCCTCACGAGTCGCTCGGTAATGAGACCTCAGCACGCTGACAGCTGCCCGCCTGCCACCGACACTCACACACACACACACACACACACACACATACCGGCCAGCATTCCTTGCCATCATCCTTGTTTGCTTTACTCTGCTATATCCTCAATAATAACCTCTCTGAGTCTGAATTGACACTGAATTGAGTCTGCATTTTTCATTAGTCTAACGTTTTATACGAATAAAGTTCTTAACTTGAAAATAAAATAAAAAACGGACTTGTAGTATTAACTTATGTATTCAATATTAAAGCTGAATAGGCCTGCGCTTGACCACAATTCATCTGATGGTAAGTGATATTGAGGTCTACGGTGGATCGCTCTTACCTAGAAGGAACCGGTTCACTCTCGCCTTGAAAGTCGCTAGATTGTAGTCATTGGGGAACAAGGAATTGCTGCCACTAGTAGTATCTACTAGTATCTTGCATATGCATACTCGAGCATCAATATAATATATTATATAGTATAGTAATATCTACTTCAGTGTGTTTACTATTGCATGTTAAGTTGCATTGTTTCTGGATCGTTCACTCCAGGCTAATTGGCATATAACCGTGCGGTGTTCACAGCATCCAAACGGTATAATAATGTTTCTCTTCTTATACGTACGATCTTCTTAAACCTACGATATAAATGTATCCAAAAATCCCATTATATCTGCCCAATGCCTGTTGACGCGCAGACACAATGAGAAGCATCCGAAACCTCGTCAAAACACCTAGACCTCTAATAAATTCATTACAACGCACGCCCGTGCTCTATCGATTGTGGCCTCTTTGCTCGAACGTGCCAGAAACAATCGACGCGATGGCGCTTCTCTACGCAACCCTCCTCCGCGATAAAACGGCTTATCTCCCGCCGGCGACCTCCACAGCCGGCTGTTAACCCTCGCAATACAGCGCACTTTCCACTGACACAAATAGCGGATACCGCTTTCCAAATTCGAAATTTTTAAAAATGAATGTTCCTGCCAGTTATAACTGCCAAAACGGAAGTGAACTTTACACGTCGCTGTAAAGAGGTTATATTTGAGCGGCTCAGGACGAGCGGTATAAAACCTTTTTGTGCGAAAAGTTGGTGTTCTTTGTCTCTGACTCACTGTCAAGCGTACTTGTGTTTTCCCGCGTTTTTTGTTCTAATTAGTCAGCCCTCGCCTCGGCCCTCAACCTTCGGTGGTTCCGCGCTCTCGCCACCAATGTTACACGAATATTACTCGCATTATTGTTAAAGTATTACTTGTCTCTATCATAAATACAGAAACTCTTATTTTACGCATGTTATATTTATTTAGGTACTCCATTTTACCCTGCTTTTTAATTGCTCCAAGTTAATATTTTATATCTTTTTGTGCATGCTGTTCTTATTTTATATTTATTTACCTACTTACAAAAGCGAGCAATAATCTTGTGGATATTTAATAAATTTAATTATCCAATAGTTCTATCATCAAATATAATCGAATTAAGCGAGACATAGCAACGTAGCATACTTCTATTCTTGTTCCTAAATAAAATTTGCTTACGACAAAAAATATAGGGTATTAAATAACATTTTTCTAAATTAAGGGCTCTATGCTAGTAAAATCAAATAAAATAAAAAAACGTCTTAGTCTTCATTACTTTTTTTTACATTTTCTTTTTTTTCTTTTCACTCTTCACACTACTCATTTCTTCATTTGTTTTATATGCCGAAGTTGCTTAAGCGGCATAGGCCTCCTCTAAAAACCTCTATGTAGGCGAGTATTAACATTTCCAGCTCTATGCTAGTATTAACAAGTTATTATGAACTACCAAAATACAAGTATTCAGGACGTCTAAGTTAATGTAGATAATTATATTCTCTCGCCCGTTGAATGACCGTAAGTTGTGTAGTAGAGATTCTAATATAAGTATAAAGTCCGCGTAGCTAGCAACTGTATAGCATAGTATATACACGCAAATTATCTTAATAGTTTAACTACCTGGTAGACTACTTATTTCGATAGCGTACCGCATATCTCATCAACTACCTATAGATCTCAACTATTTATTGAATAGTTTAACTACACTGTTGACTACCAAGGGAATTTTCGTTTTGTTTTTACACTCGCGGCTGGTTAGCCCCATACTAAACCATTTCTACTTTGTATTATGGTTTGTTACACAACTGATATATATACATACATAAAAACTTTATATAGATAAGTACATATTTTACACCCAGACCGACACAGCCAGCAAATTTAGTTCAACACATAGATGTTGGCCGTGCCGGGAATCTATCCTGGAACCTTCTGGTTGGCAGTCCGGCATAGTCATGAATTCCTTTAAACAGCATAGAGTGGTGACCTTGAAAAAATTTTCAATGTTGTTGTAATTAAATTGTAACGCCCGGTAACGTTACGATGAGTCACCGAACGAGAGAGAGGCCCGCCGAATGCCTTGCGTCTCTCTCCCACTCAACTATGATCGGTCTGCCGCGCGCGCAGCACGCGGCAGACGTTGTCACGTAAAATCTTCGCCCGTAAAACCGACTTTACAGGCAACCATTTTTTATTTTTTTTTCAAAAACCCATTTCAATTACCTTACAACTACGTGATTGATAATATAATAGCCAAGATGCCCCGTGGATAATAGCAAATTTCACTAGTAGGTAACCGCGGGGCGGTAATAACATGCAATTTTCAGTACCCTATGTATTTCCAAGACGTTTCGCCATGAATGGCAAATCTTAAGTCCCTAATGGCGCCCCCCAGCAAGGGTTGTATTCATGGCTCCGCGCCCGCCAACAAATAATATTCACAAATTTGTTTACAGATCGCAGGAACGCTCCCTGAAATGTATGAGGAAGAATCGGGGAAGTAGATTTATGGGAGGAAAATGCAAATTTTGTTTGTAGAGTAAAATAAAAAAAGGTTGAGTTTAAATAAAAAGGTTTCTCCCAGGTGCCTGTCTGTTTTACTAGTAAAAAGACCACTATTTACAAGAATTCTGTGCTCTGGATCCAGAATAATTAGGGTAAAACCGGATAGTTGCCTCACTTTTCGAAAACGTTCAATTTTTTTTAAATATGAACTTTCTGAAAATTATTCATTATATATTTTAAAACATAGGTCTTTTGTTTTTTATAATAGCCTATTTTTGTATACATAATTAATAACGTTTTCGAATAAATACTGTTTTATTTCACCTCTCAGAAAAGGGATAGTTGCCTACTGTGGCGGATAGTAGCCTAGAGTAGAAAACGCTTCGGAGGATACTTGCCTCATGCGGGGATAGTAACCTCGGTATGATTATTATTTAGGACAAAAATCAATTTATAGCAATTAAAGTGATATTTATTATTTATTTAACAGTCTTATCAATTTACTGAGATCTTTCATTAAATACTATTCGATATATTAATTAACACTATTAAAACATTTTCAGTTTTAATAATATAAATTATATAAAAATGTTATTTAAACTTAAGGTTATGAATGTTTTTATATAATATTACAACTTATCTTAAGAACAATTTGGTAATTAACTTTGGTATTGACATTAATTTTTTCCACAAGCTTCGATGGCAAGTACTAAACTTTCTTCCGTCCAGTTAGTTAATAATGCGTGGCACCACACCTGGTTTTCGCTTTTATTTTCGAGGCATTTTGCTTATCTAGAATAAGTATAAAAAACAGTTAAATAGATATTTATTTTATTGACAACAAGTTAAAGTCACAGTAAATTTGAAAAAACACAAAAAAATAAAATCCAACTTTGAGTGTTAAAAAACGTTTAGTCACTCTAGGGGCAACTATCCGCGAAAGTAAGTAGGGCGACTATCCTTTTTGATGCGGATACTTGCCCTTTTTATTTACAAAATAAATAATAATTATTTATTAATAAAACATATGAAATAATGTGATTTAAACTCTAATGCATGCAAAGAAAGAAAAAATTGACTGAAATAACGATCAGTAATAAAAATATTCTATAGAAATTACTCACCAATATAATTATAACGCTCGTCAAAGTTTCGCCGCGGAAGATATTTGCTTACAAGGACAAAACAAATGCACCTGTTTCGATGGCTTATGTGTCACTGAGGCCTGCAGGGGGTCACTACTTATTGTGGTAAAGCATTAACATATCTTATGATTCTAACATAGTGTACTAAAAACTGAGGCATGTATCCCACCGAGGCAACTATCCGGGTTTTACCCTATAATCATAATATAATCCAACTACTGTGCTTAAATCGCCTGTTCTATCGAACCTAAACCTTTTGTTTTATTTTACTTTGAATTAAACTGTATTATTTGTAAGATTTTTTTTTTGTAATATATCAATATTTTACCAATATGGATCCTAAATTTACAGAATTTTAATTTCTAGATTGGTATCCTAGACTTTCTATATTTTATTACTAGTTAGCTTTGAAAGCTTTATAACTATGAATATTCTTCCTTGATGCTCTGTCCCACTAGATGGTCACAGCAAATTTTCTTTTTCCACTCTCCTCTATCAGCCGTCATCTCTACACTCAATCTTTTCTCTCTCATGTCCTCATTCACACACTCCATCCATGTCTTCTTCGGTCGGCCTCTTCTTCCTTGCACTTCCATTTCCATACATCTCCTAGTAACATGCGTCATGTAAACTCTATCTTTGAATATAGTTATGATTCGCCGTGCGTTAGCCTGGCTAGTACCTACTCAGGAATGGCTGGACCGATGCCGCTAATTTTGGTGTTAGAATAATTGTGCAAGTAGTATTTCTAGACCTAAGCCAGGGAGGACTTAGAGGTCCAGTAATACTACCAATGTATTGCAAAAAAGTAGTAAAATGCTGAATTTAGTTTCCAGGACAAGTTCCTTAATGATTTTATCTACTTACTTAGTCATATCGATTCAGCAGAACGATGTCTGTTGTGTTAGTCGATCAATGAGAGCGTCAAAAGAATTTCTCATTACGCGTGTAACTGACACAAATCCGCGTAACCCGAGGCCTCATGTCTGCTGAAGAGGCCAATAGTTACCAATTTGTCCGCCCTCGCCGCCTCACCTGCCTCCGCTCGCTAATCCGCCATTTTATTAGCGTGCCTCTGTAATTCCGCGCACGTGCGCTTCTCCCTGCCTTTGTTCTATCAAAATTACTTCCCGAAAACGAAATATCACAAGTTCGAACCCTCCCACGCAACAATAAACCTTATTAAACGGAGACAGAGAAGATCTTCCCTGATTTATTTCGTGAGTTACATTATTGTTTGACGAAAATCCGCCATGTTATTATTTCGTTTTGGCGGGCCGTGACTGACGCACGACAAAGTCGATGTTGCCATGCGGAATAAACTGTTATACCCGTTATGAGAGATTATGGCGTAATCTGGGAATATTGAAGACAATAAAATGATTTAGCGTGTAAAGGTCGGGGTAGGGAAGGAAGATGATTGTTATTTGAACTTATTGTTTGTTGAACCAAATGGAGAGTTACCTACCTACCTAATTTATAACAGGTTTGAAAGTTTGATCAAAATAGTTTAACCTCAACATATTGAAGTAGGTTGGTTGATACATCTTAAAAATGGAGTTAAATAAAAACCAGTGATAAAACTCATTAATTTTTATTAATTTTATAAATCGAAATTCATTACACCTCAATTCTCAATATAATTACAAATTCCTTTTCGTTATTAATAATTATTATTTACTTAATATTACGATCATAACCTCGCCTATAACCTACTTACAATACTTACATCGATCTATTCTTCTGAACATATATAAATTATTTAAAACATTTATAAGGTACAATTTGATTCATACTCAATATTGCTATATTCATTGTTTCGGTGTGGGAAGGATCCGCCTTCTTGACGGTGTTATGAAATACCCCATGAGTTATTACTTGAAAATAATATTTATTTCAGTAAACAGGTATTATACTACCTACAAATAATACTTAAGTACACATGATAGTCTTGTAATACACATGTATTTTATTTTTTAACAATTTTTACTCAGAGAAAAAATACTCTACGATGATAACGAAAGTACCTTTATAAATTCGCCGTATATTATTCATCTTTGTCCAAAATCTTGCTATGAAAAGGTAAAAAATATTTACTTGATTGATTATTGATTGATTGTAAATGATAAAAATAACATAGATTAGATACATAGATAATAGGCAGCCCATAATTAGCAAAATATAATTAATTCGGTAGATACGTACAATTTCTTTACTTTTTATAGAACTGGTAGTTTGAACATAAGATTTAACTAATCTTAGTTTGCAACTATAGATTTTAAATTCATAAGATACTTAAAGAAATTATATTATATACCTTCCAAATATGATTTCTCGTCTATTTTTATTTAAATAAAATAAAAATATGAAACTTACACGTCTTTTCAATGTTTTAATTAATAATATTAGTTAATTACCTAAATACCTGTCAACGTCAAATCTCATTAAATTAAGATTAAAACCGAAAGTTACAAGAGTATCTATAAGTACCTATTTACATAACTATCTACACACTCAGAACACTGACTCTTGCGATTATTTTACTATTCACACAACAAATATTATATACTTTAACTCGTTTCCTTACAGAAAATATTTGGAAGTCGCTCCAAACTTTTCAGTCATGATCATGAACTGTCAAATGTTTTTACTGACTCCAGTTGTGCTACATTGTATGTTATTTACAATAAAGGTTGTAATTAATCACAAAGGAACAAATGCAAAACTTAAAAAAAAAACTTTGACCATTGACGAATTTTATTTTTGACCTTTGACAAGCATTCCTAGATCTGACTAGCTGCGTTATAATTGAAAAAAAAAAAAACATTTGACACCAATAGTGGTAGTAGTTACGATGGTGATAGATGGGAAGATTAAAAAGAAAGCGACTGTACATAGTAAATACTGCAGGTCAACAACGGCTTTTTTGTTTTGTAAAGTTAAATTGTAGAAACATTATTAAGAAACACAGTTAAGTTATGTAATCTTCTTACGGAATTTTGTTACGAGTGACAATTTATTGAATCCTTATTTAAACTAAAAAAAAAACATCTTATAAAGTTTTGCGTTTGTTATTTTGCAACTCTATTATTTTTCTAGAACTAAACGGAAAATTAAAAAATGTTTCAGAAGTCTTAAACAACCAAGGAAAATAATATTAAAATAACTCTTACTGGAAATGGTTTAGTATGGGGCTATCAAGTCCCGTGTGAAATGTGTACAAAAAATAATAATAATAACAAACTAAAATATTCATTGTTTCATTTATTGTCTTCATTGCTGCACTGGCAAAAAAGATTACAACGGCGACTTAACGTAAGTATGAGTACGATTTTTACCAAATCTACAGACACTGGAGTATAAATAAAACATATTTAGCGTGTAGCCAGCATGTTGGGCCCGCTGCCTTCGTGTATTGAGTTTAGAGCTTTAATTATTTATCAAAATCTAGTCAAAATGATTACATGAATTCTTTTGAATCAATTGATATGGTTGTAAGCAAGTTAAGAATAAAAACCTATATGTATTTGTTTTGATGAAATATGTACTATAAAAAAATCGCAATCGAATAATCAGTAATTCGATGTAAATCTGTGATGTTTACTTTTATTTTGCAAAGTTTGGCACACGTTGTTTGAGCCTGGGTAAGACTAGAAACTGTTACGAATAGATTTTCAATAAAAATAAGTAGCTTTTAAGTAACATCCTATACAATATACACTTTAGAAATTAGCTACATAATTTACTACATATTCACTTTCAGAACACCTCCCCAAGTCTGGCAACATTCGCCACTGACAATGATCAAATCTACTGCTACTAATGGTAATAGACACAACTGCTATATTATGGTAATTGTTCTGAGATGCATGACAGAGGTCTTAAATCTTATTTATTACTAGAGGTTGCCCGCGGCTCCGCCCGCGTGTAGGGCGCTTTTCGCGTAACCTGTGGAATAATTATATGGTATCCTATTCCCGTGCCAAAAGCTATACATATTCCAAATTTCATTGCTAGAAGTTCAACAACATAGAAGTTTCATACAAACTGTTTTACCCCCTTTCACCCCCTTAAGGGTAGAATTTCCAAAAATCTATTCTAAGTATACGTTTAAGTACTAAAATATATACACACTCCAAATTTTACACCTCTAAGTTCAAAAACACAAAACTTTCATTTTTAACTTTCAACCCCAATGGCATCCCCCTTAATGCACCCCTGGCAAAAAAAAATATAATTTTAATTTAATCATTTAATAATATACTACCATAACAACTTTCAAGACTTTAACTTGATAAATAAAGAATTTTCCATACTAACTTTCACCCCCCATTACAAACCCTTAGTTCACCCCTGGCAAAAAAAATTGACACCATTATTTTTAATTTTACATAAACTATCCATATTCCAAATTTCATTGCTGGGAGTTCAATAACAAAGAAGTTTCATACAAACTGTTTTACCCCCTTTCACCCCCTTAGGGGTGGAATTCCCAAAAATCCGTTCTTAGTACGCGTCTACATACTAAAACAAATACACCCTCCAAATTTCATAACCCTAGAACCAGCCGTTTGGGCTCTGCGTTGTCTATAGATGAGTCAGGACAAAGAGTCTTATAGTATAGATATATTCTGTCTATATGTCAAAATAAATAATTATTAACATTTAAATGGTAAGACTACTGTCACGTCGCTTAGAATGGTATTTGTTGTATTTTTTGCCAATAATAGTAGTGGGTGTTATCGACAGTGGCAACAGTCGCCAGTGTCTTAAGTACCAGACCTTAGGGGCAGATTGACATTACATAATCCGCTAAAAGACTTTATGAAAATTCAGTCCTGTCCAGGATCAAACGGGAAACAAAAACAAAGTACCTACATATATCACAACAAAGAACTTCAAATCCTGCGCTTACAACTAGACTGACCCCAATTCTAATGTCCACTGACTAATTTGACTTGATCTTCTTAATTATATATATATTTCTTCTAAGTATCTTCTTAATTATATTAATTAAGGAAATTAAGTCTCATAAGAATGAAAACAATACTTAGATCAAAACGATTCTACCATCGCCATTTCTATAATTGCATATTATTAAACCTACGTTACGAAAGAAACTAGGTGTTTATTGTTTTATCTGTAAACGTAAAGAAAGCATTTAAAGTGCTGTGTCCTCTCGCTCGCCCAACTGTGTAAGAGCGAGCAAGACAGAACAAACATTAAAACCCTATTTAATCATGCAATTTATATCAAATTAGAAAAGTGGTACATGAAAATTGGCGTCATCAGCTACATCTAAATATGTACACGATACCCTCCTCCCGAATGTAAAACTTACACTATCACTAATTCCACTTTAACTGTCACTGTCACTGTCATTCCGTAGGTATAGATGTGGCACTAAGCGCTAAACGTCTCAGGTCCAAAGAGCTGCAGCCAGCTCGCTTCACCCGGACAATGTTCTAGGAAGAGAAACTTGTGAGGCTCCCTGTTTATGTTTATGGTAAAATTTGATGTGAAATATTTTTAGCAAAACATCTAAACTTGATCGTTTGGAAAAAAATATAGGCACGTTTCATGAGCATAAATAGATCTAACAATCGATTAAGCTATAGAATTAATTCGGCCAAAAATAAAAATATGTCAAAATTTGTTAGGTTGAGTTTTGACTCTCAATAAAACTCATTTGATCTCTTGAGTTAACCTATTAAACATCCGAGAATAAAATCAAACCCATGTATTTTGAACACAAAAACAATAAGCATTGTGAATTTAAACTATTTATGGGCTGACGAGGGTTTGCCTTCATCTAGCAAAGGGATATCCCCCCGGACAGATGTTGTGTCCGGAGACGGCCGTCCGACAGTCATACTTTGCTAGGTCCCTAATAAGTGGATCGCCTCACAGCTTCGATCCAGAGTAACTCTAGTCGAAGTACATCTCTTCCTTGAACATGGTCTCATGGTAAAGCTGCGGGAAGTTCTACCAGGCCCGGCCTTGTAGCGGCAAGTAGCCGGCGCATTGCTGCTGGTAGCCCGCGCTCTGCCGGTACGTCGACACCAGCGGGTTACTGCATGCTGCCTGACCCTGCGGAGGAGGTACACGTTCATAAACCAACCAGACAGACAGCAGGGACGAATAAACAAGTCAGCAGCGACAAATAGACAAGGAAGTAAATGAAAATGAAAAATTAACCTATGTATAATATATCTAGTGGTTGCTTCACTAGGCGGTTGGCCTGTATCGAAGCAACTTCTCCAGTTACCAATAAAACTTATCCTCCAAACAAGACAGCACATTACTAACTTTATTATTTATCTAATATTATTATCTAACATTTAACTTATTTAACTATTTTTAACAAATCTTCTGTTGTATCATAAGACAGCGATTGCAACCAGTTCCGTATTTCAAATGAAGCTTGAGTAGGGACAAATCCCCAAGTACAGAGGAACAAGCAGAGATATATCACCAAGTCGACAGGGAAAAAATAAACAAGTCAACAGGGATGTATATAATCAAGACAACAGGGACAAATAACTTAACCAACAAGGATAAATAATCAGTAAAGCAGTCAAGAGACAAATGACGAGGTTAAACCGACAAAGTTTTCAAGTACAATTTTGACAGAACTTTATCACTGCTTGTATTAAGACTGCAGTATAACCTGCAATTTAATCATACATGGTAGAGCCCAATTCTAATTCTAATTTGAAGTGGTGGTGATGAGACCTGCACTGACATCCCGCTAGGGACGTATTGAGCATTCCTTCCTACCAGCCTACCCAAGCCAACCGAGCTCCTTGAAATAACGGAGATGGTAGAGCTCAGATATAATTTTTTTTTTTATATGTTTTATTGTATGAGTGTGGTACCTGCGAGTATCCGGAGGTGGGGGTGGCGCAGTGGGTGTGCGCGGGCGAGGAGCCGTCCCCCGCGCCGCACGGCTTGCCGTCCTTCACCAGCACCGGCACCGCCACGCGCCGCGGGGACGACGACGACTGACCGACACACACGATTATTATATGTATAATAACCATACATTAAAACAATATCCTACGTCGATCATATCAATTCATTCACTATAATTCTAATCCGACGTTTTACGGTTTTGAATGCTCCAGGCACTCCACTAAAAATGTTTTTGTCATTTATTGGTCTTAAATAATTACCAAGCTTGGGACAATTTAAATATAATAATGTTATAGAAATATGTTTCATTATTATGGAAAATCATTATATAAATAAAAACACACACACACACACACAAAAACCTTACAAATAGTAGATTAAATCTAATTCAGTGTCCGCGGGTAAGGTACCTAAAATGCTGGCGGCATTACCTCGCTGGATCGCCAAGCTTATACGTTGGCCGAGATAAGCGTCAGCTCTTGGGTCATTTGTTCTGCCCACCACCCGTTTGGACAGAACAATAAATACAAGCGTTGGGGCCCCATGGCCCCAAAGTTTCAACCCCAAAAGGCGAAAATATCTATCCGTTGCTTAGGCATCTATTAGAATAAAAAATAAAATACTTATTTTACTACTACTGTATTACTTTAATTAGTTAATTTGGAACTCGTGGCATTGCCGCGTTGTATAGCAATGGATAACCTTTGCGCCAAGTACCTACGACTACCTACTACCGAAACGAATTCACCCGACCCCTCTCTTGCCTCATCAATATGTTTTTTTACTACATTATTTGCATTAATCTAACTACACTAGTCTGTTCTGTAGTACTCTAAAAGAAGTAAACTGAGTATTTCGGAATTTTTCCATAGATTGGCCATATATCTCGTATATGACTTAACACTTAACCCTTAAATAGACAATGTTGTTTTTAAACAACATACTAAAATCCCACATAAAATGATGAAACATGACCTTCATTTAATATTTTTTTAATTTTGCGCAATGTAGTTTATAAACAACACTCACATTATAGCAAAAAAAGAATAGTAAATTAATGTCTAGATTTTTTAACAAATTTTTCCTAGACAGTTATACATGTCTATTACACAATTATATATTATTTTAAAACGTGAAACAAAAATCACCCATTTAAAGGTTAAGAAGTGAGCTGGTTTATTTATAAGAAAATCAGCATCAATATTTCAGTTTTTAGGACAAAAATTTGAATATTTCAGGATGACCGGGAGGGGTACAGAGTTAAGTTCCCACTTAGTTCCGTAGTCCCTCTTCCATCCCTAACGCCCTGACAGCTAATATCTAACTCACTTCCCTTTATCTCATAATGAAAACGAAGCCAATATCCAAAATTCTATTTTGCTCATTTGACACGTCTCAAATCGAAGTTCAATAGATGATGCGTGACAAATTGTACAAGCAAAATTACACGTGGCTAAACAATGGAGTTAGTGAGGGCGCCGCCCACCCCCCGCCGCCCCAACGCGGGGGTGACTAGGGAAGTCACTGAACACTTCAGGGTTAGTGAGATTGAGGAAGCTATACGACGACCTCGTTGACGTTGGCTCTTCCACTCTTAGCACATAATTATTGACGCACACAACCTTAAAGGAAATTGTATATCTTATATCTTTAAATGAGCAATTTTCTTGTATAAATAATTGGAATCTCGGAATCGGCTCCAACGATTTTCATGAAATTTAGTATATAGGGGGTTTTCGGGGCGATAAATCGATCTAGCTAGGAATCATTTATAAAAAATGTCATATTAAAAAATAAACCGAGCAAACCTCAACCAGGTACTTTGTATTTATATGACAACCTCGTTGGCGTAATGGTTACCATGCCGGACTGCCAATCACAAGGTTCCAGGTTCGATTCCCGGCACGGCCAACATCTTTGTGCTTAACTAAATTTGTTGGCTGTGGGTCTGGGTGTTAAATATGTATCTATGTAAAATATATGTATATGGTGTATAGCAGTGTTATAACACAAACTAGAACCCCATACTGAACCATAAGAAATGGTTCAGTATGGGGTTAACAACCGTGTGTGAAATGAGGCCAAAAAAAAATACTGAAAAGTCGCTAACTTGCTCAACAAGGCAAATAATACCTTTACTTAGAAAGCAACCAGCTAGATACGAGTATATACGAGTACATAGGTATTAAATGGATGGAAATGGCATCGAAGCACGGAAAATCGGATAGTTTTAGGGTTTTCTTAACTCTTTGCTCTTAGAACAACGATACATTTTCGGCTTCAGTATGTGCATAGCTGCATAAAACCTCTTTTTCGGCTTGTGATAAGGCATTTTCTAAAGCTCGTCTTGTTAGCTATCACCTTCAGGTTGAAAAACCAGCCGTTAAGAAACCAAAGATGCGTTTCAGCAGCCTCCTTGAGAACCATTTATTCCAATCATGTACCAGCATCAGCCAGAGTGTCGCTAAGTCGTGCAGCAGCGAGCTTTGCTGGTCAAATGTCATTTTTTTTAGCATAACATAAGCAGCCCACTATACGTATCCACTGCTGGGACTCGGGGCCTTCTCTCATAAGGAGAGAGATATAGGCCATTATCCACCACGCTGGCAAAGTGCGGGTTGGCGGATGACACACGTCTTCGGATATTGTGGTCCTCAAACATGTCGGTTTCCTCACGATGTTTTTCTTCACCGTAAAACGAGTGTTAATCCACATATAACTTGAAAAACAAGTCATTGGTGACCGGGATCGTCTTTTTGAAAAGCAGACATTACCACCGAGCCACACTCGCTTCGGAATTATTATTTTTTTTAGTTGCATAGAGTTGCCCTCATGCGAAAACAAAATCGCGGTACAATCTAATTCGAGATATTTTATACACTTTTTTTCGATTTTTCATTTTCCCTACTAACCTTGTAGAGAAGTGAGTAGGAAGGTACGCCCACGCGTCGAAACAAATTGAGCCAATTCCTGAAGACTAGCAACACATGCGCACCACTTGGCCCTGACTCGGCCCGACTCGGCCCAACTCGTCCCCACTCGGCCCGCACCCACCCGCGAAATAATGCAATTTTTATGTGAATGCGAAAGAGCGGACTTGTCTATTTTTGTCATCAAACCTGCCGTAACGCAGTGAAGAAAGTAGGTGTACCTACCTAAATTAAATTAATTTGAATTGGCTTTTTACTAAAGTATGATAAATTTCACTTTTTATATACCGGAAGGAAACGCTCTTCATCCGCCAACCCGCACTTGGCCAGATTAGTGTATTAAGGCCTATATCTCTCTCTTCGTGAGAGAAGGCCCCGAGTCCCAGCAGTGGGAACGTATATAGTGGGCTGCTTATGCTTATGCTATACAGGAAGGAAACGCTACCACGTTTGTGAGAACGACTTTCACGTAGCTTATTAGACTGAATTAATTATTGACAATATCTTTGTAATTGTCTTTGAATTTAATAAGCAAGCCTGAATAAATAAAGACATATAAGTTACTTTATCTAATCGAGTATTACCGACTACGAAAACCAAAAAAACACATTTTTCATGTCATAAATTGTCCCAGGCGAGTTTTTGATTTACTCAAATTACGTAATCATCATTGAATTTAATAAGCAAGCTTGAATGAATAAAGACATATAAGTATAAGTTACTTTATCTAACAGAGTACTACCCACTACGAAAACAAAAAAAAAACACATTTTTCATGTCATAAATTGTCCCAGGGGAGTTTTTGATTTACTCAAATTACGTAATCATCTTTGAATTTAATAAGCAAGCTTGAATGAATAAAGACATATTATATAAGTTACTTTATCTAATAGAGTATATTACCGACTACGTAAACCAAAAACATTTTTGATGTCATAAATTGTTCCAGGCGAGTTTTGACTTACTCAAATTACGCTCTTATTAAACAAGCCGCAACAGAAACCTTCAAACAGAAAATAAGAAAGGAAAACAAATCCACCGCCGACTCCTCAGCATTATTCCCTCGCTTCACGAAATAATCGTCTCCAAACAGAATCTCAGCGGAGTCGCGCGCGATAAAACATTTTCATTATATTATCAAGAGAAAAGAGGCGAACAATGGAGCTATCGGGGTGCGATCGACACGCACAGCCGCTTCCGCGGGAAATAACTAGCTAATGGGGCTGTGGGAGCTGCGGGACCCGTATTTTAGGGACCTACCGCGGTTAGTACTAGCTAATACGATAGCATAGTAAAAGTAAAGTAAAATAAAGAGGCATCATTATACCATGGAGGTTCCAAAGGCGCGTACTAAGCGGTTGGCCTCCACCTTCATAGTGCGAACCGCGAAGGTGTGGAATTCTTCGCTTATTCCCTAAGAGCTAGAATCTGGCGGTTTTCAAAGCAAGAGTGAACCGGTTTTTTTCTGGTTAAGCGCGCTACACCTTAATGTCGCTTGCCATCGGGTGAATTGTGATCAAGCGCAAGCCCATTTAGTGTAAAAAAAATATTGAAAGTAACGTTGCTACAGTTGTAATATTTTTGTTAGGCACTTTAATGATGGCGTTAAATAAACTCCTTCGTCGCCGGAATAACTCATTTTCATTTTTTACTTGTTTACAAGTGTCTTAATTATAACAATACGACGTCAAAACCAAAATAGCGCGCGCAAAGGTAATTAAAACAAAAATTCACTAAGAAGGCTCCAAATCTGAGTTTTTAACAAATTTAAAAAGAGTTTTATGATAAATACGCCACCATGAAGATGGAAGTAAATAGGTTTGATGATGTTTTGAAATCACATACCTAGTGCACGCGATGTTCTAAATACAAATTTACTTTAACTTCAAGGGGGTAAAATAGCTTTTGCGCTCTGATATCGGATAGTAAAAATATCTACCATTTCTATAACTATTTACTACCTATCTCACTTGCCATCATCAAAAAAATATACAGGTAGTATCTTATATTACATTATAGTTAACCTAACCTATTGTCAACGGCGCAATATTTCAAGTGGTTCAACCGGGGTCGTAAAATTCCGTTGGTGTTATTTGCCCTGCCCCCGTTCGCCGGTAGATCGCTATCTGCCGCCAGAGAAGGGAGATTTCATCTCACGCCGCACATATTCAATATTCATTAGACATTTCACTAAAGGGAATTTGATTAAAATACGCTGATTTTGACGTGACTTTCCTTGACGCCGATATGCTAATAGCGTGCGGTTAGTGCCTATGAATAAGTACGTGAAAAGGTATGTTTTAGCACGTTTGTGTTTCGTGCATTAGGATTAAAAACCGGGACCTACCGAGATGTATATTCTCCTATTTAAATGACAGTCTTTTGCTTGGTCACCCATCTAAAAACTGTCCTCAACGATTGAGCTTAACTTCGATGAGCATGTCAGATCACCTTAATTAATCGTGCTGAAGGCGCTACCGAAGAAGTAAGAAATCATAATTTTCTTATATACTGACATATATATGATGTGACTTATATATTATACATATTACTATTATTATTACATATATAACACATATAGTATATTTTAGGTTTTTCACGAATGGAATAATTATTATTTTTATATGTAATGTACTAGTTAAAACTTCACCTATAAATACGAGTAAATCTAACCATAGGTACCTCAAAATTACCTTGTAAACCAAATAGAACAAACGTTTTAAGAAACTGTTCCTTTGAATTTAAGTTGGTAGGTATATAAGTTCTACCAGTTTGGACTTAAAACTGGTAGAACTTATATGATATGACTGTTTAAAAAATATATCCATTTATTTCAACTCTGTTGGCACACTCGCTGTCTATATTCGGACCTTGATTTTTTCTATTCTGGTTGGTAGCTCACCTGATTATGTTGGTTCTGTTCAGCCATCGCCTTCTCCTTGGCCTGCCGCTTGCACTTGTATCGATGGTTCTGGAACCAGATTTTGACCTGCAACAATAATAATCACATCAGCTGGAAGAACTTTTGTCAAATGATTCAAATAGATCTTCAAATGTTTTTAAATAATTTTATAGAAATATTATTAATGTTTTTGATTAATAATATTGATTATAATTTTATAACCTGATTATGAGTATCCTATAGATAGTACTTTACTTTAGTATACGAGTAGAATAGTACAGTTGTTACGTTTCAAGGACAGCGTTAAACATGATATGACGAGTTTCAACATAGAGGTCGCTAGCTGGGAGAAAGCTACTGAGGACCGCAGTCAGTAGAGGAAGCTATGTGCGGATGGCGTAGCTATCCACGAACAGACCTGGTTTCAACATTTAGCTCGTAAACGTGAAACGCGCCACCAACGCGAAATATATCCGCAGCCACTCTCCACACTAAGGCAATAGGTACACATGCCATACATGTGACCGCATCTGTGACTCTCGCATCGACTTGTTCAGCCACAAGCCTCGAGCCACGGACGCTACATGAAATTATCTTTCGTAGATGAAATGGGCCAATGATGATGATGATGATGATGTTAGATAGTACTAAAAATATCCAATCCCAAAAAGTTAGCAAGCACCTCATCTGTACTTCGCGACCTCCTTGAAATTAGCGCTCAAGCTACACGTGAAGTCCTCCACCTTAATGACGGGGGAACAAACAAGCATGTTTGTCCCCGGGCGCTGGCTTTGTCTACGCACGCGAGAAACGCAGCAAAATACACTCGTTTATTTATTATTTATACATCGAGAGCGCTTCCACGTGTTTATTCTCAGAAATGGATGTGTACCCTCGGCGACCTCCCGAGATCTCCGCTGTAAAGGTTAACGCACATTAGCGCGGAACGTAAGCGAAACGCGAACGCGCGTTGAACCGTAGATTTAGGAATAATATAAGACACCGTTGAACCAATCGGAATCAAGGAGACGTGTCGTGGATTTTGACGATTTAAAAAGACAAGTGTGGAATTTTCATAAGATTTTATACACATAGAGTAAATTCTAAAATTAGTTTCGTTCAATGTGATGGATAATGATATAAATCATTATTCTAATAACTGGGTGTATCATATAATAGGTAAAAGCAGATTAAACCGAACAATAATTAGACAAGTGCGTGTTGGGCTCGCGCATGAAGGGTTCGGTACCATTGTTGTATGGGAGCCCCCTATATAATTTTTCACAAAATATACATTTATATATTTTGTGAAAAATTTAAGCACCTACCGTTATTGATATACCTATAGCAAAAAATATAAAAAAAACATGGTTATTGTATGGAGACCTACATTATATATTTTTTAGTTTTTTTTTATTATAGCGGCACGGAAAATACATATTTTGTGAAAGTTTCAGCTTTTTCAAGTTTCTAGCTATTACGATTTCTGAGATACAGCCTGGAGACAGACAGACAGACAGCGGAGTCTTAGTAATAGAGTCCCGTTTTTACCTTTTAGATACGGAACCCTAAAAACGACGAACGCGATAGTACACTAAATATACTAAATATTTCAGATGGACTACAATTGATTTCCACCATGTAACGCTTGTCAGAGTGTGCCGAGTCAATAGGTTATGTTCGTTCGTTCATTTGGTTTTATGTGCTTTCACCTAGGATGGAATTAAAGATCCGCCATTTTGTCCAAACGGATAGAGCGGTGTATCCGTTATGAAAACAACATTTGTTACGCGGGACGGTCGCTCCGACGAGAGTGTATTGGAGTCTTATTTGTTACTTTTTAATGTTAGTTTTGTAGGTGTGGTGCTAGGAGCCAGGATATACCTATACATTAATTATACACCGATACAGAGTTGAAGTTCCAAACTTTCCTACAAAACGATTTGCGTCGACCTTTATTGTTAGGACTGCGAAGCTTTGGAACTCACTAACTGAGTCTCTGTTTCCTGAGAGGTATCATCCGGGGGCCTTCAAAAGTAGAGTTAATAGGTCTTCTAGGTAAGCGTGCCACACCGTAGACTGCAGTGCAGCTTTATATCAGGCTAGCTGTAGTCAAACGCTAACCCATCAAGGATAAAAAAATAAATAATAATTGTTAATAGGTTTTCATATTTAGAGTTGCTGGTAACTAACCTTTTAAAGGTGTGTTTATTGCGTCTAGGCCCTAACTCTAGGTCAACGATTTTTGGAAAATCTTTAATAAATGCTGTTTCTTGCAAAACCTTCATCGGAACGCGGCACAACATCGATACGGATAAACGAATTTTATTTTCCGAGAATTTCCAGAAGTACTCAAATAAAATTCTCTTCTTCATATACATCTTGCCGTGGTTCTCAGAATTTCTTGTGTGTAGCAGGCATTTTCTCGCAATTTTGTCTAGACTTATTAAAGACGCCCTTAATAAATAAAATTATATTTAAAGAAGTTTGTTTTCTTAGTGATTACGCAACCATCTATAAGCATTATAATTCATAACTAATATAATAGATAAACTTACTAGGATAAAGTAGTTACTTGTCACTTCACTGTCATATCATTTTTTCTGTAAAATTGTGTCTGTTGTTTGTATAATCTAATTGTAACGTTATAATAATATAGGTACATATATAATTTATATAAAATTGTAAGTATTTTTAGATATATGTATATTTCTTTATATGTTTCTTGTAATACGATTTTTTGCATACCGAATGGCTTAGAATGTGGCGCACTGAAATTATTTACGAACTTATTATTACCCATGTTCTGCAATAATAAACAAATAAATAAATAAAGTTCCAGATCATACTTATTTTGAATCGAAGGCGCGTTATAAACCTTTGATATATACAGGTAGCCCTGTATATAAAGGTACCTCTAAAGTAACTCTAGTAGAGCGATGTGAGGTGAAGAAAGCGTCGCTTATTGCTCTCGGGCGAGTGTCGGACACTCTCGAGCATTTTCTTTTCAATGTACTTGTGCACAATGTCGGGTGTTCCGAGACCAGTAATCAAAATATTTAACACGTTACCAGATGACCTAAAGCGTATTGATAATATTAAAACTTTCCTGACAAACTTGAAAAAAATACTCATAATAAAAAGCTACTATAGAATAGAAGATTTAAATTTGGCAAAGGCTTAACATATCAACCGGTGACTCCCGCTCCGGATCCTTCCTGGAGCAAAGGATAGCGATTGCCATTCAGCGCGGGAACGCTGCTAGTCTGCGGGTTATTTATTAAGAATTAAGCTATTTATAATAAATTTAATTTAATTTTATATTGTATTTTATGTGTATTATGTAAATTACGGAACACTAGAAAAGTCAAATGAATAAACAGGGTTGCTATCTCCAGTAAATACTTACAATACCTTACGGGTAATTATGTAATTGTAAAGTGACGTAATAACGCAATAAATTGTTTGACTTTGACTTTGACATATCGGTTCGGAGGCTCGACCCTCGCGCCGCCGGCGGTATGTTCTTTCTCACACCCACTTGCCCACTGAACATGTGTTTTTCTAATGTCTACTTGTCCTACGCTACATTTCACTACATCCACTTGGCTACTGGAATGCTCTTGCTGTGTTCTATTTGACATAACAGCTCTTGGGAAGTGTTGCCATACACCGTTGTTACTTTACTCTTTAGCCCTTGTAAGTAATTCAAACAATGTTGCCATTATATGATTCCCTTTTGCTAGGCTTTCCCATAATTCATTAAATTTATTTTGGCTTACATGAAAGCATACGTCAACTGGTACTGAACCATTTAATTATTATATAAGCTAAAGCTTTAAAAACCGGCTTGATAGCTGGCTGCAGAAAACAAAAATATATCTTGCTAACCTGTGATCAGTGCACCAGTGGACTTTAAACATTGACATTGAACAAAATATACATTTAATTTCAACTCAGTGTGATATAGGCATATCAGCATTTTGCTGCTCGCCTATAAATCAAATAAATAAATAATTGATATTCTAAAACGGTTACTGTTGTCATTTTATCGATGATCTATATTTTAATAAAAAGGGAACGTTCATTAAAATGTTTATAGTGGCCACCCAGCAGGCCGTCAACTTTAACAATGCATGTCAATTTTGGCGCCAATCGATGACGTTTTCAGTCAACGCGTAAAACATAACCAATCAATTTCTAACCTTAAAACTTTGTTAATAAAGCTTAAAATTCCTTGAAACTGAAAGAGTTGATATGAAATACATGCGTAGGAGTTCCATTCCTGGGAACGATGACTCGAAGATTCAGATACAATTATTATAAATACGGACACCTCTCTTGTTTGTTTAGATCTCTTCATTTGGTCCAGCATTTTTTCAACGATGATTTCGACTTTCTACCTCGAGCATGACAAGATTTATTTTCATACGGAACACGTTATTATGGGACTCATTTTTGGGACATAATTTATAATTATTTCATTTGATAATATTATTTAACTTGTGTGTTAACCTTTACTTATTTCCTTACTACTTTATTATAGAAATATTACTGTACTTTTACGCTACCAGCATAAAAGTATTTACGCGTGCTCCTTTCATAAATCTAAGCCTACGGTTAACAAGACTTAACCCTTAATAATAAAAGACTTAAAATAGAAAGATCAGACAACTTGACCTATTTTAAGACTATTGAAATCATTTGTAAAAAGAATGATATAAGTACAACGGTCAAGTAACTGCAGTTACGACAGCGTACCACAGATTTGTCATTCCCGTGATTTGCTGAACAATAGCTGATTGTCGCACATTATAATCCGGCCACATCCGAGCGCTCCGCTGAGTAAACACACGTCCGTCCGCCTGACACACGATCAATACGCTTCATTTATTTACCAACTTATAAAAATATTGCAGTAGAAATCTCTACAATTTTATTTCTAAGCTTTTAGATGCAATTTTCAACTCTATTCCCAAGTAATTTTCAAATGTAACAGTAATGTTCGATTTGACAGACAGATTTTTTTTTTCAGTGTTGTCAGGTTATGATAATTTACCGAAAGACGCGTGAGTGAATGTGACATTGTGTGGAATACGGGAAGCTTGTTTTCTCAGGTGATCGATTGATGCGATGTGACTGGGAATACTACTTTCTACTTATTCAGCGAATTCTTCGTAATTTTTTAAACCATATCTTAAAATTTGTTACCTGTTTGCTCAGTACAAAAATGCATCTTACTTACTCTTTTCTAACTTTTACTTTAAATGAACTAAATTACATAATGTAAGTTGTATATCTTATTAATTTGTCTTCATAAAGCAAAGCCAAAATGATCATTGGTCTACGATGGTTTTGATTTCTTACATATGATATATGTCTTGGGTCTATTTATGCACATAATAGTTAAAATAAGCTCTGATTTTGGACTTTGAAAATATTTTATTTTATTTTAAACAAGTTTAATAATTGTTCAAGTATAAGATGAAAAAATCAAAGAAAATACGAGCAAACTGAGAAATTTTATGAATATAGGTATTCGTAATTTCGAAGGCTGAAAACGTAAGAGTTTGCGTTGATATCCAGGGGCAACAAAAAGTTTTTTTTTGTAGAGCAGTGTAATCTTTATTAAATACACATTCCCATGTAGGTGTTTAAAGTTATATGCAAAGAAGCGACCCCTGCCGGCGGACCGTGAGTTATAGAAGCGAATGCTAATATTTGACGAACGATTCATCAAATTAATACTTATTTGTTTACAGAAGCCGGTTTTAAGCGCAGCTTATGAGCACGTGAACTTGTTTGAGTAATATTAATTTGCTTTTAATAAAGTGGAAAAATATTAGTTGCAGGAAGTCATCCAGTCGAGTGTTTAGTTTTTTTTTTTACTTTATTTAATATTTTGACTAATTTTTTGCGGCACTAATTGCATTGAAAGTATGTGGATAGTATATATGTAAGTATTATTTTTAATTTTGTTTTCGATCGAAAGATTCCCGGCTGTTAGTCTTAGTACAAGCAGTCGTTAAGCAAAGTCAGAGACCTTCGGGCGGTTTGAAGACTCTCGACACCAGAGCTTGGTCACTTAGCTCATACAAAGTAGAAGAAGAATCGAAAGTCTTATTTTTTCATTTATCATATTAGAAAGAATCTGTAAATTACTTTTTCTTCCTGTATAAACACCGCTAGATAATAGAGCTGTACAAATCCAACTTGAACTCTCCGCTCTACCTGCGCCCACAATGAGCTGTCAGGTGCATTATCCTCTTAGATATTACTAATCCGCCTCCACAATGAACCACAACAAAAACTCTTCCATTCATCAAATATAAATCCCTTTCGAATTGGCCTATCACACAGAAATAAGACGTGAAATCAACCAAAAATATGGCAATACTTTTGCGGTTATTACACAACCACAGCGCGGGAAATATATCAGCGTTCTTTTTTTAAAATTATTTTGACGTTTCGGTCTCCTCGCAGACCGCGTTTGAATTTCGTACAATGATACCACAAACAATTATAACTTTTTTACTATGGATTCACGTAATAAGGCAGATGATTTCGCATCGGCCAGCCTTTGAGAGGAAGTGTATTGAAATCCCACGAAGATTACGAGATTAGAAAAAAATGAAGTGGAATTATTGGAAAATTATAGGCCTCCTCAGACGGAGAGCCGCCACGGCTTTCAACATCGGGTAGGCATAAATAATTTTATGATAGCCTTATACGAAAATTACTTTTTTATTATTTACTAAGTAGCCGTGTGCACAGAACTTTATGTAACAGTCAATTATCGACATAAAAGTAGTTGAGTAAGAGTTTTTCTTTAAAATACATCCTGTGTAGCACAGGCAATGCCCGCATTGCGGTAGGTACAAATAAATCTTAGCCTTTTATTGTCAACAGTTTCCTTCTCAGATCTGCAATTGAAGTCGTCGCGAAATGCCATCTTGCGGCCACTACACGTCTAACTGCTGCAGTCTGTCAATGTCCTCATCACGAGATACGTGTCATTATCTTATTACCGTCTGAATGCAGCCGCCCGCATGCGCGCCTTCCGCCCAGCGTGATCCACACAATAGGCAGGAAGGATTGTCTTTGATAGCTGATAGCGTTTTGTTTCATTTTTTACTAAATCACTGCCATTGTTTTTGATTGACTCGAAAACTCCCACGAAGGTCAATGAATCATAACAGTAGTAATTACTCATAAAAATTTGCTAGAAAACAAAATTATTTTTGAAAATGGCAACTAAATATTTTTTTCGAACTCCAAACCAACTGGCCATTAACAATATTGAAACGAAATCATTTGAGGCATTTGAAAATGGAACCGGCCAGTCCTGCGGGAAGCTCAATATCAACAGCGGCGAACATCGAAATTTACTTAAGTTAAATAACGAAACGCGAGCCCTCTGTTTGCTCCAAACGTCAAATACTGCGGAATATTGTGGCCCTGGCCATCAAGGCGGGAGTTCTCCTTTATTGCGCGGCCTGTGTTTAAACTGCGCTATGAATATGCAAGGAAGGAATGCGCTAACTCTGCTCTGCGGGTTCCGTACAACGCTTTGGTTTTAAACGGGGCGCGGCATTTAAATGAGATTGACGACGGCGTTGTTCGCGAACGATTCCATTGAAAACGTTTTCATATTTACATTGACAGCGCGCCTTTTGTGAAATGGCATACATTCAGATTGAAATCGTTTTTTTTTTACTTACACGAATGTTATACCTATTTCTTCAAAATAATGTATAGCTTTTATAAATATCACATTTTTCTATTTTAATTCAGGCACATTAAAATAGAAAATACAAATACATTTTACATTAAATATTTGTCAAATGTTATTACAGCAACGCAATGAAAGAAATGTGAGAATATAATTTAATTTAAAAATCACAGAGTAAAGAAATATGTTGAGTATCTTTATGTCAAACTTAAAACATAGGCCTACTATTGTAAAAGACTTTTTAAATAACAAATTTTGAACTTATTGTAACGCTGAATTTTTTTTTCGAATTTATTTATTATTATCGATTATATTTTGTAAACCAAAGAGAATATGTAGTAGTGTAAGACTTTATAAAAAAAATTGCATCTTTACGGGTCTAGTATAGAGTACATTATAATTTTTAATACTAATGTAACTTTTCGACCCATTCTTTTGTGTAATCCGTGCTCACAACCCAAGACGCAATAATATATACATTTTTTAAACTATGCAAATAAAAATATTTGATTTTATTTAATGGAATGTCAAAATAAGACCTGTGAAATGTCCATGAAATATCTTTACGATGTCTGCGAGTGGAGTGAGTACAGAGTGGTAATTCGATATTTTCCGGTAATTCTGCGCTGGCTGGCGGCGGCACGCGGCGAGGCCCTGCCACCGCCAGGCGGCCGGACCGCGCCGCGGTAGCCGACACTTCCTAATCCCAGCTTATAAAACACTCACACTGTATTCTGACTTTTGACAGCTGACATGTCTAAGATAAAATCTATTCAGCAGCAGATAATATGCAGTTTTTGTTGTGATTCTTGAATTTAGGATCTTAGTATTCTGATCCTAGGTCCATGTAGGTACTCTGGATACAGAATACAGAATACAGAAAAAATGATAAAACTACGAAATGTCAAAAAAAAAGGTTTTTATTTTAGCTGATCATCAAGGCAAGAATATGAGAAGCATACTGCAAAATGTACTTGGAGAGGACTATAACGTGAAGAGTATATGGAAGACAGGAGCAACGTTGGGAAATTTATTTGAGACTACGGCAAATGAGGTGTGCAAGTTCGGTAAAAATGATTATGTTATTGTAGTTGGCGGATGTAATGAATCTGATCCTTTTGAACTTCAACGTAATCTTAATCAATGGTTGTGTTATACGAGTAACACTAATGTATTGTTATCTGAGGTACCGTTTAACAAATCCTTAAACGAAAAAAAAATAAACCATGATATGAAATTTATATGCAGTCAGTATCGTAGCGCAACTTTTCTTGACATGGGTTACTCCGAACAAAGACCGCGTCGACACCATCGAGCCGTACATACATGTCAATTAATACTAAGAGAAATAATCCGTCAAAACCATGCTTCAGAATATCAAAAATATTTAATCAATTTAAAAGATCATGTAAAGCATACCAAACCACTAATAAGCAAAGGCACTCAGACAAATTTTGAAAACAATTACCAGTCTAGCCCTTTTAATAGCAAAAGTTGCATTGAAAATAAGCTTAAGGACTTGCAAGTCGCACAATCTAGTAATAACTTAAAAAATAACGGTAATAATATAGTGACCAATAAAGCTGACACGGAAGTCCAATATAATGAAATTTTTTTTCGTATACAATAAAATTAGTCTACTGCACCTAAATGTAGATGGCCTAGTGAATAAATCTGGGAATGTAACAGTCTTTCTATCGAATCTTGCAAAATCAGGTAAACATTTAGATATTCTTTGTTTTACTGAGCACAACATGAAAATTTGTGATACTACATATTTAAATATACCAAATTTTAAACTTGCAACGCAATTTTGTAGAGATCAGAGACGGGGAGGTTCATGTATACTGGTTAAAAATGACATGAACTACGATGAAATTGACAATCTAATAACTGAGCTATCAAAACCAGACATTATAGAGTGTTGCGCTATAGAGTTACAAGAACATAACACTTATGTAATCTGTGTGTATAGACCTCCAAACAATGATAAAAAATCTATTAACTTATTTTTTGTTCGTTTTAAAAATATATTAGACTACTATTGTTCGAAGCATGGCCAAAAAGTTATCTTGTGTGGCGATTTCAACATAAATACTTTAAAAAGAAGTAATCACGTAGAACGTTTACGAGAACTCTTAGAAACGCACAATCTGAAAATTCAATTTAATGAGCCTACTCGGCTTTGTAGTGGTACGTGCATAGATCACGTATTTCACAATGCCCGTGGGGTAACAGGTGAAATAATCGAATCAGCTTTATCTGATCATACAGCTCAATTATTTACTTTTCCAGTTAAGAAAAGCTGCAGAATCAAATCTTGGTTTATACTTAAGAGAGACTACAACGTAGATAATAGGCGCAAATTTTACGAATGCATAAGTAATATTACTTTCAGCGAAGTATACGATAGCCATAATTCAGATGATGCTTTCCTTCAGTTCCATAAACCATTTTTACTTTTTCATGATTTGTGTTTCCCATCAAAAAAAATAAGATGCACACACAAGGTACGGCCTAAATGGGTATCTAAGGGTATACAAATATGTGCAAAGAAAAAAGTAGGTCTTCTCTGGAGCTATAGGAAAAAAAGAACAGCAACTGCGAAGGAAGCTTATATAAAATATTCGTTGCGATTTAAACGCATAATAAAGTTAACTCAACGGGCGCAAAATGATTATTACATAAAAAACTCTTCTAATAAATCAAAGGCAACGTGGGATGTGATAAACAAACAAAAAGTGAACTATCCAAGTGTTTCTATAACTCAAATAACTACAAATAATGGAAACACTGAAACTGATCCCATTAGGATAGCCAATCATTTTAATGATTATTTTGTCAATGCTGCGTCATGTTCAATACAAGCTGACAAACATAACCAGAATATGAACATTGAAAATCATGCAATGTCTATATTCCTGGTGCCTACCACTCCGACAGAAATAGTAAAAATCATTGGTAACCTAAAGAATACTAACAGTGCGGGTACAGATGGCATTACAACTACTATTATTAAAGATGTTAGTGTTGTCATTGCACCAGTCCTAAGTTACATAATTAACATGTGTTTAGAACAAGGAATCTTTCCAGAAGCGCTTAAAACGTCTATTGTAAAACCGTTACACAAGAAAGGAGATAGGCTAATGGTAGGAAATTATAGACCAGTAGCACTTTTACCAGTACTGTCTAAAGTTATTGAAAAGGTTATATGCAATAGGCTATACAATTTCTTTGAACAACAGGGCTTGTTTACAGAACACCAATATGGGTTTAGGAAAAACAAGAGTATTAATATGGCAATATATGATTTTTTATCGAAAGTCATAACAAACCTTGACGGAAAAAAGAGTGTAGTGGCCCTGTTCATGGACATGTCTAAAGCATTTGATAACGTTCATCACGGATTATTGCTTGACAAACTAACAAAATATGGAGTTAGAGGTAATGCACATAATTTATTACGATCTTATCTAACTGGCCGTTATCAAGTAACTGAAATAAATAGACTATGTAATCAAAATATGACAATCACTCCATTTAGATCAGATATACGTCAAGTAAAATACGGAGTTCCCCAAGGAAGCGTGTTAGGACCACTTTTATTTTTGACATATATAAATGACTTACCTAAAACTAGTAATCATCATATGACATTATTCGCCGATGATAGCACAATATTATTTACTAATTCTAATCTTCTTGACATGCAATCTGACATTAATTGTACTCTGACATCAGTAATAAATTGGCTTAATAATAATAATCTTAAAATAAATATTGATAAAACTTATTTAATGTATTTTAGGTTTAAACATAATAAAGTTACTAATTTTGACATAAACTACAAAGGCCAAAAAGTGGAAGAGATCAAATTAACTCGATTCTTAGGATTAAATATTGACAATAAATTATCGTGGCACTCTCATATTGATCTTGTATGCAAAAGACTACACCAAACAGCATATGCATTATTTCAGATGCGTAAAAAGGTGAACGAAGACACTTTACTAACAGCATACCACGGCCACGCCGCGTCAATATTGCGTTATGGTATTATTTTCTGGGGAAATTCCACAAAAGAGCTCAATTTAAAGATATTTAGGGCACAGAAACGATGTATTAGAGCAATTTGCGGAATCAAGAAAAGACAGTCATGTAAAACTCATTTCAAACGGCTAAAACTCTTGACTTTTACTTGCTTATACATAAGTGAACTCGTAATTTTCGTGAAAACCAATCCTGATCTCTTCAAAATGCGCGAGGCAGGAACTAGACGCGAGGGAACGATTTATACTCAGCAGAGAAGGACCGTTACATTAAGTAAAAGTGTGTTTGGTATTGCTCCACTCATTTATAACAAGATTCCAGCAAAAATTAGGTTCAATTGTGACTTAAATAATTTTAAAACAGAACTCAATGACTTTCTTGTAAGCAAAACATATTATGCTATTGACGAATTTTTATCGGACATCTCTTTGGGAATTAATACTAGACTATAAATAAATGACATACTAATCTATATAATTAATAATGTACAACTATATTTAATTAGCTTTAAGTTTTACCATAGACCATTATTGCACGCCGCTAGGCAGAATATGGTGCACTTTCTTTCTCTGACCCAATACCTGTCTGTAATTATACCATATTCGCAATAAATTGATTTGAATTTGAATTTGAATTTGAACCTTATTAGCCATAAATAACATACTTTAAAGGCAAGTCACACTACAATAATAGCTTTTAATACATAAAAATACTACTGAGATTATAAACTTATAAATTTTACTAAATAATCGAAACATTCTACACCATTAAATACTATCTACACACAATATCACTTGTTTTGTTTTCATACCTATTAAATTAAAAATACCTAAGACTAGGTACTTTTTATCTGAGATATCAGTTACTGCTACTGATAGCAGTTAACATTGATGACTTTTCGCTTTTTTTATTTCGATTATTTTGGTGGGTACAATTTCGCCTAATAAGCCAAATATACAAAAGAAAGAAGTTTTATGTTTGATTGTTTATATTTTTATGTTGAAGTTGAGAGTTTTATAGCCTCTCAAACAATTGTGAGGCATTTATCCAGTGTGTGTTTTGGAACAATAGACAGTCACTAAAAGACGTTGATGAACAAAGATAAGTAAGATCTAGCAGATTTGCTACTCCGTCAGGTGTCAACGAGCGTGCCATGACACGCCTAATTAGCTGTCGATGGCAGTACACCTCGCACACACAGCACAGACCCAATTAATAGAACAATAACATAATAACGCGGTGCATTATAATCGTCAAATTAACGCGGCTCTATCCTCCGCCATTGTTCCCGCCAACTCGCTCTGACGTTTGTTTTGGCGCGGATTGAAGCGCCGCTCGCGTAAATGGTGTTGACACCCTCAAAATGGAGATTATTCATGGATGTTTGCGGCCCTTTGTCGGGGTTACACGCCGAGTTTATGAAATTTATATTGACACGGCCGAGATTATAGACTCTTTGTTATGAAGGATTTGAATTTGGAACGCGCGCGCGAATGTGGGAAAACGGGTCGCGTGCCGCTGACAGAAATATTAATAATGGCGCTCGTTTCTATACTTCCTATATTCCGCGTAGCCGACCTACACACTCGCTCCTACGCTCGTTTGTGCGTTCAATGCGAGCCGTACATCAAAGTTCGTTCACTAATTTGAAGACAGCACTCGACAAAAAATGCGAAACAAGGAATATTTCGTCGCGAAAACTCTCGAGAATCAAAGGGAGTCCCGGTCCTCTGGTGGCGTTACTGGCGCGTGAAACAAGATGCCAACTTAACGAGCTAACTGTAGGTATCTAATGTTGCCGGCGGTGAGGATTAGGGGTGTCCACTTAAAAAATATATCGATATATGTATTCGATACAAAATATCGGTACGTGACATCGATGTTTTCCGATATATCGTTTGAAAACATCGATATTTTTTTAATATCGAATATTTTTACAAAAGTTAGTTTATAAAACGCAAAGAGTTTGTTGTCGTTTATAATGTTAATATATGAAAGTATAATCAGAGACTATAGTAACATATTAGACACATTCTCACACGGCTGGTTAGCCCCATACTGAACCATTTCTAGCTCGTATTATGGTTGCTAACACAGCTGATATACTACATATACATACATACATATTGTATATAAATATATATTTAACACCCAGACCCACAGCCAACAAATTTAGTTAAGCACAAAGATGTTGACCGGGCCGGGAATCGAACCCGAAACCTTCTGATTAGCAGACCGGCATGGTAACCTTTACGCCAACGAGGTCGTCAAATATGAGTGTTGCTTATTTGTCAAAACATCGACTCAATTCGATATATCGTATGGAAACATCGAGTAAATTCGATATATCGAATATAAGTGAATATCCCTAGTGAGGATAACGAGCGGGCTGTGGGAGCCGGCGGCGTCGCGGCCTGGCTGCGTCTGTTGTAAATGTAAGTGATAGGGGCAGAGCCGGAGGCGGCCATCACACCGATTACGCGGTGATTTATGTTCGGTGTCGGCGGCAGCGGCCGCGGGCGGCGCGCCCCGCCCTAATGTTGTCACGCCGCCCCGTGCTCGACATACAGCGACATGCCGACACGTGTATCCGTCACACGGAATAACACTGATGCTATGAGAATCAGCATATCATTGCATGATCACAAAGGGACATTTTTCCTTGAAATATTTCCACTTGACGTTTATCTTGGACACTTTATCTATTCCGCAATGTTTCCTCGTAAAACTATGATAAATACTTTTCGATTGATGTGGCAGGGGACAAACTATCAGCTAATTTCGAGATGGGGAATAGAAAGGAATGCAAGTATCACCTTCGAGTTTGGAGCGTAGATATTTTATATCACGTAGCTCAAATGCCGTCACCAACCCCTATTTTTTTATGGTCATTTTAGTAATTTAATCATTTTTCATCCCGCTCGATTACTGATCAATTATATTGTTTTTAACTGTACTTAGGGCAAAACAACGATTGTCGGTTCAGTTAGTAGGTAATATAATAAGGAAGTGACTTTTTTTAGTTAAAGTGGGTGGGACCTTAATGAATGAGTTCTGGGGTTGCTATTAATGCGTCCGTCAATGTGTCAAGACTCTTTATTGCAACACAAAAGGAAATACAAAACAGAGAGAAAAATAAATAATCAACTTATAGGTAGTGTTACAAGTGACGACCTTATCACTGAAAGCGATCTCTTCCAGACAAAAGGTGTGTAGGCACTGACCTGCGTGGGCGTGAGGTGTATGAGCGAGGCGAGGTGCTCGCGCTCGGGCGCCGACAGGTACTTCTGCTGCTTGAACCTCCGCTCCAGCTCGTACACCTGCCGACATACACTCCGTCACACTCCGTCACACATCCTCTTACCCGCTACCTTAATACAAAATACAAATACATAATTCTTTATTTGTGACACAAGTAAAAGATACAAATATAAAATAAGAGTCCAAAGGCTTTCAAACTAGTTCACAGAACTGTAACTCGAAAGCCAATGACTTCTCCCGTGATTAAAAACCTTCACTTGAAAATAAGGCAGAGAGCCTTGAGCTACAGAATACAGAACACAGAGATTTATTGGTAAATAATAAATAATTACAAGTCAAAATACTATTTTACAAAACCTTACAAATAGTAAACCAAATCCAAGTTAGTGTCCGCGGGTAAGGTGCCTAAAATGCTGGCGGCATTATCTCGCTTGATCGCCAAACTTATACGTTGGCCGAGGTAAGCGCCAGCTCTTGTGTCACTTGACAAATGATAGCGAATAAATAAATTAACAATTATTACCACATGTGGTAGAATTATCTTCATAATATTCTGCTAAACAATTCTGTGCTTTTCTAGTAAGAAAAGTGTTTGTTTTAGATTTTAATATGGCGCAGGAAACTGCATTTTTTATACAAAAAGGTAATATGTTATATATTTTAATTTGTTATTAAGTTTTTGCTATGACGAAAACACTGTAAATAAATACTAGTTGGAAAACCTAATATTTTTCTTCTTCGTATAAGCTAAGTGGCTAAGCTCTGTTGTCTAAGAGCTATCAAACCGCCCGAATAAGACCTCTGCCTTGGCTTAACGACCGCTGGTACTAAGCCGGGACCTACATTTGAACTTGTCATCCGACCCAAGGCTGAAAATACCACTTTATAAATAACAGTCTTGTACAAGATCACCTATCAAAGGATTGTCCGTATCTACCGCTGCTTTTTTTTTATTGATGAATAGGCTTACGTTTGACCGCAGCTTGCCTGATGTTAAGCTTAACTGTGTTCTAAGATGTAGCACGCTTGCCTAGAAGGAACCTATTTACTCTAGATTTAAAGACCCCCAAATTGTACTTCTCGGGAAAAAGAGACTCAGGAAGAGAATTCCAGAGCTTCGCAGTTCTCACAATGAAGGTCGAAGCAAAACGCTTTGTGCGAATCTTTGGAACTTCGACAGTGAATCGAAACTCGATGATCGCGTCAGATCACCTTAGTTTGCCAAGACACAGTCACTATGGAATAATTAACTGCTACATAGACTGTTACACACACTAACCTATCGATCTCCTCATAATTAGCTAACTTCCTCCACCTAATACCTATAGCTAAAAAGCTATAACGCGAACGGGCTATAGGTAGGTACAGTACAAGATATCCGTTACTTTCTCCGCACACAGCCAAGCCGACTCACACAGGGAACACTAAAACAAACTGGCTGGAAATTCTCGGAATAGAATTAATTACATAGTACATCGCGCGGAGCCTTCGCCCCTAGGGGCGGGGCCTCGGGGGCGGCCCGGCGGGGGCGTACCAATTAAATAGCCTACGTTCACGTAATTTCGGGCTTTGGACGTAGCTACGGATAATATAGCTATAGGAAATCCGACGCGTTTTAGCTTGGGTGACAAAAAACGGGGGGAAATTACCCAATCAGATTTGATATACAGTGTAAACTTCATGTTACGTCACTCGATTTAACGGCAAACTCTCTAAAGCGTCGAAATCAATTGGCTTTAATTGGTTTAGCATGTATTCCAAACAATGATACCACTGCCACTCTCTATAACGGCATAAAATGCACAGTCCCTTCAGTGTCGTTATATAGAGTTTACACTATAGTTTTTTCAGATATTTAAGTACGCATATCTTTTGGGCTTGGTATGTGGTAAAAACTTTTTGTAAAATCAATATGTCAATGTCAAAAACTTTAACTAAAACAACCTACTCAATTGACCCAGTTGAATTTAAATGGCTTAAATGACTAAAGCTGGTTTTAATTTGACAGCGCAACTAATCGAAGCACAGGATCATCATCCAAACTTGACCGTGTAATCGCAATGAAGTTGGGAGTTGCCATGGTGTCTCTTTCTCGGCACAATAAGACTCGTTTCACTTCAATCTCCCCATGATAAGGTGTAGAGCTGTACATGCACGATTATAAAGTAAAAAAATACAATTCATGTCCTCTCGCTTCCATAACCAAATGAGTGCAAAAAGAGGTAAAAAACTTTCATTTTTTTTTTTACTTAATTGAGCCTGTAACGATAATTGCACCGTACTCTATGATTCAGACATAAAAAAAAGGTTTTATTTACATTTAAGAAGCTGAATAAGTACATAGGTACGTCTTATCACAAGTAGTATTTAAGGTCTAAATTATGTTGACTTCTATCATCTAACGATATAACAAAAAATAGGTAAGTATGTTTAATCTATACATTAGCTTGGACTCTTTCTTTTTCGTCTTGTTTCCTAATTTTTTTTCAGAATTCTCTTCAATTGCTTCCGTTTTTTTCCGCTTCACCATTTTTTTTTAATTTACGCCTTTTTTTAACATATTTTTAAAACATTTCATTATTAATCTCGAAAAAACAAAACAAAAACAAATACCTTAGGTAAAAGTTTTTTTTTTTAATTTACGTCTCTTAACGACATGTTTAAAACTTTTCATTATTAACACTCAAAAACAAAACAAAAACCTTTAAAAGTATCTTTTCGCAAGGAACAATTTATAAAACTGCACGATCTACAGAAGCTGTGAACTTTAATATCCAGCCTTATCCGGGAGTGAAGGCAGGTAACGTCCCCCAAGCCGTATTTATTTGTAAAATGATCGGCAAACAACCCGCCCCAGCGAGGGTCGCAAATACGGGAATTTTATTCAACGGCTGAAATGAACAAAAGTTATTTGCTGATGCGACTTGTAGAGGTTTAGCTATGATTATATTTTAGGTAAGCACGTATCTGAAATATAGAGATTAAGGGGACTGTAGCGCCTGTAACTCGGCTAGCTAAGGTTATCTGACGCTATGATCGAAGCTAAGCAACGGTCGATGCGGACAGTGTTTGGATGGGTGACCATGCTCAAGACTGTTGTTTTTCAAGTGGTATTTTCATCTGGGTAGCCGACCCACGGTAGCGGATGACACGTTTAATTGTAGGTCCCGGCTGTAAGTCTTAGTAAACAGCCATTAAGCTAAGTCAGATGCCTTCGAGTGGCATGAAAACTCTCGACACCAAAGTTAGGCCACTTAGCACAAACGAAGAAGAAGGGGAATTCCAGCAACTACAACTGGCATTTAAAGTCTACACTATCAAATTGTATGGCGTTTGTCATATAAAAATCACAACCCATTACGTACATTATGAAAGTGATGTGACGTGGCCCACAATATCGATGCCAACCCATTTTGATGTCGTGACCCATTTTGATGACGTTACCCATTTTGATGTCGTGACCCATTTTGATGACATGGCCCATGTTTTAACATGCCCATATTGATGATGTGGCCCATGTTCAGTAAGGTATGCTCACCTGGGCTTGCGTGAAGAGCACTCTCCTCTTGCGGCGCTGTGCCAGCGGGAACTGCATGGGCTTGGAGTCGGGCCCAGCGCACGCCGCCAGCCCGCCCATGTTGTTGACATGGCCCATGCCGCCAGACGTGGACGTCATCAGCCTGGAAACTGAAGCAGCCGTTCAGATGCGAACATTCCGAGCCAGTCGTCATGACTGATACATCATTACAAAAATATTTTAAAAAATAAAAATATTTTAAACAATGTTTGCTACAGAAATATCCAGTTTCTTTTTAAAAAATACTTGTTACCTAAAATTTTGTAATTAATAAAAATTAGGATGTCAATGTCAAGAAAATGATGTATGCATCTTGGCCTGCTGCTGAAAAAAATTCATACAACAATAACATATTGAACCTCAGACGTTATTTTGCGGATATCCATTGTAAATAGAAGACAAAATTAAATATTTAATGTACTTCCGCTGTGATCTGAAACCCAAATTAAGATAAGCAAAGGAAAAATTAAAATATTTAAAAAAAAAATAGGTGTGTTCCTGTGTGTTGTAGGTGAGTGGTACACACTAAATATTAAATTTTGTCTTCTAATAAAGGCATATGTAGCCGAAAATAAATAAAAAATGCTTAACAGAGCTGTGTCATTTTATGTTTAACTTATTCGCGATTTTAATAATAAGGTAAATTAAACACGGAACAACTGGATGAACTAATTTCAACTCCAAAAAATTAAAGAAAAGGAAAATATTTAAGAACCATAAAAGAGTTTAATAAATCAATAATATTTTTTCACAAATTATTTCAATTCAATTCATTTATTTTTTGACATAGGAATATATATCAACAGTTATAAGACACTTGTAAAAAGTCAACATCTAAATTTCATGAGAAAAAATATGTATAAGAATATTTACAAAAGTAAATATATAGATCGCATCATTGTCATAATAAGACAATATACGAGTAGATCACATTATTGTCATATGTCAAAAAAAATCTTTCACCAAAACGGAACAATTAAAGCATCAAAATATTATACGTTGTTTTTCTTTTTTCTTAATCACAGACACTGCGGTGAATGGATAATAACGACTGCCAGTGCTCAGGAATTACAGCGCAATCTAGTTGAGGGAACAATACAATTAAAAAGAGTCAGTTTACCGTTTCCGCCATTACAGAAGTCGGTTAAAAATTTGTGTACCTAATGGCGTTATTCAGAACATTAAATTTTAAATAAGACACGATGTTTTCTCCTACTATGATATCTCTACATTTATTCGACGCGGAATTTTAAATTCGAAATTCAAATTTAGAATTTTTATATGGTGCTAAAGGCGGTATTGTTTTACTTTTTTTTCTGTTAACAATGAGTTTTATAAAAAGTTTTAAAGATCTCTTTGGTGCTGTACCTTCGCACTTCATATACTTTTTAACGGTAAAACGTGCGTCAAAATATATGTTTTTACGGGGCTTAGGTATATTACGTTCTCGTCCAAATCTTCAAAAATACATAAAAAACCTTGTTCTCGTATTTTCGTAAACAATGCAATATATTTTGTAATATCGACGTGCCGCATTGCAGGATATGGCACACGGCGAGTGAAAGCTGCATCGGCAATATATTGGTGACATTACACGTGGAATCTCTCGCAGTATTGACACTACACTCAAGCTTGGAAAGGGTCGCTCAATAAAATATTCCCCATTCTCTTACTTGCGCGCCTATTGTGAGGTTTTTGGGCCGCGAGCTTGTAGAGTTGTACCCAACCGGGTGGCCAATCTTACGTCGCAGTTACAATCTATGTTTTGCACTTGAAAAAGTCTTTAACTACTAAACGTTAAAGCTAATAGCTAAGTTATTTGCATAGGAATCGTTTATTATACGAGCTAGTTCTTATATTAAAAATTTTATGTTATTTGAAAAGATATACATGTTGACAGATCTTTATTCCAAAGATATACATGGCCAAAATTGGTATAACAATCCGTTATGGTTTTTTACAGGCATAGACCATGTTTTTCCTGATGTACCATATTCATTATTTTCTGTTATGCGTGTTTAAACCTGAAATGTGACTGGATTATAACCGGTAATGTTCGCATAATTTTGGTAGAAAGTTAATAAATACTTTTACATTATTTATTGGGCACTGTGACTTATCTACGTAGGTACTATAGCCCGATTATCTCTTCTCAATTTATTTTCGTTATAGAAATAGATGAAATATCTAATAAAAAAAAATTTACAGGAAAACAATAGATAAGGTAAAGGCACCTATTTCCGCGGTATTTTCACCAAAACTTGAAAGGATATTGAATATTAGGCATTAACTGAACCTTTCTAACAGTTTGGCTATTTTTATTAGAAGCTTTATTGTTTTTTCTATTTAAATAGACTATATATTTCATAATTAGGTTAAACTTTGTATTTAAAATTAAATTAAATCTGAAAAAAGTCCTAAGCACCTTATTCCGAGGTAAAAATCCTTATTCCGATGTATTTGGTCCTTAATTCCGAGTGTACAAAATAGAATCGGTAGGAATGATACATGTTGTTCAAAAAATTACGACTTATTTATTAACATTAATTATTTATTAATCACATTATTATTATCAATATGGCTCCTAAAGAGCTACGTTGAACTGTTTGATACAATTTGTTACTGGACTTCTTAACAATGAGAACTTTTTGATCCGTGTAATAAATAGCATTTTGGAAATCGTCTTCTGTATATTTTATTCTAGGCTTCATTAGCCTATAACCAAAAAAAAAAAATATTATTATAAAAAAAAATAAACAAAGAAGTGAGAGCTATATACAACGTGCTGCTTTGCATTCTCGCCAAATTTGTAGAGGTAAGTATACTCCAATAGCAGACCATGAATAAACGATGGCGCAACCTTGAGATGGAGAAAAAAAACATCTGTTCCATACAAAAAATTAGTTGATCGTCGACAAAATATATGAAACAGCAAATGATATTTTTTTTCGATTTCAAGGTTGTCCATAGTTTATTCGTGCTCTGCTAGTGGAGTAAAACTACCTCTTCACATTTGCAAAGCAACATGTTGTATATTAAGTTAAATCAAATCTATCCAGTAATACAAACGTCTTAATACAGGACTCTCTGCCAAGCAAGGCATTATGTAAAATAATAGTAATAAGTACATACATTATTTGTATTTGAAAATTATTCATAAACGTTTACCGCTATCTTTCTTAGTTTGTGATAGTTACTAATGATTATGATAGGAGAATAGTAATTTTATACATTTTTATTTAGTTTTTGCATTTACTATAACTAAATAAAACTACATTGTTACCTGTACAAGTTGTGAACACTCTGTATTTTACTTGAGTCTGTGCCGCGGAATTACGTGCGTATAGAACCTTATCCCGACCTACTGTACATCGGAATAGCGTTTCATATGAAAATATCATGTTTCCTAATTCCGAGTACTAAAAAATGTATAAATTTTACATATTTTTTATACAGAAAAAATCTTATTTGCAATATCGTCGTAAATATATATATTACTTGCTAACACTTATATTAGATTAAATATGAACTTTAATTTTCTTTCTTATCTTTTCCATACAACGAATTAATAAAATAGGTAAATAAGTCATCTATTACATGCTATCATTAGTGAATGTGATGCAAAAACTTACCTCGGAAATAGATTTTAATATTCATTTAATATTTAATTTGTCAAATCCAAACTGAGATACCCTTAATCATAAAAACAACCCAGAAAATCAAAATATAGATCATGTCTATGAAATCGCTATTCCGCGGTATAAATCGTAATTAGGAACTGACTAAAATATTTAGCACCTAATGCCGAGGTAAATTCGAAATACATTAGGGGCTTAATTTACTCAGAAAAATGCACAAAAGTTAAGTGTTTTAGATTAAAAACATATTTTTTAAATAGTTTAACACAAAGAAGTAAACACAGAGTACAAAAATAAAGAGAAAAACACTATTTAAAAAAACATGGTATTCACGTGCACAGGGTCCAAAATGTATGAAGCTTGCGTTTGAGCCAGCTGCTGTCGCTATTCTAACCGATTATTTCAAACTGTTTACACATGACACCACTTTTTTGATGATATAACTACGCAAAGATATATTATCTATTGAATGGAAAATCTTGCATTAATTTTCATTAATTAAATCTCTTGTAAGCGCTATTTTTCTAAATACCTCGGAATATGGTGCCAATTCCAGAACCCCTCGGAATAAGGTGCCTTTACCTTAATTGATTTTAAAACAATATTGTATTTGTACTTATTTTCAGAGTGCATACGTAGGTATATATAGGAATGTAATTATGTTTTCATCAAACTTGCAGTGAGGCATCTTATTCACAAAAAATACTAAACTGGAATCTCTATTGTAAAGCTCGAACCTCTTTTGTCGATGTCAATGGTCACCGGCCACTTTTGTATGACGCAATCTTACCGAGGATCTTTATTTGATCGAACTGTAGCCCGGCTGATACGAGTTGAATGGCTTTTGTATGAGTTTTGTATGGGCTTGTATGAGGGCGTGGTTGCCTGATAGAACCGTTTAATGATACGTAAACAGATGTTTACAAACAATGCACTTTTTATACCCAGCATAATCGTGATAGCAATTTGCGTAATGGATTCGATACGGTTTTTTATTGGCTAACAAAGTTTACGAGAAGGATAATGATGAAAAAATTAAGTAATGTTGAGTGATTAAAAATTGGTCTCATTCATACATATTATAGAAGGATATTTTTGTACAGAACGTGTATTTATATAGTTAGGTTAGCAAAATGATTACTAACCCTTAAATGGTCAATTTTGTTTTAAACAACATAGGTACTAAGAATCACACATAAAATTGACCTTCATTTAATTTTTTTTTTAATTTTGCGCAATGTAGTTTATAAACAACACTGACATTATTGCAAAAAAGTATAGTAAATTAATGTCTAGATTTTTTTGCTCATTTTTCCTAGATAGTTATACATGTCTATTACATAAATATATTTTTTTAAAACTTGAAACAAAAATCGTCCATTTAAGGGCTAAATATCATTAAATTAACTAAAGGAGAATAAAAAATGCTTTCATACTAAAGAGTACTCCAATGTCTATTAAATCATGCATAGACTGTACGATATACAGAGATATAAACATATAATAAAAAAAAAATTTTTTTTTTAGTTTACTAAATTTTCGTTTTTTCTATGCTTTGTAAGTATTATTCTTAAGTCCTGTAAAATACCTATTAATGCAGTACTAATAAACAAAAAAAGGTATTTTTCTAAATAAAAAAAAATATAAATAGAATATAAACTACACATATAACTAAAACAAATTCAAATATAGAATAGATTTCGTAACCCCCTAGCAGTAGGGCCGCGGTCCCGGAGACCGAGGTGTGCATATTTTGACAACAAACAGTCCAGTAATTGAACCGAGTGTCCGCGACAGCCCCGGGCCTAATGTAAGTAGGTATCTCTGAATGAATCCACATTACATCCCGTTGATGGAGGTTGACAGGACTCTCAATTGTATTGGACAAATCCTGGAGGGAAAATAAGAAGGCGCGAAAGTCTATTTTTTGAGAATTAGTGTATTTTATTGCTACCTAGGAAAACAATTGGTTTGAACTAACGTAAATATACAACACACCACGTGACATTGGCTAAATTGTGGCCATAACTGACCGCAGAAAGCCATATTCAAAAGAAGAAGACCTTGAGTATAATTTTAGAATCTGTTTGAGTAATTAGATAATTTATTAATGTCAACATATAAAGTCTTAACAGACTAAAAACACGGCACAATCATCAAAGTAAGTTTGAGCGTTGTCTCCTAGAATAAAAATTAAAGTTTGTGGTATATGTAAGTATCTGTTTCATTTTCCTGAGAGGTATTCCGGGGGTCTTCAAAAGTAGAGTTAATAGGTATCTTCTAGGTAAGCGAGCCACATCGTAGACTGCAGCGCAGCTTTACATTAGGCTAGCTGTAGTCAAACGCAAACTTATCAATGATAAAAAAGTATGTCCAAGCGATAAGATTATTCGAAGAAACACGATAATATATAAATTTACAACTTAAAAATATTTTCAAAAACTGTACAAAATATTAAAAAAGGGAACAAAGAATTGTATCAAAGCACACCATTTAATATATCGGCGAAGGAACTAGGTCGGTATCAAGCAGCATTCAATAAAATAGGCATAAAAATCTGCCACGAGGCAGAATACGATCCGACTCCAAGTGGTTGGACTTTGTGACTAATTACTCAAGTTGCGGTCAGCGGAGCCGTCAGCTGCAGCCCCTTGCCACAGAATAAGTGACAGTCTCGCCTGGCTTCACGCCCTTGCCCAGCCCCCTTCGTTGGACCACCCTGAGCTCTACGTTTGTTAGTTATCCACGAATTGGTCAGTGGCATCCTCATTGCCTTATTAACCTTTCCGAGCACAAGCTTTTGAAGTGATCAAACATGTTAACGTTATAATAATAATAATAATTTAATTATTTTTATTAATTGTTAGGAATTATTTTTTGTTATATAACTTTTATTTCTCAAAAATATCAAATATTTATTCCATACTTCCATATATAAATTAATATGTAAAACCATATATCATCTAAAAATCAGTGCCAATGGGAAGAATACCTAAAATGCCAGCCATATTGCCTTTTTGTATAGTACAATGTTTAGTTATATTGGAACATGCAAAAATATAGTTAGATTTTCGTTTTTTGGCAGATCTTTGACGACTTCGTTGGCGTAATGGATACCATGCTGGACTGCCAATCAGAAGGTTCCGGGTTCGATTCCCGATACGGCCAACATCTTTACGCTGAACTAAATTTGTTGGCCGTCAGTCTGGGTGTTGAATATGTATCTATATAAAGTATGTATGTAATCGTTGTATATCAGTTGTGTTAACAACCATACAATAATATAAACTACACATCTAGAGTATGCTTTTACGTTGGCACGTTTTTTTTTATTTATGTGTGGCATATTTTAAACCACTCTTATCGTAAGTTGCACAACTGTCCATTCGCCACAGTAATGCCGAGGCACCCCTGGTTAATTTCACGGCATGGAGCGGTCATCAAACACACGCACGCCGCTGCAGGGTTAACTAACGCTTGATTTCAATAATCGACTGTATCTGTTGGTGGCTTCTTTTTTGTGTCCATTATTGGACCAATTGACACATTCTGTTGTATTTAAGGGGGCAGATTGTTTAACTCCTACTTTATATATTACATAGAACTACGACTTATGTTGCCAGCATCTTTGAATCTTGAGAACTCAGTTGCGCAGCGATAGCTTCGACTGTGTTTTTACCCTTCTTAAATCGTACACGTAACTTCACTGGTCTTTTTAGGTTTAGTCTAGTTAAGTTTTATATTAAGTCTTATTTTATAAAAGAATATGTTTATGATATAATGTACCTATATTTATGATTTTTTTTTTGTACACATTCAGACACGGCTGGTTAGCCCCATACTGAACCATTTCTAGCTCGTATTATGGTTGCTAACACAACTGATATACTATATATACATACCTACATATTATATATAAATACATAATTAACACCCAGACCCACAGCCAACAAATTTAGTTAAGCACAAAGATGTTGACCGGGCAGGGAATCGAACCCGGAACCTTCTGATTAGCAGACCGGCATGGTAACCTTTACGCCAACGAGGTCGTCAATACGTCGTACACTGTTTATTTTTCTTTTTCTTATTTGACTAGGTTTTGCTACTTTGACTCTATGCTTAATAGATAAAAGAAAATTTGAACAGATGCAGAGACGTTTAGCTCACTTTTCTCGCTCAGTCTAAAATCTGACTTTCAAAGCACAGTATGTCCGTCGATCCATTAGCGCTAAATCAACAAGGCGACAGTAGGTACCGGCAGTCACGTCGGTGTGGCTAATTTGAAGCACTCTTCCACTCGCCTCTAAACACTCAGGTGTCAGAATTGTATAATTAGTTGTTTGGCCTCACAGTTTTACATAATGATGACGGTTGTTTGTTGATCTTTGAGACAGGTGAGTGGCCAAAATTCCGTAGGTACAAGAGACAGAAACCGTTGCGGCCGATTGTCAGGTGTTTGGTGAAACCTTCTCTTAGGACATGTGACCTTTATTTACAAATTAAAATATATGGCAATCAATACATTTTTTTTATAAATGTAGGTAATGCTCTTCTTCTAAAGCTTACATAAAGTAAAAGTATTGTCATATTTCTAAATAAAAATAATAATAATAATATATATTTACATGAAATAAGTTTATATTAGGTTATTTATGCTTCTTAAACAGTTCAAATCTCAATATTATTGTATAGCTAGGAACTGAACACTGGCATTGTACATAATATGTTAAGATTTTAATTGCAAATAAAGACTCTTTGAAATTGAATTGAATTGAATCAATAAATTATGCAATTTGGAAGAATTGGGCATATGCATTTCATAGTTTCATTTCTGTACTTAAATTTCTGTATAAAATTGATTTAAATTGTTGCTTAGTTCATCATGCTTAGAGTATGTGCATAAAGTATATAATTTAATAGACCGAGCAAGCAAAGTCCCTGTATTAACTGGCCAATGTTGCTTTTGTTTGTATGTAGTAGTAGTGCTACTGTCTAAGGAAAATTGTGCGATAATAAAACGTGTTTTTTGTTTTTTTTTTTAAATAATATGTTGGTTCTAGCGTAGAGACCCTATTTTTAAATAAATCTTAGTATAACGGTACAAAATCTATTGAAGTGAATAAATCAATTGAGTACCTAACTCAATAGTTTCTTTTAGAATGTGATGATTTCGGATTGGTTTCGACTCTGGGGGAAATTTGCTGCGACACTATGTTTTGATAAAATACATTTAGCAAAGCGATAAAACATCATGACCCTAAAAGATTTTAAGAATACATAAAATTGGTCAAGTGATTGTTAAAATATGATGTCATTCAATCTCTTTTTTTTAAATAATAAACGGTGTTGTAAAATTTTGTTTTGTACGATTTCTACGGTTCGGAAACTTCTAGTATAAAATCTAAAAACTCAAAAAAAATGAAAAGAAATTCGAAAGGTGTATTAAAATTCCATTGCTTGACAAGACACTGTAGACGGTTAAGGAGAAATATTTGGAAAGTGACTAAAGTCACTTGGCTTTTGGAGATGGTCCTGTGTCTGTACACGCCTAATGATTTCATTTAGCTTGTTTTTTATATTATATAATTTTATCATATTTTTTTCGCCCCTATACAGCGTTTGTTTAAGTTTAATATTATTTTTTGACAAATTGTAACAAAGTACACATTTACGCGCTTACAGTAAGTAAGCGCCACCGTGTTGTAATTTTTCGTTTCAATAAATCTATCTATCTATCTATCTAATAGTGATAGCGATAAAAACATCCCGCCTAACTCTAAAACGGCAGTTCATAATAATCACATTACTCAGTAAGGTCGCGGCGGGAGCGACCACCCCAGCCCAGTGTTGCCAGCGCTAAATAAACTCCGGCAAATTGTGCGTGAATAAACATCGGCAATAATACGTGTATTGTGTTACATCTCCCCTCGCGATCTGCCGAGCTGCAGTTACTTTACAGTTCATATTGCACGGATTGTCGAGAGGGTTTCTCGCCCTGTCGACTAGATGAACCAGCATCTCGCTTAGGATACTGTTATTATGATCAATTTGACAAAATATGGAGCATACAAAAACATGATATGTAGTATGTGTATAACTGATACACAGATGACCTCGTTGGCGTAAAGGTAACCATGCCGGACTGCCAATCAGGGTTCCGGGTTCGATTCCTGGCACGGCCAACATCTTTGTGCTGAACTGTCTGGGTGTTAAATATGTATCTATATAAAATATGTATGTATGTATATGTAGTATATCAGTTGTGTTAGCAACCAAAATACGAACTAGAAATGTTTCAGTATGGGGTTAACCAGCCGTGTGTGAAATGTGTCCTAATACATATTTATTATTATTATAATTTAACTGGTAAAATACAAATTGGTAATTCAAACATTTTGATAATTATGTTAATAAATAACGTGCTGGCCTTAAACAAAACACCTATTTATATGTTATAAAGATTTTAATAGACGCATTTGAAAACAAATTGAACCACTATAATTATATTGCGAGTTATTTTTTACCAACTAGGCAAGCTCTGCAATTTTACCAACGTAAATTCGTGATTAGATAGATAATTATTTATTGGACACAACTTAAAACTAAAGATAAAATAAAAACAAAAAAGAATTATGTGCCACAATTGGCGGCCTTATCGCTTAAAACGATCTCTTCCAGGCAACCTTTAGATGGAAAAGAGTTAATTAACGACTAAACATGGACGTAGTGTATTAAAAAAATAATAAGATTAAAAGTAGCTTGTTACAATTGATGGTCTAATCTACCATTATAGATTTTAGAACGTGAAAAATATATATAATACCCTAAAATACGAGTACCTACATCTCATTGAAAAAAAACATTAATATGCAGTGGGATGTTGATCTGTAGTAATAAGTACTTTTCACTTGGTAATAGGCTCTTAGCGATAAGGCCGCCACTTTTAACACTAGTTTTAAGTCGCTCAGACATAGCATACTCCAATAAGTATTTAAGGAAAAAAAATATCAATCTATGTACTTTTCACACATAATAATATGTGTTACCTAGCTCTAGGTATTTAGTAAGACAGCCTCCCAACTACATGCGAAATGTAATGTAGAAATACTTAGACTATCTGTCTATTTACAGCATAATCTACTCATAAAATCAGCGCAAAGATGAAAATTGCAAGCGGAATGTGCGGAGGCAAAAAATAAATTCACAATTTATAACGAAACAATTTCTGCGTTGCAGTTGCAGATGTCGGGAAATGAAATAGCAAACATTTCCGCGGCTATTTCCCTCAGTGTTGCCGCACTAAAGAAAGATAAACTGCGCCGGCTGCCGGTGACGCGTCCACTCAGCGCGTATTAGCCGCGCCTACATGGCAACTAAGTGTGTCACACGCTTATTTTTTCCCTGCGGCAATTTTAATTTCAGCTAGCTGACCGCTTGCGAGTGTTGGGGACTCGTTTGATGTATGGCAACACTCGAGACCGCACCAGGTATCGAAGATTTTAAGTGTTTAGTCTAATTGCCTGGCGCTCTTTCACACGCATGAGATTAACAAAAATAACTAAGACAAAATAAATATGAAGTAGGTATACACTACAATGGTTAATGCATTCAGAATTAAGATGGGTGGCCAGAAATGGCATTCACGTCTTAACGTTTCCGCAAGTCGGATGACAAATTAAATTGAAAATCCTTACTGTTTGCCTCAGTACTACTGCCGCTAAGCAATGTCAGCAGCCTTTAGTTGCGGCTTTAAAACTCTCGACATCAACTCTCATACGAAGCTTTTAGCTCATACGAAGACAAACGTACAGTCTCTTTTACATTTTGCTTCATTCTCGAACACTAACCGTTTAATGGAAACCACATTATGCAAGCGAATGAGTGGCGGAGACATTGCCGTACCTTTTCTACGAGTGCATGTTCTAACTCATGTTTATTTACAAAAATTACCAGTATTTAGACAGCTCTCGGTGGTAAGAACCACTTTTGTCTAAGTAACAACGTTTGAAGAGCGTCATATTTATTCGTTTACGTGTGGAGCATTAACATAGACAAAAATAATTTGAAGCGCGGCCGGCGGCCTGGTGGACTGGGCGAGAGCGTCCGACTCGGGCGACCTCTTGGTATTTGCGGACGTGAGGCCTCGTGTTTACCCAGCCACGACTCTAGTGGTGGACAAACATGGGACCGATCGGATGGAATTGCTTATTTTGTCTCAGCGTACACGGCTCCCTCGGCTGCAGGTACGGCCGTGGCGTGCCCCGGGGTAGTCCGCTTGGACCGCGCTTTCTTTTCCATTACACTCTTGATTCTTTGTCTAATAATTCGGTGCACGGTATTCGAGAGCGTGTTTTTTCTGCTCGAACAGCACTTTTGGGTTTACCGTTTTAATCTGTTCTCAAAGAGACTTATCTCAGCGGAAGCGTGCCGGATTTTGTTGTTTAATTATTTGTAAATTTTCCGCTTATTTAATGTTACGAGTTTTTATTTGTAACGGCCTTTTGTACCGGTATTTCAAAGTTGCGCAAGCTATATAAGTGCTACTGATTTGTATAACTTTGTCCATTTTAATCCTATAGTATACTTACATAAAGTAGTTGAGATTTTTGATTATTATTTATGGATAGAACGGCAAAATGCATAAATAAATTCTCTTTTTAATAATTGCCATATGGTTCATGTGCTGCCTAATGAACAATACTGTAAAAATAATTTAATATGAATATTTTAAATTTCTCGACATTTGATAATTATATAATTATTTTAATGTGTGTATTATTATTATTATTATTTTATGTGATATAACTTGAAAAATAGTTGAATTAAATGGAATTTGAATTTGAATTCTTAATTTTTCTACACATTTTTGAGTTCTCCATAGTTATATAAAATTTTAATAACCATACCTTATAGGAAAACAAGCTGACCCGGCAAACGTTGTTTTGCCTCACTTAGGGGTATGAAAAATAGATAGTAGCCGATTCTCAGACCTACTGAATACGCATATAAAATTTGGTAAAATCAGTCTAGCCGTTTCGGAAGAGTACGGTAACTAACATTGTGACATGGAAATTTTATATATAAGATAATAACTTTCCAAAAACGTTCTATTATGAGTTTACCTTCGTGTTGGAAACCAGAGCTACCTAACCAGTGCCTGTTGACTCGTGTGTTTGTACTTTCTCTACTACCGTCGAATAAGCCTCCTTCCTACAGTAGGATCGAGTTTCAATACACATAGCTATAGATAGGTATAAAATGCTTAGTTATAGGTACTTTGGTCTTTGTCTTGAAGGAGCATCGGGTGTCGCCTCGAGAGCTTCAGGAATTAGTTCTGAACTTCATTCGGTATTGATTGCTTAACTTGAGATTGGTATTATAATATCTTTAGTGGAAGGTATTCAGTCATTTTGATGCAGGGTCGCTGAATTACGAGTGAACAGCCCTTATAGTTAGTTTGCAGTTTTATGCATTAGTTGTACCTCTAACTTCAAAGTAATAACACGATAAGCAATTTAATAATTTAACTTTACTTATTCTTCATCATAGTGGTAAAGCATTTTGTAGAAGTCCCCTGTTGCTATATTATTTTATACTACATTATACACACTCGGCTGGTTAGCCTCATACTAAACCATTTTTAGTTTATACTATAAGTAATGGTTGCTAACAGAACTGATTTACTACATATACATAAATACATACTCTATATAGATACAGATACATATTTAACACCCAGACCAACAGCCAACAAATTTACTTTAGCACAAAAATGTTGGCCGCCCCGGGTATTGAACCCGCAACCTTCTGATTGGCAGTCCAGCATGGTAATCATTACGCCAACGAGGTCGTCATATTAATCATAAGTCATATTAATTTTCATAGCATTTTAACATGTTGCAATCATGTTAAAAATCAATCACCACAAAGCACCTAACAGTGTGTTCCGGGAACCACCTTTACTACCAGTAATTCTAAACTAGGCATGCATCTTCGGCCCTTCGTGGACTTGTTTGGCTACAAGACCTGGTGGTCAAATGGTAAATAAAACCCATCAGATTTTTTTTTACGATGAATAGGCTTACGTTTGATCGCAGTTTGCCTGATGTTAAGCTTTACTGTGGTCTCAGATGTATCACGCTTGCCTAGAAGGAATCTATTTACTCTATATTTGAAGACCCCCAAATTGTACTTCTCGGGAATGAGACTCAGGAAGAGAGTTCTAAAGCTTCACAGTTCTCACAATGAAGGTCGAAGCAAAACGCTTTGTGCGAATCCTCGGAACTTCGACAGTAAATCGGTGTCTCTTCACTGTGCCCCATCATCAAACGTCATTTAGAAACCGTATTAGTGTTTGCTGTCAATATAACTAATGACATAATTATTTGCATAAATTAATGCACTAAGCTTTATTCATCGATCCGTACTGTACGTAAGTAAAGTGTGTAATGCACTTGTTACGACATAACTCGACACCCGATGCACCTGCACTTAAATTGGAGAATAATACTGCTCTTGACAGCAGTATGCCGCTCAAATACATACCTATCAAATTACCTACCGCCGGCATCTACAATAATGGACGTATAGATGTGACAGCATCAAATAAGCTACTAAGGAATAATTGTCTGGGAACGATTGCTTTACCCTACCTTAGTTTATCTGTAATACTATGTAACGCGTATTTATTTGTTATATAAATTAGTGAAATATATTAAGGAAGGGCTATAGCCGGCATCTACAATAATGGACGTATAGATGCGACAGCTACTAAGAAATAATTGGCTGGCAACGATTGCTTTACCCTACCTTAGTTTATCTGTAATACTATGTAACGCGTATTTATTTGTTATATATATTAGTGAAATATATTAAGGAAGGGTATACCCTGGACCACCGAATAGGCTTCTTATTTATTTTGATTACTTCTTCCAGTTAGTTAGGCATTTGGCCAGGGTCAAATGTCCTTTTAACCTTTGATAAACCTAGGTATTTTTAGGTAAATTATTTCAATTATAGTACGTATTCTGTTTAGGGTCTCGATTTTTTACCGACTTCAAAAAAGTAGGAGGTTATATATTCGACTGTATGTCTTTTTCTTATATCATACCTTATACTTCGGTATTTAGGGGAAGTACAGCTGCTGTCTATATTACAGGCTCTATAGCCTAGCTAAGACAGGTGTAGATCAACTGTTCTAATAATACAATTTTTTTTTTACATTCTTTTTTTTCCCTTTAATTTGTATCTTTGTACCATATTTACTGTTGTGCCAATAAACAATTTGATTCGAACCCTAACAAACTAGTCTGGCGTTTTGAAAAATAAAATTACTTTGGGTTAGCTTGGTTACTTGCTAATCAATCTCTAAAAAATGTAAAGACATTTTTTTTTGGATATTTGATTGATTTTACTTATTTGCAAAACATTAAAAAATACGTTAAAATTTTGATAACATTTACCAAGCTATTCTCTAATAGTTGATTATGTCAGAAAACCTCTCCAGACGCTACGGCGCTACGTACCTAATTAGGTATTTATTCTGTTCTAAAAAAACATACGCATGACTTAAAAATTACTTTCTATTTTTGTATTTTAAAATTGGAACTCTCAAAAAAAAACATTTATTTACCTTTTTTCAACAGTTTTTGAAGTGTTCCTAGCTAACAGCGGGAGCATTTCTTTTCCAACACACGAAACTTAAATAAATAGGTAGCACATCCCACTTCAAAAGTGTGATATATCTGCGACACCTCATCGCGGCGGGAGCCCGCCATATTTGTTTTAATATTTTTTACCATCCCACCATTGTACGGCTAATGGTGTTTGCCGACGGGCGCTTGCAATTTGAGATACTTTTATTGTAGTGCGTCGGTAAACATTGCACTTCTGTACACAATATATTATGCCATCTATAGTGACGATGGTTGTATTCACTACCTATTTTACATTGAGTAGTAGGTACCTATTAGTAGTAGGTACCTTTTACTAATTAGTACCTAGTTAGTACTAAGTATTCAAGGTATTCAATTGTAAGTTTCCCTATGTCAGAATCGTCATAAAGCTGCTGGAAAAGTGTATGTTACCAATGGTTTTTTTTTAGTTTTAAAGGTTGCAAGAAATCACTATATTTTACGTAAGAGCTGCATATTATATGCCTATGTACTAACAGTAATTCACAACCTATTTTACATTGAGTAGTAGGTACCTATAAGTAGAACCTTTTACTAATTTATACCTAGGTATTCAGGGTACTCAATTGTAAGTTTCCCTATCTGAATCGTCATTTAAAGCTGCTGGAAATGGGTATAAAAAGATTTTTTTTAAGTACTAAAGGTTGCAAGAAAACCTATGTTTATGCCTATGTACAAACAAATCCTGTAGACGCAGTCTTTTGTTTTATTTATATACACATTACATAAATGTTTCCCTGAATTTAATAAGAATTATATTAAAACTTTTACTTTCATTACATTTTACGATATTTTAATTTAATTAAAATAAGTTTGGCAATCATGAGCTAACAAGACGTCTCTGCATAAATTAGTAAAATTAGCTTGTCTGTCTATCAGTATGTGTATACATATTTACCAAAGATGCCATTTAAACGAATCACCTTCTCTACCATTCACTGTACTAAAACGTCCGTGAGACATTTTTTACTATTAGGTATTTTAAATCAGCTAATGTATTGAATATTCAATAAGTAGAAAAAAAATCGATTCGTTTGTTACCAGTCCAAATAGATTATTTTTAACCTACTTCAAAAAAAGAGGAGGTTATATAAATTATTGGTCACTAGGCATAACTGCCTAGTGACTGTTTTGTACTGTATGATTTTTTATGCATGTTCACCGATATCTCAGCCATTTGTAAACTGATTTTCTAAATATATTTTGTTACTACTAAGACCTCGAGTGGAGGGAAAGTATGATTATTTCGGCCAGTTTAACGCTAGCCTCTTTCACGATTAACCAGCAACTACTTATGACATTTGATTATTTATAGCCTCACTCCGCCCACGTTAAAGCTCCGGTTTCCCAGTGCGAAAGAACTCCTTGTATACCTAATTAGCCACTATTATAACCTCCACAGAGCAACCTGTGAAATTCGATCGCCACTTGTCCGGGATATATTGACGCGGATCGAGTGTCACGACGCATGCGTGCTTTAATACTGCCGCCATATTATTATTCGCGCACCTAAAATTCTGTGGTTGTGATTCATGATTTTTCACTCTATACCTTTAAACCAACGCAATCATCTCACCTATCCTTTATGTAAAAAATTCGGCAACACGAGGTAAAGTGTAGAAAGTAGAACGGATTATTATATTATCCGTAAATTTCTAAATCGTTGAAAAAAATGGATTGTCTATTGTCTAGACAAACAACTTTTGTTTAGAATAATGACTTATGTTTTTTATGATGATTATGTATTCAATTGTAAGTTTCCCTGTCAGAATCGTCATAAAGCTGCTGGAAAAGAGTATGTTACAAAACGTTTTTTTTAGTTTTAAAGGTTGCAAGAAATCACTATATTTTACGTAAGAGCTGCATATTATATGCCTATGTACTAACAATAAATCACAACCTATTTTGACACACTACATTGAGTACCTAGTAGGTACATATTAGAAGTACCTTTTACTAATTTATACCTAGGTATTCAGGGTAGTCAATTGTATGTTTCCCTATGTCAGAATCGCGTTGGCGAACTTTTTAGATATATAAAGAAGAGCCCTTAATGATTGGTTTGGCCTAGGCTTAGAGGGCCCACAGTAAGCAAGGTAAGGTCAAGGTATGAGAGAAGAGAGTGTATTTATTGGCAAACAACTACACATATAGGTATTACTAATTTAACTGCGCGTTGGCGAACTTTTAAGGTACATACAGAAGAGGCCATTTATTTGCTAATGTAACTATTTTCAAATGTTTTGTTAACAAAGTGTACCAACGTCACATTAACAAAATTCTTTGTTGACGCTATATTAACGTGTGGTTTTTGTTAAGATTTGGTTAATTCAACATGATTTTTTTTTCAGTGTATAGAGGGTCCACAGTAAGCTAAGTAAGGTCAAGGTATGAAAGAAGAGAGTGTATTTATTGGCAAACAACTACACATATAGGTATTACTAATTTAACTGCGCGTTGGCGAACTTTTAAGGTACATAAAAAAGAGCCCTGACTGATTGCGTTGGTTTATAGTTTATTTATTATTTTGCAACATGACATAAAGCTATGTTACATGTACCCTGTTTTGGCCTAGGCTAAAGAGGGTCCACAGTAAGCAAGGTAATGTCAAGGTATGAGAGAAGAGAGCGGACTCACTGGCAAATATACTACTACATATATATTACTAATTTTACTGCGCGTTGACGAAATTCTTAGACGCATAAAGAAGAGGCCTAAGCCTGACTGATTGCGTTGGTTTGGCCACGGCTATAGAGGGTCCACAGTAAGCAATGTAAGGTTAAGGTATGAGAGAAGAGAGCGGACTTACTGACAAACATACTACTACATATGTACATATTACTAATTTTACTGCGCGTTGGCGAACTTTTTAGATGCATAAAGATGAGACCTTACTGATTGGTTTGGCCTAGGCTATAGAGGGTCCACAGTAAGCAAGGTATGGTTAAGGTATGAGAGAAGAGAGCAGACTCACTGGCAAACATACTACTACATACATATGACTAATTTTACTGCGCGTTGGCGAACTTTTTAGATACATAAAGAAGAGGCCATTTATTTGCTAATGTAACTATTTTCAAATGTTTTCTTAACATAGTGTACCAACGTCACAATAACTAAATTCTTTGTTGGCTATATAGGTGATTTTAGTTGTTTTGACTATGGTGCAGAACGTGCCGTCTCTTTCTGGCCACCTAAGATGAAAAGAGACGGGACTTCTTCAAATTTAGTTTAGTCGTGTGTGCCGCTGAATCGCCACCATTAAAGTGTGGTTTTTGTTAAGATATTGTTAATTCAACATGTTTTTTTTTCTGCGTATACATGGTTCACAGTAAGCAAGGTAAGATCAAGGTATGAGAGAAGAAAGCGGACTCACTGGCAAACCTAGTACATACATTGAGTAGTAGGTACCTATTAGTAGTACCTTTTACTAATCAGAACCTAGTTAGGTATTCAAGGTATTCAATTGTAAGTTTCCCTATGTCAGAATCATCATAAAGGGTCCACAGTAAGCAAGGTAAGATCAAGGTATGAGAGAAGAGAGCGGACTCACTGGCAAACCTGGGGTCGTTGGATGCGGGGTACCAGCCGGCGGCGCGCACGTCCCCGTAGTGCGGCAGGTCGGGCGGGCAGCCGTAGCCCTGCACGGGCGCGCCGCCGTACAGCGGCACGCCGTACGGGTTGGCCATGCCGCACGCGCCGCCCGCGCCCGCGCCGCCCAGCGGCGAGTTGATGCTCGACCCCGACGAGTTCGACCTGCGCACACATACACTTGTTACTCTCACCTTCGTCAAGACACTCTACATTTTTTTTATTTCTACAATAATTTAATATTTAATAATTATGTATGAATATAAGTAAATAAAATTACGTACAATATAAATGTCACATATTAAAAACTAAGTATTAGTTACTAATCAAGTAACCCGCCCCTGGTCGCCCCCGGTGCAAAGGTGCCCATCACGCTCGCTGCATTACCGCGCAACTTTTTTTTACTTTAAATTATTATTACACATATGACTGGTTAGCGCCATACTAAACCATTTCTAGTTAGTATTATGGTTGCTAACACAACTGATATACTACATCAAATCAAATATATATTTAATGATGTAAATAAATTTACAGTAACATTTTAAATGGTAGCCCTGGCTTCTGATCTAGTATACACTGTGTTACAGACGCCAGGGCCTTCTCAATTATACAAACAGAATTATTTTACTTATAACCTAGCCATACAAAATAGAATAAACATATACATACATACTTTATATAGATACATATTTAACACCCAGACCAACAGCCAACAAATTTAGTTCATCACAAAGATATTGGCCGTGCCGGGAAATGAACCCCTGGTTGGCAATCCGGCATGGTAACCGTTACGCCAACGAGGTCGTTGAGCTATTACAATACGCTAAATTATTGAGTTACTTTCTTAACCATAATATTTTCGGTTAGTCATTTACAGTATGCATTAGCATTAGCAGCATACTAAACGTTTCGTATTTCTGGGACTCGGGGACTTCTCACGAGGAGAGAGAAAGGTATAGGCCATAATCCACCATGCTGGCCAAGTGCGGTTTGGTGGATAACACATATTTTCGGATATTGTGATCTTTGAACATGTCGGTTTCCTCACGATGTTTTTCTTCATCGTAAAGCGAGTGCAAATCCATTCATAACATGAAAAAGAATTCATAATATTTATCTATTTAGTAAAATCTAGATTGATCTCGAAATGGAATAGAAATAACACAAAGATTGAAAAGATCAATAATGCAAAATAGTAAATGCTATAGTATTTTACTACTAGCTTTTAATTAGCTTTCAATACCTGCAAGTTTGTTTCGGGTCAAATTCTACATGCTAAATTTGATATACTTTCTATTGCCACATTGTATGCTAATTTGAAACACTTATGTATCTTTGATGTAAATACAATAATATAGCATCAAGGAGCAGTTCTGATGATGGAGCCGAAAGACGGTCATAGAAACTTCTCAACTGAACAAAATAGAAATTATGAAACGTTGATAGTGGCCATATCATAAAAGATTTCCCTAAAATGTTTCCCTGTTCCCCGATAACTACAATCTAGCGGTTTTCAAGGCAAGAGTGAACCGGTAGATTGCAATATCGCTTACCATCAGGTGATTTGTGATCAAGCGTAAGCCCAGTAAGAGTAAAAAAATAAAATAAATATGCGTTACAATAATTTTACTGGCGTTTTTTTATTTTTTTACTATAAAGACTATAGACAAAAAATATCAATAGACCGTGATGGAAGGAGGGAAGAGAGGTCTTTGCTCTTCAATGGGATAAAATACGCTTAAAATAATTTGTTGTCATATTTTTTTATAAAAGCTTATTCTGGCTTATCATCTCATTAAGGCTTGCTCAAACAGTTAAGTGTGAAGCCCGGTGACCCCCCGCGCCCCGCAGCCGCCGCTGGCGCCGCGCGTCACTCAGACAATGCCAAGCTTATCTGCCTAATCCCTATTTACACAATTTAATCTGCGTCTATCGCACCGTCCTCTCCAACACCCGCAAATCCTTTTTTAGCCGACTTTGCGACTTATGCCACTTGAAATAAGGGTGCGGAGCAAAATAATTGATGATTTTAACTTTGTCTAGCTCGGAACACCCCCGGCGCAGCTATTACGGTGTTTGGTTTGACAAATTGAATTTTGACGGCGACCGTTTTCATGGAACGTTTTACGCGCATCGTTAATTGGAGTTGCTAATGAAATTAACAAACTGTTACGTTTTCATTACGCTGAGGAGTAATGTAATAAATGTGACTATGTTATTTGTAGCTAATTTCTCGTGAAAACTGTTCCAGGTATCCGTCATCATAATTTGTTTTGTGTTTATTGTACAGCGTGGTAAAAGACACATACCTACTTGTATTTAATGTGTAAGTACACTTAAAGAACAATTAAAAATAAATATTTCTGTACACTCTTCTTGTAAGATAATTCACCCAAACTCTGTTATAGCAACGCTAACTTGGTAATATTGGACAAGTGCGAGTCAGGATCGCGTATGAAAGGTTCTGTACAATTATCTTAAAAAATGGCAATCAATCTATTAGGAGCCCGTCTTAAATATAATTTTTCTTATATTTTATCATTTATTTTTAATAATATACATTTATATTACTATTGTTTAAAACGACTAGGTAACCTGATAGTATAATAAAAAAGGATCGTGCGTGACGTCACAGACAGCCTCAACAGAAGACCAGCGTTGGTTGCTCTCCAGCAACCAGCATTACGACGAGTTGAGACTTTGTTTTGCCAATTTCAGGCTTATTCAATTTACTTTTTATGTATTTTTATTTATTTTATATATTGTATTTGAATTATTGTATTTTGTTATATTGTTATGTGTGTAAGTTTATTACATGGACAAAGACAAGTATTTACTCGTATATACAAATTTACAACTTAAAACCAAATGATAAAAATAAATTTATACATTACAACATAAGCTATAAGGTTTATTTGTCACAATAAATAGTTTTCGTTCTTTCTTTCTAAATATAACACATTTAAATTTTTATAACTCGATTCAGTAAAGAAAAACATTTGAAAGTTCCTTCCTCTTCATTTATGAAAACATTTCGATTCATTTGAAAATTTGATCCTCTTGCTCGTTGAAAGATGACATCAACTTTTAAATCTTTTCTTTACCAGCCCATGTTACATCCTGTTTTAAAATTTACATTTTTTTTGTAAGTTTACCAAATTATGTCACGGTTAGGCTTCGTAAAATAATAAAAACCTTTATTTAACCTTTATGCAAATTGATGTTTATTTATTAAATAGCTGATAAATCGTAGGTGTGACTACGACACCCACTTGGCGAGAATAAACACTTATTCATGAAATATTTAATTTTGAGAATGCTAAGAGGCTTCTTTAGTGTTTTGTGACTGCGAACGTGGTTTCTTCATAATCGTGTAGATATACTCTTATTGCCAAACAGCATTGCATTGCTAACTGATGCAAGATTGTTGTTAGCTAAGTGCAATAGAACATCCTAGTTCATAACCTATTTGCGAATTGTATGGTCATACGAGTAGTAAGCAAATTGAGGACTTACGGAGATATTAAGAAAAAACTAAATTGAGAAATGCCAAACCAATAAAAGTTTTTAATTTTTAGGTTTTGTGTAGTTTTTAATTTAATTTTATACTACATATGAAATTTATTGTTAATTTCCATAAGATGAAAATTTGGACTCAAAAATACCTTTTTTTTTAATTAGATTTGTATAATTACAAATCTAATTAAAAAAAGCTGTGTTAAAGTGAACAATGCATGTGTTTTTTGTTTTTTTAATGAATTAATTACCATTCTATCAAATTATTCACAAATTTGAATCAATATTTTTGAACGTACAGATATGAGCCAGAGTACATAATTTATTTTCAAAAAATAAAGTATATTTTGAGTATTCATTAATATATTTAAGTATGAAAGTACCTACCTACAGTTTGTTTGTGTAAGTTTATTTATATAGTTAATACGAAGCTGGCCAAAGACCTGGAGAAAATATCACAAGTTTCTAGTACACAATGATTAATCTACTATATCAATGTACTATTTATATATTTTTTTCATTGGCTTATGATATAAAAGCTACTTAAAAAAGACTTTATGCCCGTAGCGGCTACGGAAGTGATACGTTATTGAAAAGACACCAACGGGTGCAAAATGAGAGAATTATTGTTTATTTCATACATCTGTCAAAATAAAGTTTATATCTAAACTAGCTGACCCAGCAAACGTTGTTTTGCCTCAAAAATAGATATGCAGTAGCTGATTCTCAGACCTACTGAATACGCATATAAAATTTGGTGAAAATCGGTCAAGCCGTTTCGGAGGAGTACGGTAACAAACACTGTGACACGGAAATTTTATATAGGTATGAGAAGAAGATAAGAAAATGAAATAATTTAAAAACGTGCAAATATGCTGAACCTGGTCCTTCTGTTGATTTACTTATTATCGGTTATGATTGGATATCATTCATTATTTTATAATTATATAATCTTAAGTCAAAAAGTAATTTTATATGATTATGTACGAGTAGGTATGTATGTGTTATTTGTGCACAATAAACAATTTTCGTTCTTTATTTTTATAATTGATAGTCATATGACATTTTAAATATATTGATTGATTTATTCCAAGGTATTATTTGCTTTAGCATTCTTTTACTCTTCACAGTTGTTGTAGGTAATAGTGCTGAAAATAAAAGTGAATAAATTGCAAATTAAAAAAGTGATTATTTAGTTATTTGTCTAAAGCTAATCACAATTGCTTACTTCTTTTAGTAGTTAGTTGGTATTTTTGTAGAGTTAACACACACAATTAATTAGTTACAATTAAAATTGAAATTATATACATATGAAATTAATAACAAATATAAAGAAGAGACAGTTAAAATATTTTATAGATGAGTTTTTAAATAAACGATTTTGTAAATAAGATTGTAACTAAAAGTTGTACCTAAATTTATGAAGCTTCCAGCTAATGATTTTTTAATATATTATCTTCCGGTTCATTATTTAATATTTATAAAGTCATTAAATGCTTTTATTGTAACTGAGCTTAATATAACTCGTGACTATGCCTATTAGAATCTTTATTTAAGTTGACTGAATAGATTATAATTACCTAGTTACATTTAATTTAAAATAAGTGTTAATGTAGTGTTATATTTTAAATCCAATGTAAATGTGAATGTAATGAATGACTTGCCAAATGCGACGAGATGTTGTAAGGCCAATTAATTATTTATCTTTATTTTTTTTTATAATAAATAAATATTAGGACTCATTTCACACACGTTTTAGTTCGTGTTATGGTTGCTAACACAACTGATATACTACATATACATACATATATATTTTATATATATACATATTTAACACCCAGACCCACAACCAACAAATTTAGTTAAGCACAAATATGTCGGCCGGGCCGGGAATCGAACCCGGAACCTTTTGGTTAGCAGTCCGGCATGGTAACCGTTGCGCCAACGAGGTCGTCAATCTTTATCTTTAACCCGGTAGAAAGATGACGGTGCCGCGCCGCCCGGTTAGATATGCTTTAGGCCTATTTTATACCACGCGTTGCTTTCATATCTTTTAGATGTTGATATAAACAGCGCACAAATTAAACTTACGGTAGCAGTTAAGGAGGCAAGTTGAAAGTAAAATCAACCAGCACAAGAGACAAAAAGCAAATCACCACTTTTTCCACAGAAAAAAACAACTCCTAAAATTAAAAAAGCAAACACAACACTATTTCAAAAACACAACAGAAATATATTATGAAAATATTATCACTACAAAGTACTCGTATTTTAAATTATTTAATATTCATTGTAATTTATAATTATTTTTATTTAGTAGCAGTAGTTAAGTATCAAGTGAGCAACTTCACAACTATTTGGACAATTAAGTGATTTTAGAGTTCTTTTTTTTAAATTTATAATTATTGTGTGGTTTTCTTTTTCGTGTAATTTCTATTTTAGTGTTATTATCTTATTATTCTTAAGTTATGTTCAAATTTATTTTTATCATCACTTCTAGTTTTATCATCAATTGAATAAATGAATTAAAATTTTAGTGTAGTAACTTATTATGTAACTATAAAAATAAATTACAAAATAAAGTGACTTTGAAATATGCACTAACACAAATTTGTTTCACAAAGTCTAAAGCATTCTTGCGAGCCCATACCAAAGCCTAATAATCACAAAACAACCCGTCATTAGCAAAGTTATCGAAATTCTGTCATAGAACAAATAAAATCTAATAATTTGCATATTTCGTGTTCGAATAATTGTTTACCATTTTTTTCCGTTGACTGTTTGATATTTGCTTAATGTAATGTGCGAATATTATAATTACGTCAACATGTTAAGATCCTGTTAGACACTTAGGCACATTGCCTTCGATATCTTTTCACTTAGGATATATGTATATCTATATCTTTCCTAGAAACGGCACTTTAATGTTAATCAACGAGACATTGGTTAGTAAATCGTGAATTAAATTGTGTCACACAGATTATAGATATGCAGCATGTATATAGATATGCAGCATGTATATGTCACACAGATTATAGATATGCAGCATGTATATATAAATTAATTTTTAATATTGAATAACGGCGCGATGCCGTAAGTTAAATAAATGATTTGATTTTGATTAGTTTTAATAGTTCAAGTAGACGTCTTTGTAAATGGAGAAAAACATATTTTTTATTTAATTTTATTTCTGCCTCGGATAAGTTAAACTTTCTAGCCACGGTTGTACCTATTAAGCTGTTTCTTTAATCACGAAAATGATCCAACCAAACTTTAAATTGACGACGACAATACCTATATATTAGAATTAGAACAAGGCTAAATATAAATGGAGCTTTAAGACTGGTTCAACATTATTTTAATTTGCAGGCGATGATTTTATTTCAACACTATTTTTTCAGATATCTACTCCTCCCACTGATTTTTAGATTAGATATACTTTTAATTTAATTAATTTGCAGCTGATTGAATACCTACTACGATATAATATAGGTAAATAAAGGTATAATTGAAGTACCATACGCAAAGGAAATCCATACTATCCATACAGAAACAGGCTTTTTATTAAATTTGAGGAAATGATACCATATAGAATTGTTTTTTATTTTTATGTTGAGTTTGAAGCTTTTAGGTATTTATTTGTTAACTTGTTAATATATAATATAATTAAGTACCTATTCGATTTTATTAACATCGGTCCACATTTTAGTAAATATTTGCCTAGAGCGGGATAGCTTTAGTAATATTCCGTTATTTATTTATTATATCTTAATAAATTATATCTTATCCTGTTATATGATTTCACTTTTATGAAATAAATAAACCCCGGAAGTAAAACCGGCGAGTATAGATTACGTCCACACTGAACAAACAACTTCTTCTTGCTGTTTGTTAATCACTTCTAAGTTAATTAGCTGCGAATGAATGAACTCCCATAACAATAAGTACACGTCGGTATCTATACCTACATATGGTAATAAGCTTCCACCGCCATGTCTCACGTGACGCGCGGGAGTTGCTCGGGGCGGCGGCTTCGGTCCAGCATCCTTGCTTCAATACGATTTCGATTAAATAGATTCATCCCGGAAACGCGAAACAATTACAAGATAGCGGTGAGCCGGCATAACGCGAACGCGAGTTGAGTGCCCGGCGAGCACTTCACTTGACCGGCGCGGCGCGGATCACAACATACCTGCACAAACAAACGTCACCCAACTATATCCTTCGAGTCCGCGCGCCGCCAGAGTGCTCTCGGCGGGACCTTCGGCACTCGAGGCGCGGGGCGCGGGGCGCGGGGCGCGGGGGCTGCGGATCGATCCACGCACCTGTACGGCGACGGCGGGTTGTTGGCCAGCTCCAGCTTGCGGTACTCCTCCATGGGCGACAGGATGTCGGTCACGGAGAAGGGCGTGGAGTGCTGCAGCTGCAGCTGCGACAGGTTCTGCTGCAGCAGCGCCGACTTAGGCGACAGGCTCATCGCCAGCTCGGCGCCGCTGAGTTCGGGCAGCGCGTCCGCCGGACACGGCGAGTAGCCGCCGCCCTCCGCGGACATCCGACCGGCTGCACTCGACGCCACTCGACGGCTCAGCCTCTAGTGGCTCTCGGGGCGCGAGTGGCGCGGCGGCCGCGCGCCGCCCCGCCCGCCCGCCCGCCCCGGGGCGGAGCCGCGCCCAGTGGGGGCACGCCGCGCCCCGCGCCGCCCGCCCGCCCCGGCCCGGCCGACATTACCGCTCCGACACATTGTCACATTCCCTTCATTAGTGCTTAACTCGCTCCACAACAAATGTTGCTTTATTTCTCTGTGTTCACTCGCTCTTGGATATATACCTAATATAATAGACACTGCTTATATGTGTTTGTAATGTAATGTTATATATAATAATATCATGACAGGCTAGGTGCGTGCCTTGTGAAATTACAGTTGTTTTATCTTATAAATAGCTACATTACTCGTGAATTGCTGCTTAGGTATGTAGGTACCAAGCCAGTACTAAACCGTTTACCTACGTGTCGATGAAAAAAAAATATAAAGGCATGCTAGCACACATGTGTAAAATTAAAATATGCGTTTCTTGTGATTTATAGTACCTGTTTATTATTATTAATTTTATTTGTCATTCGTTAATACAGTTAACGTTAAAATTAACAGTACTTATATTTAATTCAGAGTTATGGGTACCTTTCCGTCAGGTTCTGACCAGAGTGGACTTCTAAATCAGTGCTGTGGTCCTATCTTAATTTAATTTGTAATGCAATTTTTAAAGCAATTCCTTATTTTACCGATGTTAGTTGCTATGATGCTATCTAATAAAGACGTTTACATTTGTATTTGAATTAGTTCCTGTCTTTCGTAAGCTTCTGTCGCGTGGCGTGCTAGAATCCGTGTCAGAAGCTGCCAGGTCATGCTACTTGCAGTCTAAGAGGGTTTACACCCTCGGATTTAGGGGGTGGCAAGTTCATGGGGGCGGCCGGCAAAACACACAAAATTGCCCATCTCTTCTTCTTTCAGTTTTGTAGTCGGGTAACATTGGTATTATCAGTATTACCTATTTTCCTAAATAATTCCTGCTTATTAAGCAGCTTAATTACGATTAAGGTAAAAGGTATACCTAGTTATGGGAAGTGTCGTACCTATTTTAAATAGGTTCTGTTTTAGATCTCAACTTTGTACACAGTTTATACGTTTTAGTTTATTTTATACAAAGAATTCTTAACATAAACACAGGCTTTAATTTCTTATTAAATTTAAATCTTAGGTATATAACCTAAACATTTAAAACGCATGGTGCACTGTTCTCCACAGATGTTGAACCTCTGTCTTGCTTGAGTACAGTAAATACCTACATTCTTATTTATTTATCATAGTTCTAGCTGACTCGGTAAATGTCGTGTCGTTCTTTAGCTATAAGCTATTTTTTTAATATTTATTATTAATAAAGAACTACTTCTACGCGTATGTACTTGTATACACTGCATAAAATATCTGGCAAACATAAACTAAATGAAGTCAGTTAAAAATTATAAGTTTATAGGCTAACAACTTCTAGCAGCTTTAGAAAACTTACATTTAAGTACTTTGACGACCTCGTTGGCGTAATGGTTACCATGCCGGACTGCCAACCAGAAGGTCTCGGGTTCCATTCCCGGCACGGCCAACGATTTTGCGAGGATCTAAATTTTTTAGCTGTCGGTCTGGGTGATAAATATTTTTTAATACAAAGTATTTATGTATGTAAGTATATGTAGTATATCAGTTGTGTTAGTTTAATACAAATTAGATGGTAGGTAGTATGGGGCTAACCAGCCGTGTGTGAAATGTGTCCTAATACTAATACATAGAGATTTGATGTTATTATAACTAGTTTGAAATCTAGAGTATAATATATATTATACTCTAGGTAACAAGCTTCTGTTTTAAGTTCAGAATTTATTTTAATTAAAATAATCTATCTAATCTTCTAATAAGTAAAATTTAATTTACATACATTCATGACAAATATATAACTTAAGACATGACATAATATATATTTATAACATACACAAAAATTTAGGCAACTAAAAAGAATGATAATAATAACAATAAATATGTATCTATGTATGTCATGTCAATACGCAATACAATGTTTCCTCGTTCGCTTCTGGCATAGATAACATCCTATATTATCCTACAAATATAATAAATGCGAAAGTTTGTAAGTGTGTACGTTTGATACTTCTTCACGCTCAAACGGCTAAACCGATTTCGGTGCTATTTGATATGGTGATATGTAAAACCTTGGACTAACACAAAGGCTACTTTTTATCCCGGATTAACGCGGGTAGCGTCGTGGGGCGCAGCTAGTAACGTTACATATCTATTAAATTATAAACTTTAATTTGTGTTTGTATGGAGAGGGAAAAAAGTTAAAATTGTACCTTTACGTAAAGGCGTGAACTTTATACTTTTTTAACCGACTTCAAAAAAGGAGGAGGTTATATATTCGACTGTATGTATTTTTTTTTTGTATGTTCATTTTTACTTCATAGGTACAGTTAGGCATTTGATAAACAAGGCGTGTATCCACACTAGTAAGTCCTAGCAATACAAATACAAATCATTTATTGATAACACCAAAGTTACAAGTCAACTAATATAGGTAATATCATTAGAAAAGTATATGACATGAATCAAATGTCAATTTTCTATCCTAAATAATCATTTATATTATAAAAAGTTATCTAATAGTCAAACCCTGAGTGTAATGTTAAAGCTGGCGGTAGAAGGTGCATCCCGGACAGTCGCGGGTACGCGGTTGTAGATCGCGGATCCCAACACGTAAACGGATCTCTCCAATTTCACAAGTCTATGTACCGGCGTTTTCAGTTGCATTGTGTTGCGTTACACTCGGGCCTAAGGTGGAGCATGCTTTGTCTGGAATAACTAACTGTCAAAGAGGCTGCTAAGACACACCATTTAGGTTCTTGATGTCAGATTTTTCGACTTGAGGGTAGTAACTAGCCAGATGAGCTCCATAAAATACTCTACCACCATGCTATAGTTTCCACACATTTCCCTTCATCCATCAAAGCTCGAGTTTCGCTTCTAATTACTTCAAGCACGAATCCATCGGCGTTTGTAATACCTAATAACGGTGACAGAATCCAACGTCAAAATACATAAATACAGAACTTTATTAGCCATAAATAACATAGGTATACGTTAAAGGCAAGTCACACTACAATAATTACTTAATACTTAAACATACTAGTTAACTTAAATTAAAAAGCTTGCAAATTTCATTAAATAAATATTCTACACTATTAAATACTACACACAATAGCATTTATTTTTCATTCCTATTAAATTTAAAATACTACTTTTTACACATCAATAACGATTCTACAAGCTCCATATACTTACTTACATATACTCCATTACTTTCAAAAAAACTCTTTATTTTATGTTTAAACTAGCTGACCCGGAAAACGTTGTTTTACCATAATAAAACATTAAATCTAAATATACAGTAGCCGATTCTCAGACCTACTGAATACGCATATAGAATTTGGAAAAAATCGGTCAAGCCGTTTCGGAGGAGTACGGTAACAAACACTGTGACACGGAAATTTTATATATAAGAAGATATACTATTAAGATTTGTTATTTTCCCTGGCAACTTGTTGTACATTAATATTTTTGTATAACATCCCTGTAACTAACATCCCCAACAGTGCGCACTAAGCGGTTTGCCTCCTCCTTCCTCAGACTACAGGAATAAAACTTGACACCGCGGCGTCTGCCTTTATTCCTGTAGTCTGAGCCTCCTTCCTAGTGTGAACCGCCAAGGTGTGGACTCTATTTCCAAACCTCTTTTTCTTTGATAAACTACATATACATAATCTAGCTGTTTCTAAGGCACGAGTGAACCGGATTCTTCTGGGCAAGCATGCCACATCTCAAATCACAATATCGACTACCATCAGGTGAATCAACTAGCACAAGCCCATTAATTGTAAAAAAGCTACACTAGCACGCGTATGCAGGGCACTGCATCGCTCTAATAACGCTCCGCCCGCCGCTGCCAGAGTGGTAAAAAAACAACAATATTTTTTTTTCAACAAGTTTTATTTTATATCTATTGATAAGTCTGATATACCCCAAAAGAAGTATAAAAATAGTCTTAAAAGTTATTGGTCTTAAGCTATTTTTAAAAAACAAGAATGAGTTTTTGTAATAAATAAGCAACATAAATTTGCACACCCTAACGGGTATAGTATAGAGTACATTAAATTTTAATACCTATGTAACACCTTTCGACCTATACTTCGCAAATAAAAACATTTGATTTGATTTGAATCAAGTTTTATTTCATATTGATAAGTCTGATATGTACCAAAAGAAGTACATATAATAAAAAACTTGAGATGTGTCAAGGGACACCCGGATGGAACGAAGTTCCTTCACTGTCAGGTTTCATTTTTCTTTTTTATTATTTACAAAAAACTTGTATACACTAAGCAAAAATAATCGTCGTAACACCATACACTGTTCATTGTGAAATAGAAATGCAAATATCTGGCTTGCTTTCTTTATAGAAAGCAAGTTTCTTTATAGTAAGCAAGCCAGAGAGAGAGAGAGAGAAACAGAGAAAAATGCGCACGCCGCATAGCTTACTATAGCAAAAAGTGTCGTGACAACTTTTAGTAAGAATTTTTTCCGTCTAGCCCTTTTTCACAACGTGTGATAAGGAATTTTGTTCCAAAGATATTCTTAAGAGTCTTAAACCTAATTTAAACAAAACCAAGAATGACTTTATTCAACAAGTTTTATTTCATATTTATAAGTCCCAAAAAAAGTATTAAAAATATTCTTAAGAGTTGGTGGTCTAAGCAATTTTTTTGATATTTAACCCCGATGATTTATAATGAAAATTCTGTAAATTGAAGATTTTGCCCTTGTCACCGACTTAAGAGACATGTTTATTTTGTAAAATATTGTGCAAAGGTAACGTATATACCTACCTATAGGTACCGTCATTTAATCACGACTAGAATTAATAATAAAAATCACCAAATACCGAGTCGGGCTTACACATGAGGGGTTCCGTACAATTGTCTTAAATAAATGGCAAATAAAGATGTTTATTGTATGGGAGCCCATTAATTTTTATTTTTATTGTCAATGTTAAATACCTATTCCTTAAATATTTACAAACATAGATTGTCATAAAGATCGAGTAAAAATTTGCTTTAAAATAACGTTCCTTGTATGGGAGCCCCCTTACCCAGACAGACAGCGGAGGCTTGGTAATAGGGCCCGTTTTTATCTTTGAGAACGGAACCCTAAATATGATAAAGCTAAAAATATGTGGATATCATAGGTCTATTCAAAATATGTTATTTTTTCTTCAACACCACCATGCATTAGTTATATTTTTTATCTTATATTATATCGTAATATAATCTCTAATAAATTATATACACTAGTAATAATGTACGCTATTTTTTTTTATTTGAACCACAATTAAACTTAAATAATGTACGCTAAATATTTGTAATAATGTACGCTAAATATTTGTAATGATGTACGCTAAATATTTGTAATGATGTACGCTAATTATTTAAACTAACTTATTGGTAGTAGTAACCTTGGCTGTTCATTAAATCATATTTGTAACATTTGGTCGTGCAATATTTAGAAAGAATCAATTTCCGTCCGTTTCCAACTTCATGTAAGTTATCGTCCGTCATGGATCGTGTTATGTGTTCTGTGGGTTTAAGCCTTTCCATTTTAATTTAATAAAAATAACGATAAATAAATAAATAGTTTACACTGGATAGAGAAACATTTTTCATAATTTAATCATACATTTTGGTAAATAGCCAAAACTTTGGATAGTTACAAAGTTGATTAAAGACAGCAACAATGGTTTTGATGGAACAAGTTAACGAAATGCTGTTATTTTTCGAGAAGCACCCGGCAATGTTATTTGGCACGACCGGTTCAGCAGAAGGCCGCAGTTTGAGTAAAAAATACTGGGTTGATTGTGCGGAAATCTTAAATTCCGTGAGCCCTGACTGCCCTACTAAGACTCCGGCCGAGTGGAGAATGGTAGGCACTAATAACAATTAAATTATTGCAGTTTAAAATGGTTATCTGATACAGTAGCTTCCTTTACTCAATTCAACTGGAGTTGCAAATACAAATATCGCTTCTTTTCTCCTTTTTTAATTTTGTTTCAGTACTATAACGAGTTTAAGAGCAAAACGTTGAAAAAAATACGAGCCCGGAGATCTCTTCCAGCTGGTAAATATTTGTTTTAATATTTAACTATACACTGGAAAAAACTGTAGGAGAGTGAGGAGCACTCTACGTGGCATGCATGAGGCCTAGATACAGTTGGAGAATGATGAAGACTTTACCCTGACTATCACAATAATTAAGCATTGAATTGCATTAGCTTAATTCCACTTCGAATTGTACCTGACACAAAGGTCATGAGTGTTATGGGCACCTTTCCGACGGGTTCTGTCCGGAGTGGTTTTCTAAATTAGTTATGTGGTCCTATTTGAATTCGATAAGTTACTAAGGTAATTTACTACGTAATGTTTAAGATAATATTCATACTGATCTGTGTACAAAAATAATAAAAAAAAAATTAAACATAATGTTCTTAAAAAATAAGGGAATTCAATTATTAAAAGATATATACTTTATTAATCACTGTTCAAATGTTTTGCTACTTGTGCCATGACATTAGTAGTTATATGTGGCACTATTTGCTAAAATATAATGTTGAAATATAATATGTTATGTAATTAATCTTTTTTTACACACAAGGCTGGTTTGCCAACCATTTGTATTATGGTTGCTAACACAACTGATATATTACATACATAAATATTTTATATTGATACATATGTATTTAACACCCAGACTGACTGCCAACAAATTTAGTTTATCACAAAGGTGTTGATGATAATATATATTTTTTTTAATGTTTGAATTGTGATGTTCTGGTATCAACTTTAAATTAAAAGAAAGTTTTAATATTTACATAATTTTTTTAGGGAAACGTGGAAGACCGAATATGTTAAATTCATATCAAATAAGGCTGTATAATCTATTGGGGAATCATCCATACCAAGCTAAATTATTAAAGTTACAAGTAAGTATAAGTTAACAACGAATTGAAGCAAAAGCGAGTGTGGCTTGGTGGGAAAACATCTGCTTTTCAGTCTGAAAGCTCCTTGCTCAATTGCAGCCCTTGAATTTTTTTAAAGTTATGTGTTGGTTTGCACTCGATTTCCAATGAAGGAACACATTGTGAGGTTACAGACACATTTTGAGGACCACAATATCCAAAGATGTGTGTTATCCACCAACCAGCACTTAGCCAGCTTTGTGGATTATGGCCTATTTATTTTTTTATTTATTTATTCCTTTATTTCAGGCAACTAGAGGCCAATAAAATACAATACACATATAAACATTAAACAATAACTATAAACTAATACACATTTTAAAATAATAATAAACTTAATAACTATATATCTCTCTACATGAGAGAGGCGCCCGAGTCCCAGCAGTGGGAATCTATAGTGGGCTGCTTATGCTATATATTATAAATAAACAGAAGTCTGTCTTGTAATTGTTGTAGGTGTTTCAGCTGCTTAGTTTTGCTTTTTTGACATGCTATATTATAGATCCAGGCTAGTCTTAGTACAAGCAGTTGTTAAATCAAGTCAAAGGAGCAGCTTGAAAAGTAGACACCAGAACTTGACTATTTAGCTCTTATGAAGAAGAAGAAAAAGTTATTTTGTTAAACCTCTATTATTTTTATTTATTCAGACAAAGCTGACACAACATGAGAAGATAGACAACAGTTTAGATGAAAGTAATAGTGAAAATCAGCTACCAGCGCAAGAAAAAAATGAACAATCATATTCTGTTGGAGAAAACACAATTACTGTCACATTTGAAGATGACTCGGGAGATGAGTCCATGAAGAAGGAAAGCACCTGGACAGAGTATGATGAGACCAACACCCGGGATTCTGTTATACTTGAAGGTAGTGGCAGTACAATACCATCTTAAGCTCCAGGGGTGGAACAGGTATGCCAGCAAGCCAGGGCCATGCTCCGTTATTTCAAGGAGCTCGGTTGGCTTGGGTAGGCTGGTAAGGGGGGAATGCACAATATGCCTCTTGCAGGATGCCAGTGCAGGTCTGATCACCCCCACTTCAAATTAGAATTTGGCAGTACACTAAATATTCCCGACTTGCCTTCCATCTACAGTGGTTTGATTCATTCATTCATATGATTAGATAATAAGACTTGTGTCTTATGACCAATAAAAAAATTACTTTATTGATAAACTGTTATGTATAATAATATATATAACTTGTGTTTCCTTTTTTCATTCCAGAAGATTCTGTGGGATTCCATACTGAACCCCCGTTGGAATCTTATAATGGTTCAGGAAAGGAAGGTGAGTTGGCAAACTTAAACATATATTTTAGAGTCATATTTATTTATATTTATTTTTAATAAATACAATATAACATATTAATACATTATTTATACATGTTTTCATTTACTATGTGTAACTACTTGAAACTCTTGAAATTAGTGTAGTCATAGATAGACTAATAAATATAATAGATGCTCAACCTCTTGTTGAAAGTTGTACTACGTGTATCAAATGGTACTAACCTAGCGCCATCTATTTGTATTTTCTTGAAACGGCTTCACTCAGGTCTCGCAATCGTTATATCGCTATGCAACTGCAGCGCGTTACGAAATTGGCGGCAGCCTAGCGCACGATCAATTTTGCAGCGCCATCTAGGTTTTCATCGGTTATAATGGCACTTCCGAGCCACGCTTTATTGTATGGGAAACAACAATCCTCTCTTAGCTAGTCTCTCTTATCCAGCTGTTTTTTGATCTTTTGGTGTATTCTGCATCAAACAGGCTAAAATGTCATGAGAGAATATGAGATACATAGAAATCTTCATGTTTATCTTTATTAATGTTATAACATTAAAAGTGGTTTGTGTTACATGAGAAGCTCTAGTTCTTAGTAGCTAGGAGTTCTAGCTCTAGTCTGATTAATTTAAAAAATATCCAGCTTTATTGTAAAGCAGTACATTTCCTAGACGCAGGAACGCGTGTGGAGGAGCGCAGCGTGGAGCGAGCGGAGGAGCTGCACAAGCTGCAGGTGGCGGAGAGGATCTGGGCGGTGAAGACGATGCGCGAGCGCCACGCCACGGCGCGCCTCGAGAGGGAGCTCATGCAGCTCCGCAGGGACCGCGCGGACCTCGAGCTGCAGCGGGCGCGCCGACACCAAGACGACGACGACCAGTGATCCCGCCTGTACATTATACACCTAGGTATTGTCTGTGAAAATCATTTTAAGATAGATTACATTCTTGAAGGAACTAAGAAGTTGAAGTGAATTTTGCATTATAACATTAGTTTAATATAAAAATTACATTTTCTACACTGTCGGGCAAAAAAGTGTGTTAAATTGTATATCGCGGCTGTTACTCCTATTACAAGCAATTGTTAAGCCAATCCTGAATGAATGAATGAATAATTTAAGAGGCCTTTGGATGGTTCGAAAAAAATCAACACTAGACCCTGTTCACTTAGTTCATACGAAAAAGAAGAAAGCTTCAAAGGACCTATTGGGAAGAGAAATTAACATTCGTTCCATTTCAAAGGAACTTAGAAGAAAATTTTCCATTAATTCTATAAGGCAGGTAACATTGACGACCCTGGAAAATTGACCCAGAGTGATCTAGAACAAAAAAGTATGTTTCAAAGAAACTTTTGAAAATGTTTTAGCATTATTGATAGAAATGGATGAGGTTTATAGTATTGTTTTTAAATTAAATATACATCTAATGAGTTTTAGGCACTAAGTTGAGTGAGCCTTTTCTGTCCTACCACTTAAGCCACTCTGGTTGTACATTATTACAAATACATGACTCATTATTAGTATAAATACTGTCAGTAGCCCTCCTATATTGTAACGCGGCCCTTTACAACTGCTAATGGGAAACAGGACTATTGCACCATAGATTTTATTGTTTAAGTATTTTTAATTGTAAATATGTATTTGTACCTTAGATCAAAAAATGTTAATGATTTGTACACTGAACCATGCGGATCCTATTGTCTATATGTACCTTAATCTGAGACTAAGTTAATAACAAAGTAAAGAAAGGTTTGTCAAACAACTGACTTTCAATGTTATATTAGCTAGACTGGTGTCCATTTAATGTTCAATTTAAGTATTTGAATTGTAATTATGTATTTTTATTAGATTACTTGTTAATAATATGTAAACCATGCGTAATGCGGATCCTATTGTCTATATGTACCTTAATCTGAGACTAACTTTATAACAAAGTAAAGAAAGATTTGTCAAACAACTGACTTTCAATGTTATCTTAGCTAGTCCGGCGCCCATTTTGGGTTGACAGCTAAGAACCTGAATTTACTACATATATTTGAGTACATTTAAAGACAATCGTAAAAATATTCGAACCCACGTCTCTCGGCAAACCAGGCCGAACACCTTAGGCAATCTCTCAGCACAGATGGCGCCACTTAAGAACCGGATTTAAAAAGCGATCGTGAATTTTCGCAGTGAGTTTACCGTGGTTTAGTGGCTAGAACATAAACTCTAGACAAACAAGGCTAAATTAGCCTTGTTTGTCGGAAACGTGGGTTCGAATCCCGCTGGTCGTGATAATTTCGATTGCTTTTCTTTTATCTACAAGGTAATCTCAGAGCAATTTTAGTTCTTAAACGAAATATGTATACTACTTTTAATTATCATTTTCCTCGATATCTATTGCAGTGTTTGCCAAAAGATCATGCTATCTACTATTATCCAATAAATATTGGCCAAATTCGAGTCGAACGCATGCAAGGTTTTGTGTCGTTTCCCAAAAAATGTATTTGGTTTTATGATATTGATAAAATAGATGAGCGTTTCTATGAAATGTCCGCAAATGAGAGAAGCTAATATAAATTAATTTGCTCGCAGCCGTCTCCGCGGACGTACGTTGGCTGTGTTCCTGCCTTTGAGAATGGCACACTGATTGTGCTGAAACATGTCGAGCTAATACCGACAAAATAAACGTAAGTGATAGCCGGCTATACAAACATTGTTCAAATATGCCTTACGAAAGTCTTAATACAGTGATAAATTAATTAGTACAAGCTAGGCCGTACATTATTTTGAAAGCCCTATTTCAAATATTTGGTCGTACATGTGTAATATTCCCTCTCCACGGACAACGATCCACTCCTAACTTCATGTCGCATCTTATGCCATTAACTAAAAAAAAATATGTAAATAAAAAATATTATAAGAAAATAAACAATTTCTGTATTTTTAATGATAAATACAATTTTAGAGCTATACAATCACAATTTTGTTGTATAATTTAAACATAATTACTTACCTACTTAGCTTAGAATTTGGATAGTTACATCGGTGTACAAAGATATAACATACATTAATAATGGTTATATTGGAACAAATTAACGCTATGCTCTCATTTTTCGAGACGCACCCGATGATGTTATTTGGCACGAACAGTACAGCAGAAGGCCGCACTTTGAGTAGAAGATACTGGGTTGAATGTGCGAAAATTTTAAATTCCGTAAGCCGTGGCTGTCCTACTAAAACTCCTGCCGAGTGGAGAACGGTAGGAACTTTCAATTAAGTAATATCATGGTGTAAAGTTTGGCGAGACGACGGATTTCTTCCTCGCTCAATTCAACTGGTGTTACAGATATAACGCATGTTCTATCTCTATGTTTTTTTGTTTCAGTACTATAATGAGCTTAAGAGCAAAACCTTGAAAAGAGTGAGAGCTAAGAGGTGTTTTCCGGCTGGTAGATATTTTTTTTAAACATCTTTGAAAACTTAATATTAGAAATCCTATTATTATAATATACATAAATATATTGTTAAAATTTTTGGTAATCTCTCTCTAAAGCCAGGTCTTCTGTGATTAGTTCTTGTGTTTACTGATACCTAATGTAATATAAGGGTGCTTTAACAGTTGACAGATGATGTATTGTATGATAAGATGTGAATGAGAAAGTGAGAAAGTATGGCTGGATCAAACATGCAGACATGTAATCCAGGTCAGATTGAAAATATATTTGCCTGAAGGGAGGGTTTGTTTAAGTTTATTGTTGTTTGCAAACATTGTGGTTAAGTGTTTCATCTTTTTGATGTTCGTGTTCAAAAGTTGCAGGAGACCTCAATGTTTGGCATTTAATATTTTTGGGAGCCGGAGACTCTCCTTAGTATAAACTTCTTCTAGTCATAACTAATTACTAAGATATAAGAGGTTCATGATTGGCTGGGTGGTTTTTGACACAGCAAGTGTTGATAGCCATTCAGCGGGGGAATGTGGCCGCTATATTTTTTTTTTTTTTTTTATGGGCATGTTGGGACAGGGAGTTTTTCGGGTGGCATTTTTGACAACGCATAGGCTTACATTTTGACTTGGGTTCAAACAATGTATTTAAATTAGTTAGATTTAAATTTTTGACATGAATATATATAAGCATAATAAACGGTTATTTGACAACAACACAATTACTAAGTACATATTCTCATTTATTTATACATCATATTTAATTGAGATGGGTGTGTGGTATGATAAGATTTGAACTAATGATATGTATATGTAGGTAAATTGATAGTGTAATAAAAAAAAGAATTGTTAATTTGTTTTTTTTTTTTTAGGGAAACTTGGAAGAGAAATTCATTTAACCGCATATCAGATAAAATTGTATAATCTATTGGAGGCCCATCAAACCAACTTATTAAAATTACAAGTAAGTGCAAACATAGTCAGACTGTACAGAGGTATAACTCTCTCACTGCATGGAACAAGTATTAAATTATAATTTAGAAAACCACCAGTTTGACAGTTTGATCCACCATCCTGGACTGATTGACTGGATGTATCGAGCCTGGAAATGTTGGTCTGATAAATTCATAATTCATTCATTCAATAAAATAATAGTTACAACAGAAACATGAACAACCTAACAATTTGAGGACCAGGCATAATGGTTATGCTGGACAGCCAACCAGAGGGTACCAGGTTCGATCCCTGGCACAGCCAACATTGTCTGTCCTAGTCTGGGTATTAAATATGTATTGATATAAAGTATTAATGTATGTATATGTAGTATATCAGTTGTGTTACTTATACAAACTTGAAATGGTTTAGTATGGGGCTAACCAGCCGTGTGTGGAATGTGTCCATTTATTTTATTTTTTAATTTTATAATGAGAATGATTTAGGTGCTGAATATGTTAACTGATTCATGGGCTGTTTTTTGGTAGATATACAAATAAATAAATATTAGGACACATTTCATACAGGGTTGGTTAACTCCATACTGAACTATTTTTAGTTTGTATTATGGTAGCTAACACAACTGATATACTACATATACATACATACATGCATATTTTATATGATATATACATATATAACACCCAGATCCACAGCCAACAAATTTAGTTAAGCACAAAATTGTTGGCCTTGCCAAGAATGGAACCCAAAACCTCCTGATTGGCAGTCCGGTATGGTAACCATTACGCCAATGAGGTTGTCAATGAATGATGTTTTGACCTATCTTGTTAAATCTCTAAAATTTTTATGATTGCAGAAAGAGGAATCTCTAAATAACAGTTTAGACATAAGCAGTACTAGTGATCAGCAAATGCCAGCGCAAGAAACAACCGGACAACCATATTCTCTTGGAGATAATTTAGTTTCAATCACATTTGATGATAACTCGAGAGAAGACCCGCTGCAGTCCGTGAAGAAGGAAAGTGGCTGGACAGCATATGATGACAGCCGAACCAGAGCTTCGGATATAGTTGAAGGTATCATCTGATCATTCAGATATCTTCCTTGATATTTTCCCTGTGTCAATTGACAGAAATACACAAAACTTTATTAGCCATAAATAACATTAAAGACAAGTCACACTACAAGCATAGCATAAGCAGCCCACTATAGTCCAGTCCCACTGCAGGGACTCGGGGCCTTCTCTCACGAGGAGAGAGATATAGGCCATCATCCACCACGCTGGCCAAGTGCGGGTTGGCGGATGATACACGTCTTCAGATATTGTGGTCCTCAAACATGTCGGTTTCCTCACGATGTTTTCCTTCACGTAAAGCGAGTGCAAATCCACACATAACTTGAAAAACAAGTCATTGGGTGTGGGGCCGGGATCGAACCAGGGGCCGTCTGATTGACAAGCAGACGTTTGTACCACCGCGCCACACTCGCTTTTTCACCGCGCGTCACACTATAAGCGCTACTAAAAAACTGAAAAAGACTAGGTAGATAAATTGAACACATTAAATACTACTTGGTGATCGGGCCGGTTTCCGCAGTCAGCTTCTCTTCAGAGCTCCCATTCTGCGTGCCGCATTAAATACTACACACAATAGCAATTGTTTTTACATATCTATTAAATTTTAAATATCTCCTTTTTACATGTGAATAACGATTTGCAAGTTTTAAGGGATTACTTTCACAAAAACTCTTTATTTTCTGTTTAAACACGGACATAACTGCACTTTACCTTCTTTATTTCAGTGTCTTTGGGATCCCATACTGACTTCCCATCAAATTCTTATGAAGCTTTACGAAAGGAAGGTAAGTTGTTCTTGATATAAGATATATTATATCATAATAAATTTGTAACTCTAATTATACCAAAATCAATGTACCCATTAAAATAATAAAAATTGACAGCTTAAAACATAATTAAATATAAAAAGATTACAATCCAAGCTTCTCACTCAAACATGCCCATAAATAACACCCTTATTTTAATGGCCTTAATAATTGCTTAATTCTCTGGGTTTTATTAATTCAAACTCCTCAAAGCAGTGTACCTAGTTTGAATGCAGCCAAAATATTATATTGCATAATATGTAATATAATATTTTGAATTCAAACTAGGTCATATTATGACTACTATGATCATATTATGACGACTAGTCATATTATGACATCTACTATTTTATTTTGGTTATGATACAAGTGAAGCTAAGCTAAGTGAAGCCAAGCTTTATTCAAAGTGAGTATTTAATAGTAATATAAAGTGTATTAATAAAAGCGACAAATCGCTTGACGCGGAAGAAACTGTTGCCCCGTAGCACAGGATCGGAAAATACAAAAAAAGACACAGCGTCTCTATTACGTACCACACATTTAGTTATTTACTCTTTGCAACATACACAATTGAAAAGAAAAATAAGAATATTTTATATTTGTATTTATTCTCTTTAGTTATAGCATAGACAAAGTATATTAAAGAAAAAATATTTTAATATACTTTGTCTATGGTTATAGTAAATTGAGCTTTATTGTAAAGCAGTACATTTTCTAGATACGGGAGCGCGAGTGGAGGAGCGCAGCGTGGAGCGAGCGGAGGAGCTGCACAAGCTGCAGGTGGCGGAGAGGATCTGGGCGGTGAAGACGATGCGCGAGCGCCACGCCACGGCGCGCCTCGAGAGGGAGCTCATGCAGCTCCGGAGGGACCGCGCGGACCTCGAGCTGCAGCGGGCGCGCCGACACCAAGACGCCGACGACCAGTAACATACTAAACACCAAATAGGTTTAATTATGAAAGGAAATGATAAGAAAAATACAAATGAGTTTATGGAGCGACGACGGTCTGCCTCTATCTAGCAAAGGGATATCCCCCCGGACAGATGTTGTGTCCGGAGACGGCCGTCCGATGGTCATGCATTGTAGCTTGAACCAGTCGTACGCGCGTTGAAAATACCGTTTGCGCGATTCAGGACAAGCGCTCTGATTGGTAGCGGGCGATGAAGTGCGACAGAGACTCCACAAGTTCCAATACAAAAAAAATAACGAAGGAGCTAATGAAAAGAAAAAGCAGCAGTAGTACTTTCCAAGAGCAGCTAGACAAACGACTTTTGTTTTGTTATGATTAGATTATGTTAATGCAGCTAGTTCCTACTTCTACTATTGAGAAAACTTTTCTTTTTTTTTTACCGCAGATTATTGTAAGATTATAGGTTTAATATAATAATTGTATGTAATTATATACTATATATATTTATATATTTACTATAGATATTTCATATAAATTAATATATTTGCGTACTTTCTATGATTGTTGACCTAACATAATGATAGATACTCTAATCTGTTGATGTACAGTGAAATATTTGACTGTTATTTAGCAAATTTGCATTAAAGTATTAAATAAGGCGAAGACTATTTCTTTGTTTTATTCCTGAATGTTCTGACTTATGGTAACCCATGATAAGGTGATGATAGATCTTGGATTAAAACATCTGATCTTGGATTTTCGACCTGATTTATATGGATAAATTGATATTAGTATTACTTCATTACTATATTTCACTTTGTCTTTTGACTACTTTAACTAGGCAAGGCCTGAATCTAAGCTAAGTACTACACTCAAATATTTGATAAAATTTTATTAATTGGTGAAGAAATTATTTTGATAAAATGACATCAGTCAAACAAGCACACAACTTTTTCTTTTTTCTTAACAATAAACTGGTGGTAAGATGTTCCATGAATATTAGGTATTTAACGCGATTAGGTACTTTTTTTATTGATAATGGTGGGTACGGAATCCGTTGATCGCGAGTCCAACTCGCACTTGGCTCGCATTTTGACATGGTTAGAAGAAGAGCAAAATCATAGAACAAGAATAGGCTTCACAAGCTACATGACTTGCCCTAGAAAATATGCCAATATGAACATTATTTTAGAAGTCCTATTTAGAATTTGTTTGGTCGTACATATTCAAAAGCTAGATTTTCACTGCCAACTTCATTTCAAATCCGTACTCTATGAATAAGTAGCCAACAAAAAAAAAAGATAATGAACAATAATGTGAGCTTCAAACGGTATATTTTCGTATTTCGTAAATACAATCCCTTAATTTGGATAAATACTTGTTTGTTCAAAGAAAACAAATATGGTTTTGATGGAACAAATCAACGCTATGTTGTTATTTTTCGAGAAGCACCCGGCGATGTTACACGGCTGGAACAAAACGACAGAAGGCCGCAACTTAAGTAGAAAATATTGGCTCGAATGTGCGGGAATTTTAAACGCAGTGACCCCTAACTGTCCTACTAAGACTCCGACTGGGTGGAGAATGGTAGGAAGTCCCCATGCCATTGCCAAACCAAACATTTCCTCACTATTATGTACCAAGTTGAGCTTAGTTTAGTTTGATACAAAATTTCGGCTTGCAAACATTGATATGCAAATGTTTGTATTTCTAGAACAATAATCATTATTACTTTAGCTTTTTATTTTTGTTTCAGTACTACAACGAGTTAAAGAGCAAAACGTTAAAAAAAGTGAGAGCTAACAGACATTTCCCTGCTGGTAGATATATTTTTATTTCATTAACTATTTTGTCACTTTCAGTCCTGAACATGTAAGAAAATAACTTAATGATTTTAGGAAAACCAATTTGTTTCACTTCATATCAAAGAAGACTGTATAAACTTTTGGTGGCCAATCCATCTTCTAATATCAACTTGTTCAAATTAAAAGTGAGTAAGTTACAACCTGTTTATAAAATTAATTTTTGGGGAAACCAGGAAGAAAACTTAATTAATATCAAAGATTATTTTTTCTATAACTTCAACCATTTGTTTATGCATATATATTACAGATTTGCTTGTATCTACACTTTAAAGTGGTGATAAATATGCAGTTTTTCACAAGAAATAAAAAAAATACAAAATATCTAAAAGCTGTCTAAAGAACTATCCTAAGAATATGTATACTTATTTTGTTACCAATCAGTTATCAATGTGAAAAAAACTGGTTCAAAAATTTTATTTCAGATTTTTGGACTAGTTTCTTTCCTAATTCATAAGTCTTATTGGTACTAAAATAGTGTAGCATAAATTTTCTTAGAGTGGTCCTTTAGACGGTCTTTAAGCTATTTTTTCAATATTTTTAACCAATTATGATTTTTGAATTCAAGATTTTGCCCTCATCATCAAAGTACTAATAAATATTAGGACACATTTCACACACGGCTGGTTAACCCCATACAGCATTTCTAGTTTGTATTACGGTTGCTAACACAACTGATATACTACATATACATTCTTATTCTATGATGGGGGCGATCAGACCTGCACTGACAACCTGCAAGAGGCGTATTGTGCATTTCCCCCAAGCAGCCTACCCAAGCCATCCCAGCAAATACTACATATACATACAAGAGGTCTGAATTATTGATGTTTGCTTTGTTTAGTTAATCCCTAGTAATGCTGTACTTGTAGGCAGAGGAAGGAGACATAGATGATAGTTTGGACGAGAGCAGTGCTGGTGAGCAACAGATGGCAGATCAGGAAACGAACGGACAATCCTATTCACTTGGAGGTCATTCTGTTTCCATAACATTTGATGAGAACTCTGAAGATGACCCGCTGCAGTCCTTAAAGAAGGAAAGCCGATGGACAGGTGATAATGACAACAACACCAGAGACTCTGACATACTTGAAGGTATATTAATATTACTTATTCACCAGACTATATGTAGAGCGGAATGTAATTGTGAATTAATAGTTGTAATTTTAATTATACTTGAATGTATATTAATACTAGCTGACCCGGCAGACTTTTTTTGCGTCACTTAGGAGTAGCAAATTTTTGCGCGTATTCAGTAGGTCTGAGAATCTTTTACAAAGATAGATCATAGCCGATTCTCAGACCTACTGAATATCAAAGATAGATAGTAGCCAATTCTCAGACCTACTGAATATGCATATAAAATTTGGTGAAAAATGGTCAAGCTGTTTCTAAAGAGTATGGTAACTAACATTGTGACATGGCAACTTTATATACATAATAGATTACATATAAACCAGACTACTTTCTTAGTTATTTCTTAAGGCCGCCATCATACTCTACTTTTAAGTTTTTAATACTTATTAATAATTTAATTTCATTCTGTGGTTGTACAATAAAGTTATATTCTATTCTATTTTTAGTTTGTACTGAATTAAATGTATTTATTATAATGATGATACATAGTTTTTACAATACATTGAAATAATTAATAATAACTAGCAACAATATGCACTCTGTTGCAAGTATGTATTAATAACATTTTAAATATAATTTAATTAATTAAATTGATAGCAGCTGTATATTGGCTTTGTACTGATAAATAGATCACCAATTTGTAATAAAATGTACAACCATTATTTTTGCAAACTTATAATAATCTCTTGTAAATAACTTATTGACTCAGGCGTTACTTTGCGGAAATCCATTGTAAATAGATCTCTCGACTTGTCGTTAGAAGAGTCAGCATCTCCTGATGATGCCTTGTGGTTAGGCGAAACACGTGTAGAGTTAAGAATTTCCGAATTGTGATAGGTAACGTTAATCTTGATTAATCTTAGTTAATTGGTCTTAGTAAATTAATCTTAGTTAATAGCTTGGTTAATTGATCTTAGTTGATTTTTCCTTTACTTGTCTTAATTTGGATTTCGGATCACAGCGGAAGTACACTAAATATTTAATTTTGTCTTCTATAATCTCTTGTGTAGTAAGGTATATTGTCTCTGCTGTTTAACTACTTTGCTTATTCTATTTCAGCATCTCTAGGATCCCACACTGATGTCCCATCTAATTCTTTTGACACTCCAGTAAAAGGAGTTAAACTGTGTAGTGAAGGTAATTCGTTTTCTATACTTTGCCATAATATTTTTTTTTTTTTTAAATGATCATGTACAGTGAATAACTAGAGGAAGTATAAGGTTTATATAAGTTTTATAGACATTGTATTCCCAATCAAATCAATGTAGCTACAAAGTAGGCAATGATATCTTATAACAGCATATCTAAAACAAAATTTTATGAAGAACTAGCAGCCAGACCTGGCTTGGCACAGGCTATAAAATAATCCACGTTGTAAAGGGAAAAAAATATAGCCTAGGTTACTCGGGGATAATAATCCCAGCGGTGAACGATTTTTTTTCCAGTAGTTTCGGAGCCTATTCGCGTCAAACAAACAATCAAACTTTTCCTCCTTTTAATATTGGTATAGATAAAAAATTAAATTAGACTCAAATACAATAAAAACAGTCATATTTATTATTTTTAACATCTTATATCTTCTTCTTTCTTCTTATATATAAAATTCTCGTGTCACAATGTTAGTCTCGATACTCCTCCGAAACGGCTTGACCGATTCCTCTGAAATTTGGTAAGCATATTAGGTAGGTCTGAGAATCGGCTAACATCTATTTTTCACACCCCTAAATAATAAGGGTGGTTCACCCCTCAATTTTTTTTTTCATTTTTTTGACAAAAAATTTTATTTTTATTTTTTTATGATACGATATTCAAAAATACATACAACCCTAAATTTTTACCTTTTTATCATCAACCCCTATTTTTTTATGGCCATTTTAGTAAAATTCCGTGTCACAGTGTTTGTTACCGTACTCCTCCGAAACGGATTGACTGATCATTACCAAATTTCATATACGTATTCAGTAGGTATGAGAATCGGCTACTGTGTAACGTTTTTACCCCTAAGTGATAAGGGTTGTTCACCCTTAAATATATTTTCTTAATTTTTCGATGAATTTGTTTTATTTGAATTTTATATACTTAAAATGGCATTAAAAAATACATACAACCCTAAAATTTTACTTTTTTATCATCAACCCCTATTTTTTATAGCCATTTTAGTACATTTCCGTGTCACAGTATTTGTTACCGTACTCCTCCGAAACGGATTGACTGATCTTTACCAAATTTCATATGCGTATTCAGTAGGTATGAGAATCAGTCACTGTGTAACGTTTTTACCCCTAAGTGATAAGGGTTGTTCACCCTTAAATATATTTTTTAATTTTTCGACCAATTTTTTTTATTTGAATTCTATATAATGTGGCATTAAAAAATACATACAACCCAAAATTTTTACTTTTTTATCATCAACCCCTATTTTTTATGGCAATTTTAGTATTTTATTCATTTTTCATCTCGCTTGATCACTGATCAATTATAGTGTCTTTAACTGTACTTCGAGTAAAAATCTATCTTTTTTTTTAAGAAAATAACTCACAAAATTAAACCTGATATACATATGCTTAGTATTACCAATCTTAAATACTTAAAATTTGCCGCGCCTTTACTTTACTGGTGAGTGAAATGCCACACTATGCCATAGACTGAAGTCGGTCTCCTGTTTCACTCACAAAATTCATCTCAAAGACTTCTCTCACTGTTTACACAAATTTCGACCTTCGTTATTGTTTATGTATCGTATGTAGTAGTATTGTTTACAATTATCATTTTGCTATCTCAATGTAAAACTCTTATGAACTACTAGCTGTTGCCCGCGGCTCCACCCGCGTGTAAGTCGCTTTATTGCATAACCTCTCCTGCACATGACTGTTGTAAAAAAAATTATTTTCATCTGTGCGCTACTGTGGATCAGATTATAGGTACGTTAAATTGTAGGTCCTTTTAGTACAAACAGTCGTTAAACTAAGGAAGGGGCTTAAAAAACTCTTGACACCATAACTTATATGAACCTGATCACTTAGTTCTTACGTAGAATAAGTTATTAAATTTGATGTACTAATAAACTAGACCCCGAACGTATGAGCAAAAAATTTTCAACAAATATGATGATGACACTACAAATATTATGAAATTAAATTTGTTCTGCTTTGGACTTCTTTATGCTCAAACAAATATGCTAAAAAATTTTGCGATCGCTTCGCTCGCGCATAGCTCGCTGCGCTCGCATCCGGCTCGCTTCGCTTGCGATTGGTCCTAGGACGTTTTGGGTCATAGCTACAAATATTATGTAATTTGTTCTGCTTTGGACTTCTTTATGCTCAAACGGCTTAAACAAATATGCTAAAAATTTTCGAGCTCCCTTCGCTCGCGCATAGCTCGCTGCGCTCGCATCCGGTACGCTTCGCTCTCGATTGCTCCTAGGACGTTTTGGGTCATAGCTTACGACACTACAAATATTATGTAATTTGTTCTGCTTTGGACTTCTTTATGCTCAAACGGCTCGAACAAATATTATGCTAAAAAATTTTGCGCTCGCTTCGCTCGCGATTGGTCTTAGGACGTTATGGGTCATAGCTTACGACACTACAAATATTATGTAATGTGTTCTGCTTTGGACTTCTTTATGCTCAAACGGCTCAAACAAATATGCTAAAAATTTTCGCGCTCGCTTCGCTCGCGCATAGCTCGCTGCGCTCCCATCCGACTCGCTTCGCTCGCGATTGGTCCTAGGACGTTTTGGGTCATAGCTTACGACACTACAAATATTATGTAATTTGTTCTGCTTTGGACTTCTTTATACTCAAACGGCACAAACAAATATGCTAAAAATTTTCGCGCTCGCTTCGCTCGCGCATAGCTCGCTGCGCTCGCATCCGGCACGCTTCGCTCTCGATTGGTCCTAGAACGTTCTGGGTCATAGCTTACGACACTACAAATATTATGTAATTTGTTCAGCTTTGGACTTCTTTGTGCTCAAGCGGCTCGAACAAATATGCTATAAATTTTCGAGCTTGCTTCGCTCGCGCATAGCTCGCTACGCTCGAATCCGGCTCGCTTCGCTCGCGTTTGGTCCTATGACGTTTTGGGTCATAGCTTATGACACTACAAATATTATGTAATTTGTTTGGTAACGGCTCGAACGGAATCGCTAAAAAATCTTGAATACTAAAACTTTGGAAAAATATCATTACTAACCTTAAAAATTTTACAATTAAATTGTATTATACAAATAACAGACATCAAAATCATACCTACATTTATAAATTTTAACTGTATCTAAAAAGTGAAAAATAATTATATGCCTACACATAAGTACTATCGAAGACTTTATTTGATTTACTTATAAAAAAGCTATTTTCAAGTTTTATTTATCCTGTATTCTTGGCGTCGGTGCCATCTAAGAAGAACAAATTAAAGTTTGTTAAAATAGACACTATTAAATAGATATGGTTTTGGAGTCGGTTATTTGTTTTAAAAAGATTTTTATTGCGTCTAGCATTCCAATATGAGCTCAATATTGAATATAATGCTCATTTAAAAGAGGCAATTGGTGCTATGGATAAGGTTCACAATCTTTTAATGCTATAGCATTAAAAGATTGATGTTGTTTGTTATTGTTCCTGTCGTAATTAATATGTGATATGTAATTTTAGGTAATAAACTATAAAAACTTGAACATAATATTTTTTGGCGTTTGTTATTTTTATATTTCCTTAACGTTTGTTCATAGCGCTCCATACCCATTTCACGCATATACCATACACACTTATAATAAGTAAGTGACATTTTAATTATACTAGAATTTGTCTAGAAACTAGAATAAAAATAATTAATAAGGCAAAACAACGTTTGCCGGGTCAGCTAGTCATTCAGTAATATTTGATTTAGCAGTGGTCACACAATAGACGGCAGGCAAATGGTCTTGAAGTGAGAGCTTGACGCTGAACCAGCACTCTGTCTGCAGATTCGAGAGTGGAGGAGCGTAGCGTAGAGCGTACCGAGGAGCTGCACAAGTTACAAGTGGCCGAGAAGATCTGGGGGGTGAAGGCGATGCGAGAGCGCCACGCCTCGGCCCGTATTGAGAGGGAGCTCATGCAGCTTCGAAAGGACCAGGCGCAGCTTGACCACGAGCGGGCACAGCTCGAGTTGGAGCGGGCGCGGCTGGAGCTGGAGCGAGCGCGGCGCCAGGACCCCGCCTACACGTGATACTAGCAGTGTACATACACATCTACTGGTCATGCGATTGACATTCAATGTACACGAAATGTTCAAATTAACATATTAATTTGAGCACTAATCTCTGCCTCCATGCCTTCTGACTGAGCGAGCAGACTTGCGAGGCAAATCCTCAGTCCGAGAATTATTGATGCAGGTTAATTTAATCAATTGTAATTAATTATACTGTATGATTACATAATATTGATTGAATTTCACGAAATGCATTCCCGCTACAGCTCAAAAGAAGCGTAAGATTGATTTAGTCCAGGAAAAACAGAAAAATCTTATCAGCAAGTTCTTAATAAGCTAAGATTTGAAAAATTGTATATAGATTCAGCATGGCAATGCAGCAAGCGTTATGGGCACCTTCGCACCAGGTTATTTGATTTACTTTTTATTAAATTGTATATAGTATTATTTATTATACAGGCATCTGATTTATTACTGATTATATACTCTCTGTGGTAGCCCGACTAGATGGGATTGTTAGATCTCAGATAAGGAAGCTTTTTGATACTGTTCAATACTCGTAAGTAAATATTGGAATACAATAAAATATGTATAAGAAAAAATAAAACGATGGAAAACAGTTTTATTTTGGGTCATTTTTTTGTCATACCAATAGGAACAAATTCATTCAAAAAATAAAGTTAAGTAGACTACTTGAATACGCACGTTTTTTTAAACGTACGAAAGTACGTGGCCAGAACTAGAGTATGTGAAAACACCTATCCAAACTTTATGTCGTCCGGCGTAAAAAACGTGCGTGTACAAGCGCTATAAATGTAGAAAATGTAAAAAAATAAAACGATTTTCATTAGTGTTTCGAGTTGTTTACATATAAACCACAATCATAGTAAATGGTAAACTTATAGTATTGAATCTCATCTCATCCTCTATATTGCTCAAAGCAAAGACTTTTCAAGTATTTTGCTTGCATTTTGTACTTATTTAACTCCATAACAACGTTTCTGAAATTCGCTTGTCCGAAGAACGGTAAGTAGAAAATCCTCACTGTTTAAGCAGAATATCATTTGTCTCGACTAGCGTTGCCTTCCTGGCGCGCTCGGTTGAGCCCTAGCTGAGCCTGCTCCCACTGCAGCTGAGCCAAATCTCGTTCTAATCTTAGTTTTTCCATTTCATACTGCGCTTTATTTTTCTCAAATCTCGCTTTTTGTCTTTCCAACTGTGCGCGCTGTTTTTCTATCTGAGCGACGTCGTGTTTCGCTCGAAGCGTTTTGAGGATCCAAACTCTTTCCGCTACCTTCAGATTGTGAATCTCATCTTCTTTCTTTTTGTTTCGCACTTTGCGACTTGAACCTGGAATGGCCAATTGATTAAATAAGAATAATATAGCCATAAGCAGCCCACTATAAGTTCCCACTGCTGAGACTCCGGGCCCTCTCTCATTAGGCAAGAGAATAGTATAATCCACCACGCTGGCCAAGTTCGGGTTGGCGGATGACACACGTCTTCGGAAATTGCAGTCCTCAAATGTGTCGGTTTCCTTACGATGTTTTTCTTCACCGTAAAGTAAGTGCAAATACACACATAGGTAACTTGGAAAACAAGTCATTGGTATAGGGCCGGAAACGAACCAGGGGCCGTCTGATTGAAAAGCAGACATTTATACCACTAAGCCACACTCGCTTTTAGGATGATGTGATAATTTAATATTCAATCAATTAATAGTCATCACAAAATGTTGGGGTTTTTAATATTTTCAATTTATACTTGTTCACAAATGTCTGCCGCGCCGCTGCCAGTGTGAGTTCTGTTTATTTATATATAAAGTGAGGCGGCCCTCATGCCAAACTACGAATCTAGTAGATGACAACACCAATCTTACCACATTCATCAGAGAGAGCCGGGAACCCTGAGTCACCTGGTGGAGTGATAGACCGCGCCGACACTGGAACATTGTATTTTTACATAAATACTAGATGACCCGGCAAACACTGTTTTGCCTTATAAAATATTTCTATTAATTAAACAAAAGATTTTAGGGGTGAACCACCCTTATCAGTTAGGGGTATGAAAAATAGATAGTAGCCGATTTTCAGACCTACTGAATACGCATATAAAATTTGGTAAAAATAGGTGCAGCCGTTTCGGAGGAGTACGGTAACTAGCATTGTGACATGGAAATTTTATTTATAAGATTTCTTAGCAAGCAGCCCACTATACGTTCCCACTGCTGGGACTCGGGGCCTTCACTAGGAGAGAGATATAGGTCATATATCCACCACGCTGACCAAATGCAGGTTGGCGGATGAACACGTCATCGAATATTCCAGTCCTCAAACATGCCGGTTTTCTCACGATGTTTTCCTTCACTGTAAAGCGAGTGCAAATCCACACATAACTTGAAAAATAAGTTGTTGGTAGGGCCAGGATCGAACCAGGGGCAGTCATTGACACGCAGTTTACCACCGAGCCACACTCGCTTTTTCTTATGCAACAGTTTACAGAAATAGAATCATTAACAACATAGGAGCATAGTACTAGTATTTCGAGTCTGGAAAATAAACCATTCGCAATAGATGCCACAGACAATAAGAATGACTTCCATTCTCAGTCTCAACTGATACAAAAATTACCATTCTTTTTTAGCGGGACTACAGGATATACAATTTAAGAATATTTTCTACCATAAAAGTGAAAGTAAAGAGCGGAAGGTTATCTTGGTATGGGCATGTGATGCGTAGAGAGGGAATGCATGTGACTAGGAGAAGTATGGATATGGTTGTACGAGGTAGCGGAAGTATAGGTCGACCTAGGAAGATGTGGCTGAATTGTGTAAATGAGGATATGAAAGAAAAAGGAGTGAATGTGGAAATGACAGCTGACAGAATCGTGTGGAAGAGGAAAACTTGCTGTGCCGACCCCACCTAGTGGGAAAAAGTTGAAGAAGAAGAAACATTAACTACCATCAGTGTCAGGATCAAATTCGATCTGAAGATCTGCGTCGTCGAGTGTCGGATTGTGGAGGGGGCTCTCCTGCTTCATCTGCAGGAGGGGGTCTTCCACTGAGTCCTCCTGGTTGTAATCAAATGTGCCGCCCTGGAGGTGCTTTAGCACTACCTTTTTCATATTGCCATCTACATTCGATGAAAATTTTGAGTCTGAATCAGTATCCTGAAACATGAAAGTATATAATTAAAGAATGAAAAAGCAAAGAAGCTCATTGGTAACAATGGTCTGTGCAAGGCTAAGTTGCTGAGCCTTGAGTACTATCGCAGAGGAGTTCGCATTACATTTTGGACAGTGTGCTTTGCAATTACACAACTTTATTTCCCCCCACCCCCTTTCACCAATGAACAAGCAGGAAAACACCAAAGCAGCATCGTTTTACCAATAATGACCATCATAAAAAAAATTACCCATAGTTGACATAAATGTTTTTTTTACATTCAATTAAGAAAATTTATTATTTTAATTTAACAATTATAAATAAAATCAAATGTTATTGAAGTCTGAATAAAATAGGAAACATATAACGTCTGAATAAAATAGGACTCTGAATTTACACATAGTCCGCTTTTTATTTTTTATCCTGCCAGTGAGAGTAGCCCCTATGAGGAGCAGCTAACAATCTATTACCTCTCTCTCCTGGTTCTCAGCGTCTGATGTGTTCTTGTTAGTGTGTTTATCTATAGTGCAGTTAATGCAGTCATGTGCAGGTCTTTTCTTTAAGTTTTTTTTTAGGTCCTTCCACGTCTGTAATGAGGTATAAACATTTTATTTTAACCTGATGAACTTGTTTTTGCCAACTGGGCTTAAAAACTTCACTTGAAAAAACATACCTTTACTATCATTTCTAATTATTATTTTATAAAATGCAAACTAAAATTTTGAAATTCAAAGAAAAGAAAAGAAAAGGGCATATTTGAGAGAAAAAGTATTCTAGGAGTAGTGTTAGAGTATGAACTCTATTAATAAAGTATGAGAAAAGATGATGTCCCGAGATACTGGCTAAAGTAAGTACAGCCGAAGAAGTTCACAAATAATGTCACCTGCTTCCACTGGTCGATAGTTCTGTCTGCTCCATGCTCTTTTAAAATATCCTTCAATTCGTGCCATTCAGATATACTTAATGTAACTGAAGGATCTGAATTGTTTTCTAAATGTTTGCGGTTTAACATGAATTCTAACATAACTTTAATTTGCTTCTTGTTGCTGCGACTTCTCGGTGCGCTAAAGATAAACAAAATAATATTTTTTGTTATACTTGTACTATTTTAATATGGCATTAAGAAGTAAAATTATATACTTACTTTTTGCAGTACATGTCTTCACACTTATTAGAAAGCATTAGAAACAAATGTTACAGACGCGTATAAATAATATTTGTTAAGGATTACTACTTATCTATAATAGAATTGGTTCATTAACTTCATATATCTTGTACATTGTTATGATAGAAAAAAATATTGAAATCAGACCAATGCAACTATGAATGCATGTGTGTTGTGTTTTGTTGTTTTTATTTTCAGATATATCGTGACGTTGACAATGAACAGCCAACAGGATAATAATTTTAGCTAATGTACTTATATTATTGGTTTCTCGTATTTATTTGTTTTCATTATAAAGAAAACTGATGTGTTAAAAATTACTACAAATTTCTAAGGAAATGTACTAATAACATATTGATAATCATCATTTGATTGTATAAAAAAATATTTTGAAATATTTTAGTACAGCCTTTAGAGTGTGTAGTCTACTACTGGTAGAAAGTTTAATTATTCGACGGATATTCCTGGACGCAGCTGGCCACATTCTCGCTGTCTCCGTTTCAGCAAGTATGTAAATGTCATTTTTTATTATTTTTCTCAAAAATATTATAATCGCGAATGCGAATCACTCGGAAAATAAGTTAACGTATTTAAGGTTCAGAACGGCAAAAAATCGGGTTAGGGTCGAAATGCAGGCGCTGGTGACAGCGAGCGGAGCCCGCGCGCGCCCCGTCACGTAACGTCGGGAGCGCCCGATGGTGAGGCGGAGCGACATGGTGCTGAGTACCGAGTGGGCGCAGGTGGAAGCGGTCGACCTCATCAACGACGGGAACGGTCTCGGGTTCAACCTGGTGGGCGGGCGCAGCACGGGCGTCGTGATCAAGCACCTGACACCGGGTGGCGCCGCCGAGCGCGACGGGCGCCTGCAGTCCGGCGACCACGTGCTGCAGGCGGGCGGCGTCAACCTGCGCGGCTTCACGTCCGAGCAGGTGGCGGGCGTGCTGCGCGCGGCCGGGCCCGCCGTGCGCCTGCTGGTGGCGCGGCCCGCCGACCCGGCCAGCGCGCTGCGTGCCGCGCCGCCCGGCACGGCGCTCGTGCCCACGCGCCTGCTGGCCGACCCCGACCAGCTGGACCGGCACCTACTGGAGGCGGGGTACGGCGCCGACTGCTGCGACCCCTACCACTACCAGCTCGTGGCGGCTGCGGTGGCCGTGGTTGGCGACGCGCCGCTGCAGCTCCCCGACCGCCCTCTCGTTGCCGATGACATCGCTCCCGCCATCACCGTCTCTGTGCCCGTGGTCGAACTGCCCGCCTTGCCCGAGGTGGAGATAATTCATGTGGACCTTAATAAGAATGTTTACGGTCTGGGCATCACAGTCGCCGGCTACGTGTGCGAGAAAGAGGAGCTGTCTGGAATATTTGTGAAGAGTATAATAGAGGGCAGTAGCGCCGAGCAGAGTGGGCAGATTAGATTAAATGATAGAATAATAGAAGTGGACGGAGTGTCTCTAGCTGACAAAAGCAACCCCCAGGCTGTGGAGATACTGAGGAATACCGGGATCTCTGTGCACCTGGTGCTGGAAAGATATCTGCGAGGGCCCAAGTATGAACACCTGCAACTAGCAATTTTTAATGAGGATCGCCCCACATCCCCTTCACTCACCACCACTACTCTCTCCTGGTTTCCGGTGCCCTCACAAGCTGACACTGTCGCCAGTACTGCTGAGATAGAGAAAGACCCCGAGTCTAACACTACAATAGACTCTAGTGTGCTAGAAATTGGTGAATTGGTAGAACCCACCCAAGAAGAACTAGACAAGAAATTTGATGAAATATTAGCTGTAGGTACAGAAGATATCAAGAAAAAGTGGGAGAGTGAGCTAGGGTTGGAAAAGGAAATAATAGTAGCCGAAGTTAGTAAATTGGAAGGTTTGGGAATAAGCCTGGAAGGCACAGTGGATGTGGAAGGAGGACAAGAGCTGAGACCACATCATTATATTAGATCGGTGCTGCCTGAAGGGCCGGTGGGGCAGCAAGGTGCTCTGACAGCTGGGGATGAGCTACTGGAGGTGAATGAGTACCGGCTGCATGGCCTCACTCACACTGAGGTGGTCAACATACTGAAGCAGCTGCCCAACAGGGTGCGGCTGGTGTGCGCGCGGAGCAGCATAGACAGCGGCCCCAGGCCTCTCATCAACCTAGCCTCTGATAGAGAAGGCTTTGAAGCCAGGAAAATCATATCGGGGAGCCTCAACAACTTGACTACAATAGTGAAAGCGCAGTCGGATACTTCTATCAACACTTCCAGCACGGCCACATTGACCAATCTCTCCAACCAATCCAAAAAGTCGCGCTCTCTAGAGTGTGTGTCAGGCCTCGCCATGTGGCAGAGCAAGGAGGACATTGTAGAGCTGGTGAAAGGGGACCAAGGGCTTGGATTCTCCATCCTGGACTACCAAGACCCTGTGGACCCCCAGGGGACAGTCATAGTGGTCCGGAGCCTGGTGCCAGGGGGCATCGCCGAGAAGAACGGTGAAATCTCTCCCGGAGACCGCGTGATGTCTGTCAACGGTGCGAGTATAAGGAACGCTACTCTGGACCAGGCGGTGCAGGCGCTGAAAGGTGCGCCGCGAGGAGCCGTTCGCCTCGGCATCGCGCGCCCCCTGCCGCCGCGCGATAAGTCCAAAAGCACCACCACCCTCGACACTAAAACGAGCTAATAATGCTAGCTAATCCTAAATGTGATGGAACACGGTCCTAGTCAAACTGAAGTCATATCTTACGCTTAAAGTGAGCTTAACCACCGGCACATATCTAGTTACATCCTGTGGGCAGACCAACTTAAAGCTAGTTTCTATTATAAAATTACTTTTCAAACATGACAACTAACTGATCTATTTTACGATCGCAACATCGTACGTATTATGAAAACCAATTATTATGGTTTCAAAGTCTGACTCAATCTTGGATATTAGATCTGTTTGTTTTTCCTGCTATAAGTTATTTATTTATTTTTTACTATTGCTCAAACTAAAGGTACTATTGAGCGTTTCATTCTTGAGTTTTGTATTATACATAACCTCCGTCTTCACTATGTCGGAAGTATCAGAAAACCTGAACAATTACTGCCTATTTGATTGTAGAATGAGCGGCAAACTCTTATGAGAACATAGAACGCTCAAATGACGACGCGTAACGCGGGAACTCGTGATCTTGTCTCTCTGATACTACATGTATAAAGTTTAAGTAAAGTAATTTTATCAAAAGTTGCCTACATTTTACGCAAATTGCTAAATGACTAAAACTGCCCTCAGATGACCACAGAGTCCTAAATAGACTAATTTTGTCAAATTGGAGCTCACACTATGAATCGATAATAAATTTACGCTTTACTAGTAACATAGTGTTAACTTTAATAATAGACTTAAGTTACACTAACACTTTTTTACTGCACAATATTTTAAGAAGTTTTGGAAGTGTTTTGTGGAAGCCCTTTATTATTATATTACTACTTAAGCATCTGTGTTTATATTAATATTTTAATAGCCATTTATAAGCTAATTCACTAAAGATTTTCTCATGAACCAACATTTTCACACATATAATTAATTGTAATACCAACAAAGTAACGAATTTCATTCATTTGAAAGTTATACAGGGTGTACCAATTTTCAATATTTATATATTAATTTATTTTATTTAAATTTTGACCAAGTTTCTTTTAACAGGTTAAAGAAACAAATAGTATTGGTCTTCCACAAAAAATGACAACAAAGCTGTGTGTATATGTACAACATTGTCAGTAATTTTTGTGAACAATGCCTAGTTAAATATTAATATAATAAATTACATATAAGCGATAGAGTGTCATATAGTGTAGATATTAATATATTAGGGAGCAATTTATACATTTTAATAATGTACATATAATTGAGTCTAAAAAACACTGCAAGTAGCTTTAGTTACAAATAAAACTGCAAGGATTTGATTATGAATTGAGTTCTTGCAAAGTTAATGTACAATCTATAATATAATAAAAATCTAGATTATTATTATATTTGTTGCCTATAGGTATTTTTAAGGTTGCATTATTAATTAACAGAAAATAAACACAACCATCATAAGTGATGAAAATGTTGATCAGTATTTTAGTAATTTATCACTAATCTATCATTTTAAAATGTGTAAAGAAAATGAATGTACTTATGTGCTACTTACCTCAAATTCTCTCTAATATTTAATAGGTTGGAATATCACTCATATATGTATAGAAAAATTTACAATCAATTTATACAAGATAACACTAAAAAAAGTTTGATTGATAGTAAAGTGACACCGAATAAGTTTATAAGTTACGAATATAGGGCACAAATCTCAGTCATCAATTACAAATATTCCGCGGCAGCCCCGGATCTTAATATTTTTAAGGTGGGGCAAAAACTAGAAATTGCCGCCCTGTGTGTCTTTATCCGACTTCAATTCCCCGCTCAAACTTGCCCCAAGATCCAGGGCTGTTAATTTTTTTAAGACAGAATAAAAACGTAATTGTGTCCCTAAAAATCTTGATTTTAATAAATATACTTAGATAAGTCTTACAACAGGCTGTGGCGTGCTAGAATTACAATAGTATGTAATTTGAGCACATTACTTATAGATTGATCATGTACCTGCTCAGGCATTGAGATTTGGTGTACAAGTATTGTAGATGAATATGTACCTAATTAAGGATTATTGTAAATTGACCAAACTGTATTAAAACTCACTAGTCACAGCACGCAACAATCAATTATTATAAATTTAAAAAAATGCACTGCGCCCCGCTTTGTTCTCGCGTCAATTCTTCGGAACAAAATTAATTCTTACAAATTAATGAAATTATCAACTCTAAACATAATTTTGAAATTTTAATAAAACTAACGAGCGGATTTTAAGAAAGAAATCGTTATTTAGAACTCAAACGTTTCTTTACACTGAATCAAAGATATTTAAATCGTAGCTCTATCGTTTGTGAAGGTTTTATTATAATACTTTTCAAAGTTTGCTATTTTGCTCCCGTATTCTGCGGGGCGCCGTTACTGCACTATAAAAAGACGATCAAAATATAAGATTGGATTATTTTAAGCAATTTTCTTTAAGCATTTTGATATGATTGAATAAATAGGTACTTGATATCGCACATTGGTGTACCCTGAAGGCCTTGTAGAATAATTAAGTATACCTAAATTAGATTTTTATTAATTAAGAATAATAATACACATATTATAATTCACAAAAACTAACGCTTATGTGATATAATTACGTTGATTATTAAATCATTTTTGGTGCAAATTTAATTTGTACGAAACTTTTAACTTGTACAGACTAACCGTCTGATTCGCTAACAAAACAAAAAGCCGGGACAATTACCGAAAATTGCCGTCCCCGCGCTATTAATATATTTTTACCTTAATCGTCTCAGCTTCCTGCTTTCGGAAAATAATTTAATCTCCCATTTTACCCGACTACAAAAATATTTTTTTACCAAGGGGTTAAAAAAGTGGGGAAGAGTATTTTGCCGCCCCAAGAACTTGCCACCCGGGGCTTGAGCCCCGTTTATTATACAAAACGATTTCAAATCCTGTTAACTGCTCTCTAATACTATACTAAACACGTTTTAATTGCTAAAGTTTTCATATTTTTTATACGTTTTTCATGAATGGAATGGTATTTTTTTTTAATTATAATTTTATTTCTTAATGAAATGATTATATTTGTACTTGTCAATAATAAAGATTCTTCCGTTCAGGCAGACTGAAATAGTAATAAATACCGAACGGAAATATGTGACAGAATATTTAGTTAAGTTTGCGACGCTGTGTAAATAAACAAATGTTCCTATTAAGTATATTGTAATATTTATAATACCGGTATGTACATACAGTGTAGTAATATAAAGTATATAATATATAAAGTCTATCTGTCATGTCATTACATCTGTGGCTAATAGCTCAGATCAGAAAAAAAACTATAATTATTGGCACAGATGCAATAAAGATCCGGGCGCAACACGAAATTATGCAAAAGAGCTAGAGGTATGACGAATTATCAAAACCACTTTGAAGAGTTATTTACATATAATTGACGCAAAATATTTTGACGGCGGCTTATGGTATAGACCAACAACTTTTGTAAGAAAACTTTTGGAAATTCACGAAATTATCACCTCTAAACAATCACTTACTTTATTAAAAGCTAGTGATTGTTACCACAGATAACAAACGTACTTACTGAGCCTTTAAAAGATTTTGCGTTGGTTAGCCGGTTAGAGAATTCCAGAACACCTTGTATAGAAGAATTGTCATTATTTGCCCGCGCTTTTTACTAAAAAAAAAACATATTTATTTATTATCGTTTTGTCACATATTTCTGCAAATAGAATATTTAACATGATTGTACTTTAAGTGATACTTAAATACATAAGTTAGTTGAAATTTAGTTGACTGCACATACATATTGTAAAATTATCGACACCATTATATACCTTAGCTACCACCAAGAAACTAAATAAAAAAAGAGAAAATATAAAAATGAGAAAACTATTCCGAGTTTGATTTTTTGAGAACATATCCTGAGTTAAGTAAGTCATGTGTTATCTACGGTTTTTTTTTATCGTATTTATTATCGTATTATATTACTATTATTCCTAAAGTAACCTGATAACTGCCAAGCAGTCGCCGTGGCCGAAACCGGCCTGGAAATCATCATCATCACTATTATTCCTATTTATTATCCTATTATATCTTTATTTATTTACATAGAATACATTTTTATTTACAGTATTAATAACTGAAAACTATCTATATATTGCGATATAACGAGAAAAAAATATATTTTTTAAGATGTAAGGCTACGCTGTAGTCTGTAGTGTAGCTACGATGTGGCTCGCTTACCCAGAAGATACCAGCTATTCACTGTACGTTCGGAGACCCCCGGATATTACCTTTTTATTCAATAATTAATAAGACGATACAAATACACTTGGAATGTTCATTAAACGGTATAGTATAAGCATTATTTTCAATAGTTTTTTAGATCTTTATGATTTTTAGTGCTATCAAAACGTAAATTGAAGATTTTGCCCACATCATTGTCTTATTGTGAGTTCTGTCTAAAAAAGTTTAAAAAATGTTAGACTAGAAACATTAGATACCGGAGGAAATACGGATCGCCATAACACAGACTCACGCCTAGGTTTGGGTCCATGGAGTAATCTCAGTGGCCTTTCTCAAATCTAATCATTTATAAAGACAGAACTGTAAATTGAAAACTATGCACAAGCCAACGTTTGAAAAAAAAAAAATATTTTGATAATTTATTCGAACTTTTAATAATAACGTCAAATCAAAAGCAATTATTTGGGCAAAGGTTACATAATAGTAGGTAATAAAATTAATAGGAATCACAAGGCTCCCAAAGTACTTTTAAAAACTGTGTTATGGGAGCCAATGGCATCTCCCAAGTTTACTCTACGGTAACATTAAACTTACTCGTAAAGTACTATAAGACTTAAAATAAATTACATATTAGCATGTTACATTATAAAGGTACTATTATTATTAGGTTATGATAATTCATTATCATTTTACGCTGTTTTTACTAAAATAGACTAAAGCCATAATATTTATAAATATATCTTATCTTATATCTTTAAATGAGCAATTCTTGTATACTTATAAGAAAATACATATACCTATAATTGGAGTCTCGGAATCGGCTCCAACGATTTTCATGAAATTTAGTATATAGGGGGTTTCGGGGGCGATAAATCGATATAGCTAGGAAACATTTTTAGAAAATGTCATATAAAAAAAAATACCGAGCAAAGCTCGGTCAACCATGTACTTAATTACTATTTATATATTACGAGTAAACATTGTGTGTGTGTGGTTTTGTGTGTGTGTAATATGTATGTGAGTGTGAGCTACTATACCTACTGTGTTCTAATATGAAGTGTAACTGTTTCGTTGCGTAAATATAAGTTGTGTCTTTATTCTTCTATGTGAATTATCGTGTCCCTGATAATTTTTTAAGTTTTAATTTTTTTTTTTATTTAATTTTTAAGGTTTTATTTTTTAATTGTGCCGTGTGTTGCAGCATGTGGGTGCCCAACCTGCCCGTCACCATCGCCAGCGCCGTGTGCGCCACCGCCGGCGTCGTCTGCATATTCAAGTAAGTTCTCACCCAACAAAGTAGCGCCTGTAGCTCTAAAAAAATATCATTTATTCACAGAATATAGCTATTAAAATATGTTACATATGATTAAAATATGTAAAACCAGCTATATTCTTACCCGTAAGGCGCGTGAAATTGAAAATCGATCTAAATTAAAATACTAAGTTAGCTCGGCTAGCTAAGGTCAGTCATCGAATAAATAAATAAATAAATGCCTTATGGGTAATTATGTAACTGTAAAGTGACATAATATTGCAATCAATTCTTTGTACAAGACTGTCGTTTTTCAAGTGGCATGTTCATCTGGGCGCTATCGTGTTTCGGATGGCACGTTAAAATGTAGGTCCCGGCTGTTAGTCTTAGTACAAGCAGAGAGGCCTTCGGGCGGCTTGGAAACTCGAAACCAGAGCTTGGCCACTAGTAGGGATTGAAAGCCTAAGGTTTTCCGTCGACTGAAGATTAAACGGCTGAGAAATATGTACATACCAGAAACGCTTTAAAAATGAAGAAAATATGGATTATGTATGTTTGTGACCTTTCCCGACGAGACTTTCGTTTCCGACCATGGCCTGGACAGGTGGTCGAGATGTCGCATCACTTATTCATGAATTATTTATAGAAGGAAAACGTCGCCGGTTTGTTGCTGTGATTTTCCGGGACTCGTTCGGGTCTCGGTGGGTTGAATAGTTTGGGGTCTCCATTTTTGTAAAGATAGATTCGAGAATAGTTGAATGAGGAGATAAAATATTTGATGTCTTTATTTTTAGTTTCTATCTATCCAAATAACTTTTTATGTTCCTATCTATCAATTTATGTATCATCTCGTAAATGAAGATACGCGTGTCCCTACATCTGATTAATGTTTCAACAGTTATTTTTTTTTTATAATTATTTATTCCCAGTTTAAATAATCTTAATTCGAAATTAAATTAATTATTAATTTCGAATCGCACGATTCGAAATTAAGCCACTTAATTCGTAGATAAATGAAAAAAAATCTAAGAAAATGGTATACCTATAGTTAGTCTAATTTGGTTAAAACTTGGAATTGATTCAACATTTGATTAATCTTGGGTGTAATTCGAGGAAATAAATACAATATTTCAAATTTAGCTTCCTCTTGCTTACACTTAGGTATTTGGTAGGTAATGCAAGTGACACAGGCACAAGCGCACAGTGTTATGAAGGTGTCGAGTGGACATGAATATTCTAATGATTCTTTAATGACTCTAGTTATAACACTACGGGGACTCACGGGTGCAGCCAGTTCTCATAGAAATACAGTGTAAACTCCATGTAACGTCACACAATTTAACGACAAACTTTTTAAAGCGTCGAAATTATTTGGCTTTTGTTGGTTACATATACATTCTTTCCATTTAACGACCACTCTCTATACAAATACAAAAATACAAATAGTTTATTCAGCACAAATACAGGGGTGAAACTTAGCCTTAGTGTACGTTTTGGCATATCCACTGCGCCCCGCGCTAAGTATCATATGATCCTGTTATGCGGGGCAACAGTATTTCTCTTTTTGTTACACTTAAATTAAGAAGACATTGTGCTTACCTAACTCAACGCCATACAATGCATAGTCCCTTCAATGTCGTTATATAGAGTTTACACTGTACATAAAATAATTATAGAATGACTTGTAAATATTTCTTTACCATTAAATTTGTGGCGTCTCTGTCGCACTTCATCGCCCGCTACCAATCAGAGCGCTCGTTCTGAATCGCGCAAGCGGTATTTACAACGCGCCTACGACTACTCCTAGCTACAATGCTTGACCCGGCCGTCTCCGGGCACAACATCTGTCCGTGGGATATCCCTTTGGTAGATGGTGGCAGACCGTCGTCGCTCCATAAATTATCTGTATTAAATGTAGTATCTGCAGTGAATTAGAATAAATAGAATGGTAACTTGGCCGATAAAATGGTTTCACGCGTAATCGTAAAATACCGCGGCGGGCGGAGCAAAATAGCTACCCGCGTGCCACGGTACCAATCGCGTGCGAGCTTTGTGTGTTTGTGTTTCGTTGGGATAGCAGTATAATTGTGTGCGTAGATGGATACAAATTCTAAGCGGCAATTGTACTCTTCCGTTTATTCTAGTTCGTGCGTATCTGTATCATATAAGTATTTGTTGTGTCAGGGACATGTACGGCGGCCCCCCGTACGAGCGGTCGGTGCGCGCGGACAACAAGACGGTGGTGATCACGGGCGCCTCCAGCGGCATCGGCCGAGCCGCCGCCTGGGACTTCGCCACCCGGGGCGCTAAGGTACTGTACACCCTCTCTGCTAGAGCGCCTGTTGCTCGCCCACCCATTACAGGCTAAACTGTAACTCCTGGATTCTGAAAAAAGCCATCCTTAACTGATGCCTTGTCATGTTATGAAGAGTTTTATTAAGAGGTCGACGACATCACAGGCAAGACATGGATGAGAGCAGCGCAAAACCGGGTTGACTGGCGTACAAGAAGAGAGCCTACTCGTATGTTCAGCAGTGGGCGTCTACATTTTTCTATATTTTTCTTCGTATGAGTTAATTGGCCAAGTGTCGAGAGTTCGCAAGCCGCCCGAAGGCCTTTGACTTGGCTTAACGACTGCTTGTACGACTAATAGTCGGAACCTACAATTTAACGTGTCATCCGACCCACGGTAGCGCCTAGGTGAAAATGCCACTTTTTAAGTCAGTCTTATACAAGGTCACCCATCCAAAGACTGTTACATCGATTCTTGCTTAACCTTGATGACCGCGTCAGAGTACCTTAGCCGAGCTACAGGCGCTACTAGTACTACCTTATTTTGTAGGTATCCTATAATTGAAGTGCATATTTGTAAGGATAATTATGCTCTGAAGATACTTCTTATAGTATACGTAAATAACGCATGTGTTGCGTATGTAAAATCATCCGAGTACCTACCTACATCCAAACTTAATGAGAGAAGGAAGCAAATCAGGCCAGTGGATGCAGAGTAGATGGGCGTTGCAGGTGTTCATGGCATGCCGCGACCTGGAGGCGTGCGAGGCGGCGCGGCGCGACATCGTGCTGGAGACCGGCAACAAGTTCGTCTACTGCCGCCCCTGCGACCTCGCCTCCTTGGCCTCCGTCAGGGACTTCGCTAAGAGGTCAGTCCCACACACACAGGATAATTATTGCCTCTTTCGTAACGGAGCACCACATTGCTGTTCAAAATACAACTGGTTAGTTTGAGTAAGGCCGCTGAGTTTACTCCATGGACCCCAACCTAGGCGTGAGTCTGTGTCTTGGCGATCCATATTATTTCCTCTGGTACCTGATCTGCAGTTCGCTGTTGTTCGCTGTCGCGAATGTTTACATACATTTACTCTGGCGCCTGCTATAGTTTGATTACCAGTGGGTTGCCAGACAATTCCTTTCTTTACCGGTTTAAAGAATGTCGAAGCAAAACGCTTTGTGCGAATCCTAGGAACTTCGACAGTGAATTGGTGACTCTTCGCTGTGCCACTGCTCGTTCTGTAGTGGAATGGATTAAGAATAAGCGGAAATTAAATTGTGCACAATCTCAAAAGTGTATCCGATAAAAAAAAAATTAGAATCGGCCCGAAAATGGCTAAGAAATCGGTGAACATACATAAAAAAATAAATACAGTCGAATGTATAACCTCCTCCTTTTTTGAAGTCGGTTAAAAATACAGACAGACTGACAACCTTGCGCCTATGTTCAAGGCTTTGTAGCCCTGCTTGAGATACGCAAGGCTGTTTTATGGACACTTGTTGTTAACACCGGTGCAGGTTCAAGGAGGAGGAGCCGTGTTGCCACGTGTTGGTGAACAACGCGGGCGTGATGGAGCCGCCGGGGGGCGTGACGCGGGACGGCTTCGAGCACCAGCTCGCCACCAACCACCTGGGACACTTCCTGCTCACCAACCTCATGCTGGACTCGCTCAAGGTATACCAGCGGCCTTCTACAGTGTAAACTCCATGTAACCTCACTTGATTTAACGACAAACTTTCTATAGCGTCGAAATCAAATGGCTTTAGTTGGTTTGTTGTCCTCCTAGGCGTATCCGCCAAAGGCGAACTTGGCTTGTTCCGGATATGGCTGCCGAAGCCAAATTTTGTTTTAAATAGCCTATTGCACGGTGCGCAGTTGGTCATCATTGTTATAGGTAAAGTTGTAGGAAGGCTTTAGGCGGGTCTTTCGTTTTTGGCGTCTGGCGTCAAGGTCTTCTAGACGCTTTTGTTCAATGACAGTACCTAACAGCCTTGTTGACAGAGGAGCGCCACTCTCTTCTCTGTTTCGCCAGCTCTTGGTTTAGCTTGTATTCCATACATTCTCCATTTAACGACCACTCTCGATAACGCCAAAAAATGCACTGGACCGATTTCACTTTTTTTAGTTTGTTGTTACTGTCAGGAGTTTAAGTTTTTTACTTATTTAAAGTAAGAATGTTGTATATAATAAAATTAAATAATAGTAGAATTGGTCCCAGCTACAATGCTTGACAATCTCTGGACACTAGATCTGTCAGGGGGAATATCCGTTTGCTAAATGGAGGCAGACCGTTGTTGCTTCATCAGCCCATGAGTACGTCAATATAGCCTGGAATACTACGAGTATATACCGAAACGTAATTCTAAATATTGCTACAAAATAGTAGGATCCAAAGGCTTGTATGTACACTACTGTTTTGTAATATATAAGATAATTTAAATAAATAAATAATAATAATAAATAAATAAATATTAGGACACTTTCACACACAGCTGGTTAGCCCCATACTGAACCATTTCTAGCTCGTATTATGGTTGCTAACACAACTGATATACTACATATACATACATACATATTATATATAAATACATATTTAACACCCAGACCCACAGCCAACAAATTTAGTTAAGCACAAAGATGTTGACCGGGCCGGGAATCGAACCCGGAACCTTCTGATTAGCAGACCGCCATGGTAACCTTTACGTCAACGAGGTCGTCTGATATAATACTATATACCTGTAATATTGCAGGCGTGTGCGCCGAGCTCCGTGGTAGTGGTGTCGTGCAGCGCGCATCACCGCGGCGCCATCAACAAGGCGGACCTCAACATGAGCCAGAAGTACGACGCGCCGGCCGCGTACGCGCAGAGCAAGCTCGCTAATATACTCTTCGCCCGGGAGCTCGCGCTGCAGACGCTCGGTCAGTACCAACCATTATCATCGTCATAATCGTAGTTGTAATCATCATTATAGTAATTTTAACCATCATCATCGTAATTGTAATCATCATCATCGTAATTGTAATCATCATCGTAATTGTTATCATCATCATCGTAATTGCAATCATCGTCATCATCGTAATTGTTATCATCATCATCGTAATTGCAATCATCGTCATCATCGTAATTGTTATCTTCATCATCGTAATTGTAATCATCTTCATCATCGTAATTGTAATCATCATCGTAATTGTAATCATCATCATCATCGTCGTAATTGTAATCATCATCATCATCGTAATTGTAATCATCATCATCATCGTAATTGTTATCATCATCATCGTAATTGTAATCATTATCATCATCATCGTAATTGTAATCATCATCATCATCATCGTAATTGTAATCATCATCATCATCATCGTAATTGTAATCATCATCATCATCATCGTAATTGTAATCATCATCATCATCATCGTAATTGTTATCATCATCATCGTAATTGTAATCATCTTCATCATCGTAATTGTAATCATCATCATCATCGTAATTGTAATCATCATCATCGTCGTAATTGTAATCATCATCATCATCGTAATTGTAATCATCATCATCATCATCGTAATTGTTATCATCATCATCGTAATTATAATCATCATCATCATCATCGTAATTGTTATCATCATCATCGTAATTGTAATTATCATCATCATCATAATAATTGTTATCATCATCATCGTAATTGTAATCATCATCATCGTAATTGTAATCATCATCATCGTAATTGTAATCATCATCATCGTAATTGTTATCATCATCATCGTAATTGTAATAATCATCATCGTAATTGTAATCATCATCATCGTAATTGTTATCATCATCATCATCGTAATTGTAATCATCATCATCATCGTAATTGTTATCATCATCGTAATTGTAATCATCATCATCGTAATTGTAATCATCATCATCGTAATTGTTATCATCATCATCGTAATTGTAATCATCATCATCGTAATTGTTATCATCATCGTCGTAATTGTAATCATCATCATCATCATCATCGTCGTAATTGTAATCATCATCATCATCGTAATTGTTATCATCGTCATCGTAATTGTTATCATCATCATCATCATCGTCGTAATTGTAATCATCATCATCATCGTAATTGTTATCATCGTCATCGTAATTGTTATCATCATCATCGTAATTGTTATCATCATCATCGTAATTGTAATCATCATCATCATCATCGTAATTGTAATCATCATCGTAATTGTAATCATCATCATCATCATCGTAATTGTTATCATCATCATCATCGTAATTGTTATCATCATCGTCGTAATTGTAATCATCATCATCGTAATTGTTATCATCATCATCGTAATTGTAATCATCATCATCATCGTAATTGTAATCATCATCATCATCGTAATTGTTATCATCATCATCGTAATTGTAATCATCATCATCATCGTAATTGTTATCATCATCATCATCGTAATTGTTATCATCATCATCGTAATTGTAATCATCATCATCATCGTAATTGTTATCATCATCATCATCGTAATTGTTATCATCATCATCGTAATTGTAATCATCATCATCATCGTAATTGTAATCATCATCAGAGTTATAGCCGATAATGTGTTCAATGGATGCCATAACAAAGCACTTTTTTTTTTAAATTAAACTACTTTTTTCATTAAATAATACTATAGAGCGAGTTTTGCGTAATCGTACGGCGTTCTAACAATTCTTTACACTGAATCAAAGCCCTGTCATTTACGCAGGATTTTTCGAAATATGCCATTTTGCTCCCATAACGCCTTAACATATTTAATCTATGTTTTCCATTGCCAATGCTAGTCCAGTGTCCTTAATAAGAGACTGGCTCCAGCACAATTCAAATTCAAATTCGTTGATTTACATAAATGACACTTACAGATACACTAAACGTATCACTTAGACTAGTAGAAAATTAAACTAAAATAAATTACAATTACAATACTAAGAACTATTAATATGACGAGGCTTAAATGCTACAAAGATTAAACGAACTATTTACAATTATAAAAATAAAACATAGAACAAATTCAGCGGATACAAAAAACCTATATAACAAATAGAAACATATTAGGCACATTGAAAAAATAAAATAAAATTACAATAAAACAATGTTTTTGTGAACCCCCAGACAGCAATATCTCGGTGGTGGCGGTGGACCCGGGGCTGACAGACACGCGGATAACGCGTCACATGTCCATGATGAAGAGCGTCTCCCGGTTCGTGGTGTACCCGCTCTTCTGGCCCTTCATGAAGACGCCCAAGATCGGTGCCCAGGTCATCGTGCACGCGGCGCTCGATCCCACCATGCAGAAGTGTACCGGAGACTATTATGTGTAAGGGAAACTTTTATTATAGTTAAATTTAATTGACGACCTCGTTGGCGTAAAGGTTACCATGCCGGACTGCTAATCAGAAGGTTCCGGGTTCGATTCCCGGCCCGGTCAACATCTTTGTGCTTAACCAAATTTGTTGGCTGTGGGTCTGGGTGTTAAATATGTATATAATATATCAGCTGTGTTAGCAACCATAATACGAGCTAGAAATGGTTCAGTATGGGGCTAACCAGCCGTGTGTGATGTGAAAAAAAAAATCATAGTTCAGAGTTCATTTATTGGTAATAAGGAAATTGTCAGAAATCAAAAATATGTAAATACGGTATCTTAAAAACCTAGCTCATTATATTATATATTTTTATAATAATAAAATTATTAAATAATAAAAATGTCAATTAAATACGTAATGTCATAAAAATACAATAAATGTCAGACAATTACTTAATATTAGATACAAATTCGTCAAAAGAATAAAAAGATATTAATGAGCCACCGTTTCAATTTCATTTTCAAAAAGTGTTATGACATCTTTTCGTAAGATTTTTTTCCATCTAGTCCCCTTTCACAACGCGCGATAAGGAACTTCGTTCCAAAAAGATTATGTATTTTCCCGTTTCGTATTTTCATGGAACATCCTAATAACTACTTCGTTTAAGGTTTAATCTTGATGTTGTTTGCAGCGACATGAAGAAGGCTGAACCCTCGAAGCTGGCGCAGGACTACGAGCTGTCCAACTGGCTGTGGCGGCTCAGCGAGAAGTGGACCAAGCTCGACGAGCACAAGGCGGCACTCGCTAACGCTCACGCTGCGTAAACCCACCGTAGGAAGCAACCGGATTTCATATTGTGTGGATCTGCACAACAACCTTTATTAGATTAGCGACCCTCATCACTTGGGCGTTTACAGCTGCATAGTATTCGACAAACTACTCACGTTGGACTCCCGAATGCAGAGCTTCAAAAAAACATCGCATCGACAACTCAGCGGCAGTGTTACGTGATGATTGGTTGCTTCAAGGATCCATGTGATTTTGGCAGCCAGTAAAAATTTTAACTAGCCCTATAAATTGTGTCGTCTAAGGAAGACTTCGTTTTTACTATTTGTTTCTATGAAACTTACAATATTAGACTTGTGCATTTAAGTATATTGTAGTATTTAAAGTGTTATTTAATAAATAGAATGGAATTGTTTATTTTATTGTTTTATTTTTAACTACGAGTAGCATCCTGTCCCGGCTTTGTACGGGCTCTAAAATAATCTGAGTAGTAAAGAGAAACAAAATATAGCCTAAGTTACTCGGATATAATGTACCTTCCCAACGGTGAAAGAATGTTTCAAATCAGTCCAGTAGTTGCGCATCCTATTCGCGTCAAACAAACAAACAATCAAACTTTTCCTCTATATAATATTGGTATAGACACATTTACAAATTAGGCTAATCTTATTTTCATTTAGAAAAGTCTTAGGTTAGTAAACATTTTTACGTAAGTTCTCTTGTAATTCATGTCCCGAGAAAAAAGGATGTCAGGAAAACGGACTTTAGTTGTGCCTATTTGGCATAGCTGAAATATAAGGTCCTACCTATAAAGAATATTGAGGTAAAATAAAAATATTGTATTGCAACTGTATCTGGTGCTTTATTAATTACTTCAATATAAATTAATTACAAAACTATTAATTACAATTCAATAAATAATAATCGCAGGCAAAATTATTCAAATTATTACGAATTAATGTAGAACAACACAAGTAACACGAATATTATCAATACAACACATGTTTTTTGAGGAATGCAAAATATTCATTGGAAAGTTTTAAAAACTAAATTCAACTTTCCATGTACGTGTTTAAAAAAAACATTTTGATATCTAAGTTAGTTTTATTACAGTGGTCAAATATTCACGAAAATGCTGACTCGGCAAACGTTGTTTTGTCTCACTTAGGGGTGGGTATGAAAAATAGATAGTAGCCGATTCTCAGACCTACTGAATACGCATATAAAATTTGGTAACATTGTGACATGGAAATGTTATATACATATTTATACCATTTCAATTCTTCATTTGACCACTTGTAAATGCGATAAGAAAAAAAATCGCTCAAAGCTTAAGGAGCCAAAACATGCGTTCACTTCTACACAAATACAAAAATGAAGTCGGTTAAAAAACATCACGCCCAGGCTAAGCCGGAAAAGAAAAACTTACACAAATAAAATTTTAATTAACAAGAAACATAACTACGATTTATTTCGTTTCGATGCGACGAACGAAAAAAAAGTTTACCAAACTTAAAACTAAAATTTTAAATCTAACGTTAACGCTAATTAAAATTAAATAAAAACTAAACGCGTGGGTAAAAAAACACAAGCCTTGTAGTAGAGTGTCCATCTATAATCAATTGCTAGGTATGGATCTTTTTAAAAAAGGTTGCTAGTCGATTTTTTTTGGTAGGTTAGCTGATTTTTTTTTACCGTGTACTAGGCATTTTAACTCACTGGCACTCTGGCCGAAAGTGAAGGATGCCTAGTCTGGACTTACTAGTTCTCAAGGAGGTTAGCGGAAAATGTGATCTACCATTATGAATTATGTCAATTATAAAATAATATTTTTAATAGAGTACAACTTGGGACTTGTTTAAATCGTACTTTTTTCACACTTTTCTATCGAACGTAACCGTTTAAATTTTCAAATAATTAAATTAAAAAGAAAGCCAAACATTCGCTTCCAATTAATTATATACAATGTTAATCAACCAATCCTATTACATCATACTTTAAGCATTGAAATCTTACTTTATTTCCATCTGTTTATCGGTAACTGCAGGCACTTCATATAATTGAACAGGCATTATAAATTATCGACTATTTTATACAGAAATGCAGTATATATTATATATTTGGTTGTGTTAGCTAGTTTTTAATATTATCCTTTAGGGCTAGTATTAGAGTTTTTCGGACGCGCGAAACTTTATTTTACCCACTCTAACCACACACAGGTTAGCGATATTCTGGCCTTAGGTAGAGCATTCTTAGTCTGGAATAACTGGCTATCAAGGATCCTGACTTTGGCGACAGATGTACCACTTGAGGGTGGTTGCTAGCCAGGCGAACATTAGAAAATGCTAAAAAATCATTATGCAATACAAGTTTGCGTTTTGGTAGAGTTCTATCCATAGACAAAAGATATAAGTCAATGACATTGGTTCAGACAATTATTTTAACGAATGAAATCATGTTTACGTAAAGAAACGCGTATTCGAACAAATCTAAGACTAGCCCTACATATCACAGGCAGTGGAAACAATAACAGGTACGAAAAGGATGTAAGTATAAATGTTTATATTGTTGTCTCATTCACCCAGGGATATAATTTTCCACCGACTGTTACCTTTATTATTTGTCTCAGTTACATATATCAATACAGGAGGTAACATAAACCCAATTTCATTGTAATTTGTAATAACATACAACCACACTATTACACGTTCTTTGAGTGCGAGAAATCAATTACCAATATTTTTTTTATTATAACTTACTCATACAAATTTAATTTATTAACGTTATTAGTTATCATCTTACAAATTTCACCTTTTGAAATGAATTTATTATTTCTTACTCATACAAATTTAATTTATTTACTTAATTTATTTTTGTCCAACAGGTTTAAACTTTTGAAGTGATTGAATAATTTTTAGCTCAGATAAAGCTGATCAACAGCCACTGTTAACATATAACCAGTATACAAAACAAAATCTTGTTAAAGATTTAATAATCAGTGTAACCAGGCTCAATGCCACTAAGCTAGGCTAGCTATCTGCTAGTCGACGAAATTACAAGCTAGCGAGTGAGCGAGTCATTTTTACAATCGGATTCTCAAAAGCAGATTGTTTGGAAGCTTAATAGTTTACAAAATGTCGTAAACTCGGCGGTTTGGAGATGGTAACTATTGACTGTACTGACTAATAGTCCATTGGCATCGAGCCTTTACTAAAGAAAAATAAAATCTACTCAAATAGGGCTTACACAAAGCCTTGAACATAGGCGCAAGGTTGCCAGCCTGTCCGTATTTGATCGGATACATTTTGGAGAGTGTGCAATGGAGCTGGACAATTTAATTCCCGCTTCTCCATTCCATTATAGAACGAGCAGGGGCACAGCGAAGAGACCGAATTCAAGTCAAGGAAGTTTGATTTCATATATTTTGTGACCATTTTCTAAGATCCATTGATACTGTCCATGGACTTTAAGTCCAATCGGCTTAAACCTTTCATTATGAGTTTACATTTTGATAGGCTCAACTTAGCATGTGTATTTTTAACTTGCTTAGTTGTCTCCTCCAAACGATACACAATAATTATGGATACTTTGCGTCAGTAAAGAACACATTTGAAAATGTTTTTTTTTTATTGGCTAGCACTGGTTCATTTACGCAAGTGAGAAGACATATTATCTTAACGTTTTCTTTATTGGCGAGTCAACGTCGGAAGTTTTGCTTCGTATCAAGCTTACAAGATGGGATACAAATTTCAGTATATCACAGAGTATTACTGCAATTTCACCCTTATTCTTAATCAGTAATGAACAAGAATCTTTGTTACACTGTGATTTATATATTACATTCCATCCTCTACAGTTAGGTACAGTTCTCGTAGCTCCATCACGCAAGGCATAGACAGTATATCCGCGTCAACAAAGAAAACATTTAAAGCTCATGTGCAAGACAAAATAAATTTACAAATGTTTTCTTTCCTGATGATTTTTTTTTTATAAAACTCGAGATTTTTCCGATGCTGTACTCTCTACATTCGTACTTGGTCGATTTTAGTGTTATTTGCCGTGGGTATAGTATATTAATACCCGTTTTTAGTCGATTAGTCAAACCGACTATGTTTAGAATGAAAACATAGTATGTTTGACTAATTAAGCTAAAATCCCGTATTTCCGGCATCCGATTCGTTAGAAATGACGCGATTAGAATTTACAACTTAGTTGACTGCGATTGCTGAACGTTGGCTATGTGCGTCATTTCTGACCAATCAGGCGTATATCTCTGTATTAGCTTGTCTCTGGACTATAGTCGTCACAGCAATGCTATAATTAGGATCTCTTCACCGAAATCAATTAGGATTGTCACAGTAACCTGAACCTTATGTCTGTAGAGTTAAGAATCAATAGCAGTGGTAGTCGTTGAGCCGCGATGGCGGCGCGCGCCATCACTTGAGCTTGGCCTTCTTGGGGCGCGGCGCGTCCTCGTCGTCAGTCGGGCTCCGGCGCTTGCTCGCGACGGACGTGTCCGAGTCCTCCTCCTGCGAGGGGAGCGGGGGCAGGTCGAGCTCCGAGCACCGCTTGATTGCGAACTTCTCGAGCCGGGAGCCCGCTCTGGAATAAAAGCAGAGGTTCTTTAGTTAAAAAATTTACTAGTCACAGTTGATCGAATGTTATTCACAATTTCAGAGACTAAAAGATGATTTTAGATGCAAGCAAATTTATTGCTACAAGCGATAAAAGACCGTCTATGTGCAACTATTTTATAATGAATTGCTGTTTAGATAGATTACTTTGATAGATGACTTTTGACAGCTGCAAGAATAATGTGGAATAAAAGAATGATTGTATTGTATTTTAAATTATTTAATAAAGCATGGCTCTAGCCGACGCTTTCACCTTGAATGCCACGCAGTTGGTAGAATATGCATGTTTCCTAAATATAGTATAGTCACGTAGGAGTATGTAGTAACACATATACTGACTTGGCAACAGGATGCGAGTCCTGGTTGTATGTGAAGCAGTTGTTGAACACGAGCGCCACGTCCTGTATGACGTGTTCGTCTCGCGCGTACTCCCCGCCCTCCAGCTTGCTCTTGATGGTCTTCAAGTCCATGGGCTTCTCTATCACCGCCAGGTAGTCCGGCACCTACAATATATTACGTAAAAAGTTAAGCCAGGGGCGGGTTATTTGGAGGCCCTGGGGCATTGGACGCGGGGGTGTCCAGTGCCTCACACCAGGGATAAAACATAAAAATAAAAGGGCCTTCCAAGGAGATGATGCTTTTTTATATTATAGTCTTTATTCCCCTAACATAATTAGGGACATTTTGCATCTTAATAATATTAATAATTTCATTTGATATGCTTACATTTTTAAATGTTTCTGTAACAAACTTAAAATTTAATATATGTTTTCCAGAATATTTATACATCTAAAGTCTTGTTGCGCTTTATGACTTCTGGACAGGGCATCGCTCGCGCAGATGGCGCCGCTCCCCTTGATGTGGGTACGCTCGGACTGCGCACAGCGGCCTGGGCGGGGAGAGCAGCGGCAATGCGCGAAGCGGTCCTGCATCCCTGCCCCCGTCGCGTCGTGAGATGGGACACCGTGAGGTTGTAGTCGGTAGTGACGGCTCTCCTGGACCTCAAGTCCAACATACCCGCCCGCCTTTTCCATGCTTGTGGCGGGAGATGCGTAAATGCATATGCTAACGTAAAAAAGAAAAAAAAAAACAAAAAAAATGCGGGCAGGGGTGAGTTATTTGATTAGTTTTTAGCCATTTATAGTCACTTTATTCGCTTTTGCCCCTTAAATTATGCTCCCATCGAGACCTTGTGCGGAGTGTAGTGCTCCTTTTAATGTACAACATAGTTTAGGCAAACAGGCATAGATGTAATAATAATACATTAATTTGACTATGATTACCTAATTAGTAATAAACATATTTTTTTTACTATACTCTAATTTGTTTTAACCCAGCAGTGTGAAGATACAGGCTGATGATGATGATGATGAAAGGCTGAGTCAATAAGTTACAACTAGTATGTTACTCACATCGTCAACATTGACGGGCTCGTAGAAGGGCCACGAGTCTTTGTGCTTCATGAGGTCCCGCAAGAAGATTTGTAAGGTCTCATCGTGCAGCTCCACCTCGTGCCGGCTGCCACGCTTCCTACCCGTGCTCTTCTCTTCTGGAACATACCGTCAACGAGTTCTTACTCTCTAGCACAAATTTGAAGAAGTAAGTCTAAAAATATTTAGCCAGAATTAACAGGCAAGTTATTTACACAGCAGCAGTGCTTGAAGTAAATTTTCTTCTGACCATTACTTATTCTTCCCTTAACTGATTTTGACAAAACAAATTTTTACAGCGCTTCTAATAATAAGTAAACCACCTGTGAAAGTCACGTTCAAATCTGTTGAAAAGTTATAACGTAGCAGAGAGACAAAAAGACAGTAAAAAAATCGAAAAATTGTTTGTTTGGTTTCCGATACTCTTCTTTAATCACCCCATAATCGCCGATTCAAATTAAAAATGTTTTTTTTTAAATTCACATGTACAATACAAAATTATTCACTAACTCTCAAACTGGACGCATTCGCGCCCGTGCCATGGAGGCTAGTGCCTTCCAGTCACTTAGATATGTACATATGTATATAGTAATTTATAGATTAATAAACAGTGATATTTTCAGACGTCGTGGAAATCTTATCTTATATCTTTATATGAGCAATTCTTGTATATATATAAATGGAATCTCAGAATCGGCTCCAACGATTTTAATAAAATTTAGTATATAGGGGGTTTGGGGGGCGACAAATCGATCTAGCTAGGAATCATTATTAGAAAATGTCATAAAAAAACCAGGTACTAATTATTTAAATATGTAAGTTGCTCTTTAAACTTACCATGTACTCCATTTGTGAGCGAGTGCTTGGATTTTCTACTCGAGCTTGTGTTCACATCTTCTTTTGATCTGAAATAAGGATGAATCTCATCAGATAAAATACGTACAAGGCCATGTTTGTTTGTAAAGATAAAATTAAACAAATAAAATAAGCCTTTATTGCTGATTGCACGATTAACTTAAAAACTAACCATTTACATGCTTATATTTACAGCTTGTCTTGCGATAAAGGCCTCCTCTAAACACTTCAACCATTTTCCTCTCTCTAGCTACTCTCGTCCATGTAGTTCCTGCTATCCTCATTATGTCTCTATGTTTACGTTGTCTTCCTTTACTTCTTACACTATCTCTAGGGTACCATTCGGTTATTATTCTTGTCCACTTTTTTAGTTAAGATAATTCAATATAAATATTTAGATTCCAGTAAAAGAGAAGCAGTGTTAGGAAACCATATAGAGTGTGGTGGTATAGCATATCCTAGTGCACGCCTAGCTAGCTACAATCCTCAAGTAGTAAATCTGTCGGCAATCTCTAAACGGTGTACTCAGGCAGTCTCCCTAAGATCTAGTATTTCCAGACAAGGCATGATTTTCCTTCGGCTAGAGAGTGGTTACACGTACAGCTGATCAAATTGATTAGCAGCAGGGATACAGGCAGAATACTAGAGAGGATTGCTAATTTCCATACAATAAAACGTGACCCGGGGTTTCCCCATAATTCTCATGGCGCGATGCAGTCACATACTGATAAGATGATAGTAGGTTGCGTGACCAGACTGAAGTCGTTTCGAGAAAAGTAATAGATGGCGTTTAATATAAAGGTTTTATTTTATCTGTCTTTCTGGCTAGACCGCGCGCAGCTACATTGAACGTTATAAGCTCTATTTATCGTGTTTATTCTGTACCACCAACACGAGCAGTTACGATTCAAGGTTCGAATTTGTTAATGCGGCATCTGATTTATTTCAATTTGATAATTATATAACGATACACGTAGCGACATCTTACGCAACAGAAGGCACTTATTTTAAGTGGTACGATTATAAACAAGCTGTTGAGTGTCTATAATATTTATTTATTCACCAACCCACACCTGGCCTGTCTGGTGGATTATGGTCTATATCTATCTCCTCGTGAGAGCAGGTCCCGAGTTCCAACAATGGGGACGTATAGTAGGCTGCATGTGCTAATATTTATTTGTCTATAAATTGTAAAAAAAAACTTATACATACTTTCTCGATTTTTTAGTGTTCCCATTCTGCACTGGTGATGATTCCTTGCTGTTCCTGAACTTCTTTAACCTGCCCAGCGCGGTGTTGTACTCGCTGTCCTCCGATTCTGTTCACATGATGAAGAGCATATTTTAATCAGGAAATGGAGTTATAATTTGTACAACATGCAGCCAAAATGGAGGTTTCTCCAAAAAAAGTCACGTATGACAGAAAATAATGATATGGTAGTAAAAACATTGTCTATGGTTGTGCCATATTATCAAAACTGAAGTACAACAACCAAAACGCCGTGTTACGCCAATTTTGACTCTTATATATTTCAGGAATCACGACATCTATTTTTGGATATTAGAACTAACTCGTTTAATAAATTAACTTTAAATTTACGTAATAAACGACTTCAGAGTGGAAAAAATATGGAGACTGTGACTTTGACGTACAATTGGTTACGTTGGCTTCTATAGAAAAGTAATGTACAATTTGGTGATAAAAATAGTACAAGCTTCTGTTTTTTTTATATGGAATAGGATAGCCGCTTCATTAATTTTTTTAAATTAATTTATTGTAATAAATAGTACCGCATATCTGAGTTACACTAATGATAAATCTTATGGTATGAACAAAACAAGAGTAAAAACACAAATAGCAAAGCGACAAATAACTTAGAAGACCCAAATTAGAAACGAAAAGTTTGCAGCCAAAACCAAATAGGCTAAATTAGAGAAAGAAATATGTAAAATGTTAATACAGAGAGAATGTTAGTATGGCGAAGAAAGCTCCAAAGCGAAGACTCCACGATCCAAAAAAACAGTTTTAAAATGAGTAAACGAGAGCAACTAAAAATATGAGACAAAAAATGTTAACAAAATGACGCAATCCAAAGTCGAAACAATAGCATGTGGAAATGTTTTAATTTAGCATAAGATGCGCCATTTGGATGGGTTTATTCAATGTATGTAAACTGAAAGGATTCATACATATGGTATCTATGAGACCGTACAAGACATAGCCCATGAAGGTGTTCATACAAGATGCACAAGCATGTAATTTGTTGTTTTTTATGAGACAACCACTGTTTGGATGGATTGACACAAGATGCAGTAAGCATTTAATTTGATGCGTGACATTAGTCAGGAGACAGTTACTATTTGGATGGATTGATACAAGATGCAGCAAGCATGTACAGTATTGCGTGGCGAGGTGACGCACCATCATCCTCGGAGCTGCGGCGCGAGTGGAGCGCGCGCGTGTACTGGTGGATGTTGGACAAGGCAGCCGCCGCGCACCGCCGCGGTTCTTCACCGGGACAATAACATATGTTACAATCTACCATAATTCATATCTTTTATACTATCTAGTATATTTTTTTGGTTTAACTTCCTCGTTACACGGTGTTCTGAGACATTGTAAGACCAAACATAAACAATCAAGTACGATCCATGATCATCCACAAGGAACACGACACTGGGATAATTAATAGATACCGATACTTAAATATAATTTAGCGACACTTACAATCTAACAGTTATCTAGGAGACACTGAAAAAGTTATTTCTAGGCAAGTGCGCTAGATCTAAGAGACATTGTTTAACATCAGGCGAGTGGCAGCCACACGCAAACCTATCTTGTATAAAAAGAAAATAACGGGTAAATCATCGCAATTATACAGTAGCCCACACTACTGTTGGTAGAAATACAGTAGCTAATGAATTTTTCATCCTCGGGGATACAATAGAAATACACACAACACAAGCATCAAAACGCGTGAAAGACGTTCACACTGCCTATAAATACAAATCGATACCCTAATTTGCAAACCTACTAAGTCCTCTGCAGATATTTTACGGGAGAGACTCAAAACGTCATTGTATTTTATTTAGATAAATAAAAAGTCATATAACTTTATTTTTATTATAATAATAAAAATAATGCATAGTTTTTCACGGGATTTTAGTTTTTCTTTATTTCGTAAAATAAAAAATACAATGAAGTTTCGAGCCTCTCCCGTAAAAAACTCGCATAGGAGTTAGTAGGTTTTCAAATTAGAGTATCGAAATGACATTGGCACACGTCTGCTCAATCTGTATAAAAAATGCAGCTTCTGCCACCCACAGTCAACAATTTAGTTCAGCAAAAAGATGTTGGCCGTGCCGGAAATCGAGCCCGGAGCCTTCTGATAGGCAGTTCGGCATGGTAATCATTCCGCCTACGCCGCCGTCACTGTAAGATCGTTACCTCTGGCGGGGTGCAGGCAGGCGGCGCAGGTCCAGCGCCTGGCGGCGCGGCCCGGCTTGGGCTGCGCGCACTCGGGGTGGTAGCGCGCGGCGCACGCGGCGCACTCGGCCGCCAGCCGCCCGCCGCTGCCGCACGCGCCGCACACGCCGGCGTCCATCGACAGCGACTCCTCGTCACTAAACATACAATATTTTTAGGGTTCCGTACTTAAAAGGTAAAAACGGGACCCTATTAATAAGACTCCGCTGTCTGTCTCGTCTTCAGGCTATATCTCAGAAACCGTAATAGCTAGAAAACTGAAACTTTCACCAAATATGTATTTCCCGTGCCGCTATAACATCAAATACTAAAAATTAAAAGAAATAAAATATTATGGGGGGTCCCCATACAATAAACGGGTATTTTTGTCGTATTTTTTTGCTATCAATAACGGTAGCTGCTAGATACTTAAAATTTCCACAAAATATATAAATGTATATTAGCTATCAAATTAAATTATACAATTTTAATAAAATACATAAGAACCCTTAATGCACGAGCCCAACTCTCACTTGGCCAATTATTACTTGTGATCTGCCATATTCGTATAGGCCAAGAAAAAAACTTTCAATAACTCATCACCACAGTTATCTTGTATGTTCTACCAAAAGACATCAGAATCAACTAAGTTCAGGATCTGTTATCAAAGTGGTCCTGATGGACCCCTAGATGTCCATTTCATAGAGTGTGTCTAATGTTTGTCTAATAATAATTATTTTGAGTTATATACTAATGTTGAGTGATAGAACAAAAACTTATTTTATTTTATATTTCATATTCAGTAGAGTGTGTCAAGACTTCCACTGACCGCAACGTTAGGAAAATTTTCCGCAAAGCTTATTCAAACGTGCGATGAGACAAACCACGTAAACATTATCATTCATGCTCTAATAAATAATACGTTGGTAATGTAGCTACTGGGGGAAATTTAGAAATGTAGCTTATGAGAAATGCTTCTAGGAATCTCTGATGTTAACTGACCTATTCAAAGTCTCGTCTAGGTCATCCTCAGTGAAGAGTTTCCTCCTCTTCCTGGGCGTGCGCTCGCGAGGTTTGCAGCTCTCGCAGAACCAGTCGCCTTCAGGTACCGTCTGGAATACATACACACATATTGGACTGACAATAAAAATGTATTTGTAGACAAATACGTCAATATTGGAAGGCTGTTTCACTTGTTTAATTACAATATAGCATTCTGAGCCTTACAATGTAAGAAATATTGTTTTATACCGTCACTAAAATGTAATGTGTAAGTGAGAGTATAAATAAAAAATATTTGTTCAATTTATTACCATCTTCTCTCTTGCTCCCATCTAGCAGCATGAAAATAAAATTCAGTTTACATTATTATTATTATTATTTTCAGCCTGTTGTGTCCCACTGCTGGGCAAAGGCCTCTCTTCCCTCCTTCCAGACAGCCCGGTCTTCGGCTTTGGTGGCCCAGTTTGTGTCATATTCGTCCAGATCATGACGCCACCTTTGTCTGGGTCGACCTCGAGGTCGTTTCGCGTTCGGTATCCAAGTAGTACAAACCTTCGCCCAGCGGTCACCTGACATTCGGTAGACATGTCCCGCCCAATCCCATTTCAGCTGTGCAGACTTTTGGGTTGCGTCGGTAATTTTTGTTTTGGAGCGCAGAATGGTGTTCCGAATCCTGTCTGTCAATTTGACACCCAGGATACTGCGCTCCATTGCCCTTTGCCCTTTGATAAATTATCTTAACTTGTAATTTGTCAACAAAAAGTTGTAATTCAATACAAATCGAACTTGCTTTGTAATTGGTTTCGGTCGTAAATAAATAAATAACTTACATTAAGTTTAGGCTTGAGACAGTATAGATGATGTCCCTTATTGCACCCGTCGCAGAGCAGCATATTGTCAGGGTCCGCCTTCCTCCGGCAGATCCTGCAGCTGGCGTTGAGGATGGAGGAGGACCAGGCGATGCTGGAGTCGAGGGCCAGTAGGTGGAGTCCTAGCGCGGCGAAGGAGGCGCACTCCATCAGGGAGACCTCCCAGCGGTGTAAGGCGTCCAGTTCTAAGGGCTTGTTTCTCGCTTCGCGCTCCTTGCGCTCCTTCTCATCCAACCCTGGGAATGGAACAGCCAATTAATACTTTTAGCCTTTCATTTTGGGATTTGTGGACTAGATTCGACGACCTCGTTAGCGTAAAGGTTACCATGCCGGTCTGCTAATCAGAAGGTTCCGGGTTCGATTCCCGGCCCGGTAAATTTGTTGGCTGTGGGTCTGGGTGTTAAATATGTATTTATATATAATATGTATGAATGTATATGTAGTATATCAGTTGTGTTAGCGACCATAATACGAGCTAGAAATGGTTCAGTATGGGGCTAACCAGCCGTGTGTGAATGTGTAAAAAAAAAAAAGAGGAGAGTTGGACGCGACCTTTGTCGAAGAGTAGGATAGTCTAGGTAAAAAATGTACGCTAATAATTAATAAATCAGGTAGGTGTTACGCCAATAACGACTTTAAGTTGCCACAAATAAAGATCTGTCAGTATCCATGTCTTCTCACACGACATCTAGTTTTGAACATTAGAACTAGCTCGTTTAATGGATGAATACTACGCAAATTTTAACTTTACAATAAAAAAAAATTAGTAACTAGCTACGACCGGCGGTGCTACCCGCATTAATCCGGGATGAAAAGTAGCCTATGTGTGTCTAAACTATATCCATATCAAAGTTCATCATACAATCGGTTCCGCTGTTTGAGCGTGAAGAAGTAACTTACAAACCTTCGTATTTATAATATTTGTAGAAAAGATTGTAACACTTACGTGCGATTAGTAACATCTGCTTCTACAGAAAAGCATAGAGAAACTTACTCTATTTCTAGAGTATAGAGATTTAATTACCAACGAGAAAACATAACTTTTTTTTTTGTTGATGAGGTGTAATTCTTCAACAAGTTACCTGGCTACAGTGGAGGGCAGCCAGTGAGATTTGTAGCTACTTAAACCCCTCTGAAGGTCTCTGTGTTTAACAAAGGCCTTCGTGTCCTTGAGAAAACTTACCTAGCGGCCTCTTGATGTATTTATGATGTATGGCCTGCGACACCTGCAGTAGTGCGCACGCGAGCGCCCGCACCACGTCGGGCTGCGCCCCGGCTTGGAAGGGCTCTAGTTTGACGCCGTTCTTCTTGGGTGCTTCGAGATAGTAGCCGGGGTCGCGGTATTTGTTCTCTGGGATTGGGTTTTCGGCGTCTGCGTCTGGGGAAAAAATATAAGTTTAGTATATTTATCTTATATCTTTAAATGAGCAATTCTTGTATGGAATATCGGAATCGGCTCGATTCGAAACGATTTTCTTGAAATTTAGTATATAGTGGGTTTCGGGGGCGATAAATCGATCTAGCTAGGAATCATTTTTAGAAAATGTCATATTAAATTAAAAAAAAACAGGTACTATTTTTTAAAGGACACATTCCACACGCGACTGGTTAGCTTCATACTAAACCATTTCTAGTTTGAATTATGGTTGCATATAAATACATAGATACTTTCTATAGATATATATTTAATACCCAGACCAACAAAAATAGTTCTTCACAAAGATAAATGTAAATAAAAGTAGCCTATGTGATAATCCAAGATTACCGCAAACCGATTTTAATAAAATTCCGTGTGAAGATAGGTTAGAATCTTCACACGGAATTTTATTAAAATCGGTTCGTCGTTAGAGCGTGAAGAAGTAAAAAACATACACATGTGTGTAAAAAACATACACATGTGTGTATGTTTTTTCCTTTCACATTTATAATATTACTAAGATTGTGTGTGTGTGAGTGTGTGTATGGGTGTATGAGGTCACCTCGCGGCAGGTTGAGCACGCCGTTGGGCAGATGGTAATCGTCCCGGTACTGTAGGTCCGCGCCCCACGACAGGTACTCCGCCTGCTTGTCGTACCCGCGCAGCATGATAGTGCCGCGCCACGCCTCCCGGTCCTGCGGGAACATGCAATTTCATTTATTTTTCATGGTGGTAGAATAGTTTCTAATTTAAATTTTGTATACTGTTCACGTAAGGCATCTTAATAATTACATCCGCGCACGTACATCTCGCCCCTGTAGGTGCTCGGAAAGCACCGAAACTGTTGGACTCATTCACACTTTTAATATTAATGTATGTGTGACTGTTTTCTACATGGAAGTTTCTAGTTTATTTCTTAGTTTCAAAATATCTTTATTAACAGAACTTAGAATAGTACAAAATATTGGTGTATATTTATCAATTCTAGTAGTGCTCGTCTGGCTAGCAACCACCCTTAAGTAGTAGTATCTGTCATCAAGCTCCTAAATGTGTGTTCCGGAAGCCTCTTTGAGAGCCACTATTTCCAGACTAGACATGCTCTAACTTAGGCCAGAATGTCGCTAACTTGTAAGGTTATGCAACCTACTGGTCTAATGCCTAGTTATGTTGGCTGCCGGAACATACTATTAGGCGCTTGGCGATACATTTTTAACATGAGTGATATCTGCCAGTGAGCACTACAAAATCCTTTAACACCATTAGTATGGTTTTCTTTCTAACGATCATCGGAGCTCGAGCTCATCGGCGGGGATCGAACCCACAGCCTGCGGTAGGTGAGGTGTACGATTGCCTGACTGAGCTGTCATAGCTTGTTATTTTTCGAGCCACTAGAGTAAGATGACAGCAGGTGAGTACTAGAAAATGCACTACCACTATAGAATAGTTTTCTCACGTTCACCGGAAGCTTATCGGCGGGGATCAAACCTAGCCTGCGGTAGGTGAGTTGTACGATTGCCTGACTGACCCGTCATCGCTTGTTGTCTCTCGAGTCACTAGATTAAATAAGAATGTGAATATTCTAAATCAAAATCAAATCATTTATTAACCTTATGACTACTTTTGTCATACACGGCACTAACCTTAACTTTGAGCACTCCGAGGCAGCCGTGGAAGATCTTCTCCTCGAGCTCGAGTATATGGTCTCTGAGCGCCAGCTCCAGCGCCTCCTCCAGCGTGCAGTCCGCCGGCACCGCCAGCGAGCGCGGCGGCTGCTTGCGGAGCGACCGCTGCGCCGGGACCTGCGGCACCTGAGATGGCAACATCAGCTTTATACATAAGGAGATAAGGTTCAATTTTATAGTATTTAAAAGGACTTTTTACACCGGGATCTGGGCCACCTGACATGACAACATCAGCTTTATGCATAAAGAGATAAGGTTCAATTTTATAGTATTGAAAAGGACTTTTTACGCCGGGATCTGGGCCACCTGACATGACAAAATCAGCTTTATGTATAAAGAGATAAGGTTCAATTTTATAGTATTTAAAAGGACTTTTTACGCCGGGACCTGGGTCACCTGACATGGCAACATCAGCTTTATACATAAGGAGATAAGGTTCAATTTTATAGTATTTAAAAGGACTTTTACACCGAGATCTGGGCCACCTGACATGATAACATCAGCTTTATGTATAAAGAGATAAGGTTCAATTTTGTAGTTTTTAAAACAACTTTATAGTATATATAAACACTACAAATACGCGAATCGCGTAATAGCCCTGATCTAGTCTCCTGGCAGCATCGCCATTATACTGATACAAAACAATTTTTTCACATTTTGTTTATTTTTATTTTCATTTTCCCCTATCCGTTTCTACATTTGTTTTATATGCTGAAGTTGCCTTAGCGGCATAAGCTTCCATTCTTCTCCGTCCCTCCCCCTTGTCATCCATGCCGGCACACATCGTGGAAAATATCTTGCCATCTTTTCCGCGGTCTCCCGGAGAAAAAAAGCTCTATGAAGTTTGTATTAGGTTCAATTTACTTTGTAGTTTATAGAATACTTTTTAGCTCAAAAAGACTACAACATATACACGAATACCGACATATGGCTCTGCCCTAGTATCTTGCAAGGCACCTTCAGTGTCTGCAGTTTTGCATGATAGTAGTCTTGCTTGCGGAGCGACCACTGTGCCAGGACTTACAATCGCTAACTCGAGTTATGTCGGCGCGGGCGGGGTGATGCCAGTTCCGTCCGACATGTTCATGCTCTTTACTTTACGACTACGACTTTGGCCAACTGGTCCGGTTAATCGCGGATCCGTATAATCGAGGGCTGGATAATCGAGACATTTCGGCTGGATATTTCTACTGTACATATTTTGTTTCACTTTGCAACATGCAGATTATTTTACAGCCCGTGAGAAGCCGGGACGATCTGTAAGTCTTAAAAAAATAAAATAAAAAAAAAGCTAGTGTAACTCGAGGTACCGACCGGCGCGGCGGCCGAGTTGAGCTGGTGCAGCGGACACTGCTGTATATAGAGGAGAATGTTCTGCTTGTCGTACTCCAGCGCTTGCCGCAGCTCGTTCTCCCGCTGGCCTCGCCTGTTCAGCGCCGCCGCCAGCGCCGCCAGCTGCTCCTCCGTGTGGTACACGAACCAGCGCGGCCGGAACTCGCCCTGGGAGAACAAGAAAATAACCTGGCTGGTTAACCCCATACTGTACCATTTCTAGTTTGTGTTATGGTAGCTTACACAGCTGATATACTACATATACACACATACATATTTGATATAGATACATATTTAACACCCAGACCCACAGCCAACAAATTTAGTTAATCGCAAAGATGTTGGCCAGACCGGGAATCGAACCCAGAACCTTCTGATAGGCAGTCCAGCATGGTAACCATTACGCCAACGAGGTTGTCAAATTTAACGTGTCATCTAACCCACAGTAGCGCCCAGTCGCAAATACCACTTGAAAAATTAGTCTTGTGCATGGTCACACATCCAAACTCCGTCTGCATCGGCCGTTGCTTAGCTTCGATGATCGTATCGTAAACGAATAAAACAAAATTGCTAAAAATCCGTCTAAAAAATCCACTCTATGAATATACTTATTTTGGTACCAATCAGACATATCAATTTGAAAAAAAAAACTGGTTCAAAATACATAATTTTAGTTGTGGTTCTTTAGACGATCTTTAAGCTATTTTTTACCGATTACGATTTACAGCGAAAAATCTAGATTTTTCCCTTATTATCTTGCCTTAGTTAGCCATGATACTATTTTATCTCTTTCCCCACGCTAACAGCGTTTACCTTCCCATGCACCGGGCAGGAGGAGATGTCCCCGGTACAGACTAGCAGCTCCCTCAGCTGCTGCGTGGTGGAATCCAGACCATTCAGTTTGTGTGTGAGCCCGTTCAGGTTCGAGAGAGGCTTCTTTGGCGAGTTGCCTCGGGAGTTCGCTGCTGAGTCGTTCTCTTTGTCGCTACCTGCTGGAAGATGATAACTGTTATATTAGGTCGGGGCAAAAGTATATAGAATGTGTTATTATATTAGTAATCAAACCTCTTTGCCTTCTGCCATCGTGGCAGAAGGCGACGAGGCAGGCCGCCAACTCGATGGCGCAAGGTGGATTTCCAAACCAACTGGAAGGAACTGGCCCAGGAAAGAAAAGCGTGGGGATCATTGGGGGAGACCTTTGCCCAACAGTGGGACAATATAGGTTAGATAAAAAAAACCCTTTTTGGCCGTACAGAATGGAACCGGATGCTAAATACCATTAAATGACATTTTGAAAAAGTAATAAAAAAATATTGCTTAAGTGCGAGTCTGGCCGGCGCATTGTAAGGAAGTCCCCTAAAATATTAATTTTAATATTTTAGGGAAGATAATATGCATCTATATATTCTGTAAACATTTTAAGAGTCCTGTTACCGTTATGATGCATAGCAAAACAATACAAAAACAACACGTTTATTGCATGGACACTCCCCTTAATATTTTCATTATGAAAGAAAAATGAGAATCGGGCAGAAATGTTGTGACAGTGTTTTTTGTGTCATTTTAGGGTCGTGTGGGGTGCCTTGGGAGAGGCCTATGTCCAGCAGTGGACGCAGACGGGCTGATGATGATGATGATGAAAAAACAATGAGCACTGTCGTAATAAGTGTATGGAAAGTGTGTGTGTTACCCCGCTCGCGCTGCGTCTCGAAGAGCTGCGTGACGTAGGCGAGCGTGTCGTCCCCACGCGCGGCGAGCGGCACGGGCTTGTCGCGGCACGGGCCGCGCGCCTCCGCGCCCGCCTCCACGAACACGCCCGCCACCGCCTGGTTCAGCCAGTAGCGCCGGTACGCGCGGTCCGAACCTGCACCACAGTCATAAATCACCACTAAATATATATTTTCGATTCCCGGCACGGCCAACAACTGACAACCTCGTTGGCGCAATGGTTACCATGCCGGTCTGCTAATCAGAAGGTTCCGGGTTCGATTCCCGGTCCAGTCAACATCTTTGTGCTTAACTAAATTTATTGGCTGTGGGTCTGGGTGTTAAATATGTATTTATATATAATATCTATGTATGTATATGTAGTATATCAGTTGTGTTAGCAACCATAATACGAGCTAGAAATGGTTCAGTATGGAGTTAACCAGCCGTGTGTGAAATGTGTAACAAAATATATATTGAAAGTTGTGAAGTCAGGAGCTCTAAAGTTATCAATCTCTCTCTCCTAGTATCCTACTAATATAACAAATGCGAAAGTCGATTGAGAGGCGAGCTAAGAGGCTTTGGGTTTATATCGCTTTTGCTACCAACGCCTTAGTAGATGGTGTTTTGTGATGAGTCCTAAAAATAATACATTAACAATAGTGGTCGCGTAACGATTCAGAAGTTCCGAAGGGATAATTTGAGCCGCCAGGACAAAAAAAACAACTTATTAAATTTAAAGCCATCTAGCGGCATATGTGAATGTAGCACAAGCACTTGTGAATATAGTTTATGTACTAACCGAGATAAGATGTATAATCGAAAAGCTGCAGCTGCATTTCCTTCAACTTATTCTCATACTCTTTTTTACTCTTCTCACTGTCAGCCAAGAGTTTCTCTGTGGCTATCCTCAGTTCTTCATCCACAGCCTTGGCCTTCTCTCCGGAGAGTTTCTCCTGTTCCTTTTTGGCTGCGGCCTCCTTCTTCAGCTCTTGCTTTGAAGCTAGCACTTGAGCTTCGCGTTTGCGTTCGTTTATCTGAAATTACAAAAATGAGAAACAAATTAAAGGTTGATATTAACTTTATCTTATTTCTTTTTCTTCTTCATCACCTTATCCCACTTCATGTGCGGTCAGTACCGTATGTACGCTTCTTCCATACATCTATGTCATTTGTCATTTGACGACCTCGTTAGCGTAAAGGTTACCATGCCGGTCTGCTAATCAGAAGGTTCCGGGTTCGATTCCCGGCCCGGTCAACATCTTTGTGCTTAACTAAATTTGTTGGCTGTGGGTCTGGGCGTTAAATATGTATTTATATAATATGTATGTATGTATATGTAGTATATCAGTTGTGTTAGCAACCATAATACGAGCTAGAAATGGTTCAGTATGGGGCTAACCAGCCGTGTGTGAATGTGTCTAAAAAAAAAAAAAAAACTCTGTCTTGAAAGACGAGAGTTTTTTTTTTTTTTTTCAAGACACAGTAAATTAAAATTTTATTATGTATTATTTATTTAATAATATTTAGACATGTAAACGAATATAAATCAATAAATTATTATTATGATTATTACGGAAATAAATCTAATCTTGCCACACGATGCCACTGACTGACACATACAACCTTTTTTTTTTTCCTTGATAGGTTTGCGTTTAACTACAACTAGCCCGATGTAAAGCTGCACTGCAGTCTACGGTGTGGCACGCTTATCTAGAAGATACCTATTAACTCTACTTTTGAAGACCCTGGATGATACCTCTCAGGAAACAGAGACTCAGGTAGGGAGTCACCGACATATCAAACAAACACCCTATAGTTATTGCGTCCAGGGTTAAATACGAGAGACAAAAATATTGTGTTACATGTAATGTTCTGAGCGCCACTTTAAGATTCTTCTGTTCTTCAAGTTTTTCCTCGATGACGTCACGCACGGTCGCGTAGCTCAGGATCTGGTTCATCAGGCACTGCAGGATCAGGAACTTGTCCTCTGCAAACAAACATTTCACTTATTTAAGACTAGCTTGGCTGGGCACATCAGCCGGATGTCGGAGGATCTGTGGGCTAAACGCACCACCCAGTGGGTACCACAGAGCGTCCGACGTCGCGGCAGGCCCAGACGGAGATGGCGGGACGAACTGGATAAACACTGCAAAAACTGGCAAGAAATAGCAATAGATCGTGATAAATGGAAAGAGGGTAGAGAGGCCTTTGCTCTTCAATGGGACAAAACAGGCTTATAATAATAATATAAGACTAGCTGCGTGTAGTTACTAGCGTTCTTCTTCTTATTCGTGACGCTCTTGTCAGAGCGGTCGTGATCGTCATGGAGGGTCACTAGAGGGTGCGGATATAATTTGCCTCACGACATCTCGCTATCTCTGCCTCCTGGATGTCAACCGGCTACAGTCATTCAAGGAGTCTCCAACTGCTGCCCTGATTGGGTCAGTCCACCTTGTGGGTTACAACAAGCCTATGTGTTAATTCAAGGTCTTATTTATATCCACAGTAAAATTCATCGAAATTGATATAGATGCCAGAGAGTGTAGATGTAACAAACATACATACATATCAATTTAGTATAACCATCTATCTCTTACGTTTATTTTGTCGATATGTTATATAAATATCCCGTACTTAAGTTTTAATACAGCGATACACATACTAGTTAATAAAACTACCGTGTGCAAAATATATAAAAAAAAATTGTGTGAGTATTTAACAATGATATTTGTATGGCTAATTACAAAAAATAACTTTTGCTAACCAGTGATCAGTGCAACAGTGGACTTTAAACATTGAGATTGAACAGTGGATATTTTGTTAAAAATAAAATTTCAACTTGACGTGATTTAGGCACACTCGACTATAATCAAATAAATAAATCGGATGAAGACCAGGATGTTTGTTAGTCTTATTACAAGCATCCGATAAGGCAAGTCAGAGGCCTTCGGGTGGCTTGAAAACTATCGATATCGTTTATCCTTCGGGTTGGTGGTCTGCCAACGTGCGGTTGCTATCCCGAGAAAGTCAAAACTTCTGCCATAACTATGACCGAATCTATGGCTCTCACATCCACCTAATCAGACATGAGAGCAGATGTATTAACTGTTCGACGGCGCTCCATACAGCATCTCTCGTACATGCAATACGCCAATGATACTAAGTTTCGTAAGCCATTTCAGAGGCCTTCGGGTGGCTTGAAAACTCTCGACATCAGAGCTTGGGCACTTAGCTCATACGAAGAAGAAGACTTAAATAAGTAAAGACCTAGTGGCAGCGAGGCGACGTGCGCGGGCGCCAGACGGCGGAGCAGCGCGGGGTGGTGGCAGCGCAGGCGCAGGCCGGCGTCGTCGTGGCTGGAGTACCCGCCGCGCTGGTGGTAGCGCCACGTCGCGCACCGCGACCCCGCCGCCGACCCCGACGACAGCAGGTGGAGTCTGCGACGACACACAATCTTACTCTGACTCATAAGTCATTTATTCATAAACACAAGTTTACACATCAAAAATTATTTTTACAGTCATAATATCATAAAATAAAAATTAATCATACAAATTACAGGTTATTTGATTAGTATTAATTTTAGTTTTTAATATGTGACATTTATATTATTTATTTATTTATTTATTTATTTATTTATTCATCAAATTAGCACCGCACAGACGAGTTACACTAATGATAAATTTTATACAATACACCAATTAATACAAATTTAAATGAACTTAAACATAACATAAAAGCAAAATTTAAATAATTTATACACAATCGAAAAAATAAAAACAAAATACTATACAAATACAAATTAAAAATGTCAATATAATGTAAAAAAAAAAAAAAAAAAATCCTTGTCAAATTATTAAAACAGAAATTATTATCAGATTATTGTAGATTTTCTTGTGTATGCAGATTCACAATATTTTATGCAGTTGTTTAAGATACTTCTCCAGCAATCGTCAAATATATCAGCAGCTGGGTTAGCGTCAATGAGCTGATTAAGTGCGGTAAGGGAGCGCGGTATCGGTGACACCTCGTGACTAACCGTTCTGCAACGGGAATGCGCAAAAAGTTTCTGGTTACCGCGTACGTGGTGGTTCGGAACACGCAACCGACACAAACGCTCACAGAGATCAGGTGCATCCACCTTCCCTCGTAAAATCTTACACATCAGAACTATCTGGTCGTATGCTCGCCTGACTTCTAAGGAGTTGTAGCCAAGGGAACCGAGCAGATAGTTCGTGGGATAGAGGTAAGGGTAGTACCCGTACGCGCGTTTGTAAAGGTATCTGAGGAAGGCTTTTTGAACCTTCTCCAACATAAGAGTATATTTGTCTTCATGTGGATTCCAGACACAAGCACTCGCTTCTAGTTTACTTCTAACAAGTGCACTAAAAATTAACTTGATCACGCTGATATTAGTAAAATCTCGGGAATTGCGGAGCACAAAACCTAGCCTGCGAAAGGATTCCTTAGCCACCGTCGTAATATGCTCATTAAAAGTAAGCGTTCGGTCGAATGTGACACCCAAATCTTTTATAGTGGTAGATCTTGACATTACGTGATCCCCTAATTTGTAGTAAAATTCAATTGGGCGGCGCATTCGACCAAACGTCATCTCAAAACATTTAGAAACGTTAAATTCCATTTTGTTTTCTAAACTCCATTGATAAATAGCGTCAATATCCTGCTGGAGCCGTATGCAGTCATCCTCACATCTAATTTCTAAAAACAGCTTTAAGTCATCAGCATACAAAAGACACTGTGCAAAGCGGACAACTCTGGGAAGATCGTTAATCATAAGAATAAACAAAAGAGGGCCAAGTACAGATCCCTGACTAACTCCGGAACGCGTGTGATAGGGTTGGGACTCATAAACTCCAAGTCGAACATATTGTCGGCGATCGCGTAGATAGTCTGCAACAAAGACTAGTAGGCTTGGTGAGAAACCTATAGAACTAAGCTTAGCCAGTAATATATCATTATTAACCCTATCAAACGCCTTCCGGAAGTCAAAATATAGGACATCGACTTGACGCCCACTGTCTAGACTTGATGATATGTAGTCAACTAGGACTAAGAGGTTTGTATTTACTGATCTCTTGCTTCTAAACCCATGCTGTTCATTACACAGAAATGGCTCAATCTGTTTGTAAAGCTTTTCACGGATCACATGCTCAAAAACCTTAGCTAAAGTAGATAGTATGGCTATAGGGCGATATTCCTCAACATCTGTCTTATTAGAGGTTTTAGGTATAGGAGTGACCCGTGATAGCTTCCATTCTGAAGGATAAGTACCATTTTTTAGCACAGCATTAAAAATATGACATAACGGATGTACTACATGTTTCCGACCTTCTTTGAGAAACCATGGAGGAATACCATCTGGGCCTATGGAACTGTTGGGTTTGAGTTTTTGGATGGCCGCTGCTACATCCCAGGGCGTAATTTTGTCAATATGAACATAATTACTGGCACAAGATAGGTCATTGCTGGAGATTGTTTTTGCATCAAGTGTGGGTACGTCGGATAGAAAAACGCTTGCGAAATATTCAGCAAATGATTCCGATGCTTGTACACCACAAACTGTGTTACCTTTATACGTGACAGTTGATTCAAAACCACCCTTCGATCGAAGACTAGTAATGTGGCTCCAGAATCCCCGAGGATTAGCTTTGATGTTTTGCTCTAAGTCAACAACGTAAGAAGCATAAGCACTAGTGACGCGAGATTTAAGTTCACACCTCAACTTGGAGAACTGCTCATAAGCCTCCTCAGATCCTGTACGCTTCCAATTTCGATGTAGTTTCTGTTTGAGTTTTGTATCGGTTATTATGTCCCTAGTAAACCAAACAGGATACCGCGACTCCTTTAACGCACCACGGCGCTTTTTAGGTATACAATTGTCAAAGATCTGATATATTGTGTTATTAAAATATGTTACGTTTGAATTAACATTGTCAACATTATAAAAGTCACACCAATTTAAATTATAAAAATGCTCAAATATTAATGAATGGTCACAATTTTTAAAATTCCAATCTTTACTTACATCGATATTGCTAGGGTCTATTTTATCTTTAAGTATTCGAAAATCAAAATTTAAAGTGATATCTAAAGGTGGGTGATGCGGATCTATATCAACTAATGGATGAGCTGTTATAACTGAAACGCTTTCAAGCGAATTGTTCCTAGTCAGAACTACATCGAGCATTCTATTATTACAATTAGGAATATTATTACTGTCAAATAGATTACAGAATGTCATAAAATAATTATAATAATTATTAACACTAATTGAAGCAGTGTGCAAATTAAGATCCCCTAAGATAAGAACAATACCTTTTAAATCATGAATGACACTTTCAACTTTGGAAAACAATTTCATGTAAAAGTCGTCAGGCCCGTTAGATTTTATGTAAAAAACACACACATATATTCTATGCCCGTGCCATTTGAAACTCGCCCAGAGATCTTCACCTCCACCAACCGATTCCAGCTCTGGATGCCGGCACAACATAATGGGGGCGCGCGCTGCCAGCAGTGTACCACCACATGGCGTATTTCGATCGCGCCGCAATACGCTCCAGTTGCCATAAACCACTTCGGCGTCCTCCACGGATCCGTCTAAATAAGTTTCTGTACAGGCCACCAAATTATGCTCCATTGTCGGTAGATTTTGCCTCCAATCTTTCTGTAGTTTGCCTTTAAGACCACGAACGTTTTGGTAATAGACAAATAATCGGCATTTCTTATTTGGTGACTGCAGATCTGGCCGCTGAGGAGCCACGAAAGGGCCGAGGGCTGTCCGTAGCTACACTTGGCTTACTTGGTTTAGCTCGATAATTGATCCAAGGTTTGATCCTGGCATTGACAGGCCATACATCGGTAGAAAAGCAAGCGTCGTAATATGCAACCGGAACACCTAACTTGTATGATTTATATTCCCCTCTTGCAGTGAGTTCATCCACTGTGCACATACCGCCTTTGCAAAGCTGCCGCAGATAATCACGCACCTCATCAGCGCCTGAAGCCATATTCCACAGGTGTAGGTATTTTCGAGCTTCGATAGCTTTAAGAGACGTTACTGATGGTCCTGCAGTGCCGAAGATCGAAGTGTTTCTTTGATTCCTTTTCTTTGTCACCTCAACCCACTCATGAGTAGGGTTAACAACTGCTGGGACAGAAACATTATCTCCGGTACTCCTCTGATTGACCTGAGAGGGACATATAACCAGTTCATTAGAATGTTGCCCATAGTTTCTTTTGGGTTCTTTAAGTTTTATAGGCTTGTTAACTTGCGTCGCAACCGATTCAGTTACAGACGCCGATAAGTTAGCCGTCAGAGTTGCATTCTGCTGATGGCATATGTATTCTGGAGAGTCTAATAGAGATGTAGACGCCACAGTAACTACAGAGGCTCGGGACTGTGTAGGTAAACTTCTGATCTCTTCAGTATTTCTGAGATCAGTATGAGTAGACGGAGAAAAAGTCTCAAGCTGTTCAAGATGATAGTTATTTTTTACAGGGATTTTCGAGGTCTCGAGCTCTTTCCTCTCATTAAGCAGCTTTTTAATAAAGTTAGAACTATCGATTAGTTTTGATTCATAGTTAGCGATGATAGTAACGCAATGACTGAGCTTCTCCTCGTAGCTAGCTATGATCGCAGTAGACCTACAAAGTTTCTCGTCATACTGTTCTATAATAGCTGCTGCCCGCTCAATCTTTAACTCGCAGGCACTAATCAGACTGTTAGAGTGCATAATTTCCTTCCTTGTCTTGCTCATCTCACAACGCATCTCATGAACCTCGACCGTAAGATTACCAACCTTTTCTTCTTCTTCGGATAAAACACGTACTATATTTTTTTTATCACGAATAGTTACGTTTGAGTCACCTCTGTTTTTCTTTGAAGAACCAACGGGGGTATGGGTGTTATCTCCCCCTCTCTTAGTTGAACAATAACACTCAGGGCAAACCCATAACTTTAATGCAGCTGGAGTAGGTTTTTTCTCACCAGTACACAACAAGTGATAGCACTTATTACAACCCTGCACAGTGCAGCGCAGGTAATCTTCTTCGTTTGCATCTATTATACTGCAACAACCTGAGCACTTCATTATTTAACTTTTTTCAATAAAGCGCTTATAAACAAATATATGCAGCAGAATTAAATATGCAGCAGAAAAAAGCTTCAAAGCAAACAAATAAACATGCGCAAGCGAGCGGCAGCAATCAGTAGCGAAGCTATGCGTCATTCACACGGCACGAGCCGCAGCGGATCGCAGCGTGCCGCAGCGACCGGCCGCGCGCAGAGCTCTGCGCGCGAAGGTGACCGGCGCGGGCGCGGCGCGGTGGCGTGACTCACCGCGGCCACTGGTTACGATAGCCGATGTTTTAACCGTTGTAAATCACTTTTAAAAACTGTTTCGTTGATAACTTTTACACCCGTTGACAGAATTTGTCGGGAAATGCAACACTAGAAACGTCTTTTTTTAAGCTACACAACTGTATAAGTTTTGCTACAGCCAATACACTTTTAATCACGTAAAAAGTAATATTAAAACGGAGCACAGTGCCGTGCTGCAACAGGAACGAGCGCCGAGCGCGAACTCATACTATTGGACATATTCATACAAATTATAAATTAATATACAAGCAGTATATATTTAATTATAAATGATATAAAGATAACTCTGGTCATTTATTTTATTTGTTAATTAATAAATTTATCAAATGAATAAAAGGTTTGCTTGATAACCCAACCTTTCAATTTATTTTTAAAGTTAGCCGTAGTGTTGGTATTGATACTCTATTCAAGTATAGCACCTTTAGTTCGGCTAGCTCAGGTGATCTAAAGAGAACATCGAAGCTAAGCAACGGTCGATGCCGACGGTGTTTCGATGGGTGTCCATGTACAAGACTGTCGTTTTTTAAGCGGTATTTTCTTCTGGGCGCTGCCGTGAAAACATGCGTATTTCGCAAAACAAGTATAATAATTCTAAAAGTGTATGTTAAGACGGTCTTCAAGCTAATTTATTCAATATTTTTGACCATTTATGATTTATAACGAAACAACTGTAATAAGCTAAGACTATCTGATCCGAAGAAGTCCCACTCGATTAAGAAATGTGGGAAGACTGTTTAAGAGATGGAAAGACGATATAGTTGAAACAGCAGAGAGAGACTGGCTGCTCAAGGCAAAGGACAGAGGAAAATGGGACAAGCTGGAGGAGGCCTTCACCCTAAGAGGGCTCCAACTTAAAAATTGACTCGACTAACATTACTAACAACTAGCCTACAAAAAGATCACTAACAATCTTACTAACGTCATTTGGATTGTAAGATAAGTTAAGAAGTTGGAAATAAATGGCTTTATTATTATAATTATCCGATCCAATATCGGAATGCTTCACCCATGCTGAATGTAAGTGTGACTCACCTCAGCACTTCGCTGACAGTGGTGGGATCGAGCGGCAGCTTGCTGAGCGGCGTGCCGAGGTACGTCTGCGACCACTTGCTCGCTTTCGTCGCCAGCTCTATAGCCTTCGTCACGCCCACCGTGCTCGCCGGCTCCGTCTCATCTGTAACTATTTATTTTCATGATATTACTTGGCTATGGCTTACTTTTTATGCTTTGAATGAATATATGAGGTTCCAACTTTCAGAATCTTTATTTAAGTATGACGGACTGTAAAGTGACATGAATTATGTGTAAATGAGTTGTTATTTTCTATTTTATATCTCTTGCTAACCTGTGATCAGTGCACCAGTGGACTTTAAACATTGACACTGAACAGTGGAAATTTTATGAACTGTTAAAAATTTTATTTCAACTCAGTGTGATATAGGCATATCAGCATATTGCTGCTCGCCTATAAATCAAATAAATAAATAAATTATTATGACATTGTACGACTTATTATATTATTATAACATTGTACGATTGACTAATTAATCAATTAATCGTTGATGCATATATGTAATATGTAAATTTGATGTGCCTAGTATAACGCAATGTTATAAGGTTAATAAAGTTCTATGATTTCTACATTTGACCGCATCTTGCCTGATGTTAAGATTTAGTGTGGTCTAAGATGTATCACGCTTGCCTAGAAGGAACCTATTTACTCTAGATTTGATAACCCTTTAAATTGTACTTCGCGGGAAAAAGAGACTCAGGAAAAGAGTTCCAAAGCTTCGCAGTTCTCACTCAGTAGTTTTACATTACAATATTAGATTTTCTTATATAGCAACACGTTTAGATAAAAAAAAGTTTTATGATAAAGACGAATCATTTCTGCACTATCGTTACCTATTATTTATTCAATGTTGACATATTGTAATAATCGGATGCAGTTATAATAAAAAAAAAAACAGGATAGCAAATAGATTAACAGAAATTTCCTTCTTAAAGTATATAACCGTTCGTATGTTGAATGAAATTAGCCCATTTTGTATTATCTGTTGAAAAAAAGTCAAGGTCCAAGTTTTAGTTTTACCCACACAGGTTCCCGGTATGTCAACAGTTGCGGCGAAAATGTGTTTATACCAGGAGCCGGTGTTTCAACATACAAGTGGATAATACTTACTTTTTTGTTTTAAGCCTTTTATACCCTTTTGAATGTTTAAGTGAGATGCTGACGGATTTGTTTTTATGTGTGAAATATTTGTCGCCAAGCAACTAACAGTGCATTCCGGCAGTGTCTTAAGCTTTTAAAAGGTATCATGTAGATGTAAGAACTTATGTATGTGCACTTTCTTGTTTTTACAAATAAATCTATATCTTTATATCTTTTTTTCTTTATAGGATCCATGTGTACGCGCAAGCGGCGCTACCGTTTTTTCATGCAAATATTATGTTGCCTATTTACCTGTGGAGAGCTGTATGCCCTTGCTCTCGTTGTAGTCCTCCGCCTCGTCTTCCTGCAGCGAGAATATGGTGGTGAGCAGCATCTGCACCAGGTCGCTGAATGTGCCCGCGTGCTCCTTCTGGGTCAGAGCCTGCAGCAGTCATTACACACTGATTAATACCGCGTCGGAAAAGAATGCTTAAAAATGTGTTGAGGGGTGTATTGACGCAATGTAATTGAACTTTTATTTACACCTTACAGACAGGCATTTGACCAGTCCCTCTGGACCTCGAGCCCGACATACCCGTCCCGCCTTCCTCAGCCTTGTGGCAGAAGAAGCGTAAATGCATTTCCTCATGTAAAAAAAGGCATTTGGCATGGAGCATGCTTAGACTAGAATAACTGGCTCTCAAGGTTGTGCCGGCAGTCTCCTTGAGAGCCTACTGGCTCAGGCGTTAGTTTGAGGAAATCCATAGATTATAGAAGAAAAAAAATAAATATTTAGTGTACTTCCGCTGCGATCTGAAACCAAATTAAGATAAGCAAAGGAAAATTAAAATATGTAAAAATAATAGTAATAGTAATTATATTTAAATTTTTCCTTTGCTTATCTTAATTTGGGTTTCAGATCACAGCGGAAGTACACTAAATATTTAATTTTGTCTTCTATTTACAATGGATTTCCGCAAAGTAACGCCTGAGTCAGTAGCTTAAATAATACTTTACTACTTAGTAAAGTATCAGCACTTACCTTTCTAAAAGTATCAATGTCCAACTTGTTATGGAAAGTGTCCTTGGCTTTGAGTATGTCTCCGTAGACATGCACAAACTCCAGCACGGAGAGGAAGTCTCCCACATTCTCCTGCGGTATGCCCTCCATCTCCACTGGAGTGCCCTTCGGTAGCACCTGGTGAAAACATAGAGGTTTACATAACTACTACTGTGAAGAAGAAACAAAGACCAAATTTTCGCATTTATTACATATTATATGAATATAATCTTTTATAATTATAATAATTCAATTCAGACTCTCATATTCACAAAACAACAAACAATAGTTACATCAAAAATAATAATTACTATATTATTATATATTGAATTCATACTACAATGTTGTTTTTTATATTTTTTAAATAGCACACTAATTTTTCCGTCTTTAATTTCACACATGGTTTTAGAAACTTAGCCATGACAATAAAGGTCAGTAAATGACAATAAAGGTTTATTTAAGTTATTTGATGGCTATTGCGTATATCTCTACTCAGAAACTACAAACCTTATGGTCTTCCAATTCTAAGTCATCTTTGACCCTCTGCCACTCCTTATAATATGCCTGCAGTCGAGCGGTCTTCTCCTTCTTTCTAGCCTTTTCTTCTTCCTTCTTCTTTCGCATCTGGTCTTCTGCGCGGCGCATCTTCTCCGCGAGCTCTTGTGCACTCTTTTTAGCGGCTGGATCCGCGGGCGGCTTGGGTTTGCCAGCTATGACAAAATGTGACCTATTGTATTAATTTGGTACTACAGATTTAGTTTTTTTTTATTTTTTACACATTCACACACAGCTGGTTAACCCCATACTGAACCATTTCTAGCTCGTATTATGGTTGCTAACACAACTGATATACTACATATACATACATACATATTATATATAAATACATATTTTACCCACAGCCAACAAATTTAGTTAAGCACAAAGATGTTGACCGGGCCGGGAATCGAACCCGTAGTTAGCAATATGTTCGACAAAATAAGTCTCAATGGAAATTTATTAGCTACTTTACTACCATGAACTATATCTAGTTTTAGCACAAGTGTATATAAATCATTTAGAAAACCAGCAACTGTTTGGAAAAAAAATGGGCTCATTTCCACATTTTCTGATGGCGGCCATCAAGCCCTTTGATACCAATATTGAGGCAGTTGTGAAATAAATTGGCATACGCCGCAAATATAGAGAGCACTCTCATATAACACACCTATCGAACAAAAAAGAACTAAATCAAAATCAGTTCATCTTTTAACGAGCTTCGACGCTAGACACACATACACACACACATACACGTCATACTTATAAAACCCCTTCGTTTTGCGCCGTGGGTAAAAAATCTATAATATAAAAATAAGTCAGGTTTCCTTCCTGATGTTATAACTCCAAAACGTACAAACCGATTTCCACGAAAGGTCTCGGGCTATGTGAAATTTAAGAAAATTTAAATTTTGTGGCGATACGGAGTTCGCCAGGTTTGCTAGTATATAAATATGCATGGATTCGAGATATTAGGAAGACAACAAAACATACCTTCAGGTTTTTCTGACTTCTTGACAAACTTGTCCATAGACACCTGTCCTTTCTTCACAGGGCTGGGTTTCTTGGCGGACTTGTTCAGCTTGGTGGCCGACCCCGGCTTGGGCTGGCTCTTGCTGACGGGAGGGGATTTGAGCAGCTTCTTGGACGAGGGGAACTCTGGAGGTTTCCCAGTGAACATCTGGTCGAAACTCGCTTTGGCTATGTTGTACTTTTCCAGGGCTGCTTTCTGTAAAGTTTTATAAGTTTGAAAAGTTATGTAACTAATTAAGGTAACAAAAACAAAATAAAAATAAAGCCAATTAAGGTAACAGAAATATAAAACTTAATTGGCCATATATAACATACATTAGTCAAGTCCATGAATAAGTTAAAAATATGGGGCATTATAAGTTTCTTGTGTATGTATGTGTGTGTCTGTATGTGGCATCGTAGCTCACAAATGGATGAATTGATAATGATCAAATTTTTTTGTTTATCAATGGATAATATGTTAGTCAGTAGTATTTTAAACAATATTTCATGAAAGTAAATTCAACATAGTCATGGGCACAAAATTTGAAAACCTCAATATCAACATCAAATTAAAGGACAGTTAGTAGAATACATTCACTATGATAAATATTAAAATCATGTTGGCCGCCACCAAATAAGTGGATGCCGGAGGTTTTTAAAATTCTTAATTTATACTTGTTACAATCAGCTGACCCTTATCGGTTTGTGGCCTATACAGAATCCTTTACAATATAAAACAAAAGCAATTAATCAAAGTAACACCAAAAAAATATCATTACAATTAAAGTAAGGTTTTTATTGGAGTATGTTGAGTTGAATGAACTCATAGTTAGGTTCAAGGTCTTTGTATCACCTTGTAGATTTTAACTACTTAGTGGGTGTATGAAACATTTGAAGTGTAACTTTACTATCTTCACCGGCGATTTTTATCTGCGTTAATTTGGGGCAAAGAGAGACCTATGATTTAATACAGTTTTTTCTCACTCACAACACAATCACAATTTACATGATGATAAGGAAAGTTTTATGTGTTTGAATTTAGAGGTGTAAAGTTTGGAGTGTGTATATATTTTAGTACTTAAACATGTACTAAGAATAGATTTTTGGAAATTCTACCCTTAAAAGGGTGAAAGGGGGTAAAACAGTTTGTATGAAACTTCTATGTTTTTGAACTTCTAGCAATGATATTTGGAATATGTAGTTTATGTAAAATTAAAAATAATGGTATCAAATTATTTTAAATTAGCACGGGAATAGGATACAATAGAATTTTTCCACAGATTACGCGAAAAGCGACCTACACGCGGGCGGAGCCGCGGGCAACCGCTATTATCATATACTATTGTAATGATATGTAATGATGTATATTATTAGAATTGGGAAAATTGACATTGGTACATATCATATACTTTTGTAATTATATCATATTATTTGACTTGCAACTTTGGTGTTATCAATAAATAATTTGTATTTGTAAGGCTTAACTTACCTTTATTCCAATGACACCTCCAGGTCCTCCTTCCACAAACTGCTTCAGGAACAGCCTGTTCTTATCTCGTGAATACACCCCCTTGCGGCGCCGTACACGGTCGTAGGAGACGGTGCCAATCTGCCCCATGGCTGCTGAGTCATCCTCATTAAACTGCTCCACTTCATAGCAGTAAGATGATGAGGGGATCAGAGTTTTGCTGCGGAAACAAGTATTTACAAGTGCATATTTAAGACTATATGGGTACCCATATTTATTTGTTTTATAGGCGAGCAGCATTATGCTGATGTGCCTATATCACACTGAGTTGAAATTTTTTTTTTAATAGTTCACATAATGTCCACTGTTCAATGTCAATGTTTAAAGTTCACTAGTGCACTGATCACAGGTTAGCAAGAGATTTTTTTGTTTTCTGCAACCAGCTTATCAAGCCGGTTTTTAAAGCTGTTCGTTCACTGATGTAGCACTGACCACTTCTTCGGACAACTTATTGGAAAATTATGAACCACTCTGTTGCTGAGTATATGATGCCCCGTATTAGTGTTGGCATGATTATGCTGGATTTTTTAGCTATGCTCATAACAATTACGGTTTTGTATATTATTTTGATATATTTGTTTATACTATAATTATTTGTTTGGAGAAGGCTGACTGCTGCAACACAGCTCCCGCTAAAGCAGCAGGCAGAGTCTCTCATATATATTTTAAGCATATTTTTGTGTAATAAACATTTTGTATTTGTATTTTGTGTACAGATTCATCTGTGAATCCATTACATTCATCTTCTTGTTCATATAAGCTAAATGGCCGAGCTCTGGTGTTGAGAGTATTTCAAGCCCCTGAATGCCTCTGACTCGGCTTAAGGACTGCTTGTAGTATGACTAACAGCTTAGACCTACAATTTAATGTGTCATCCAAGCCATGGTAGTTCCTAGATGAAAAAGTCACACAAGTTTACCTACTGGTGGCATCTGTTTTAATTAAGACAAACTTTAATGACAAGTAATTTCAAAGTAATTGGTTTTGTAAATTATTCAATAATTAGTATTTTTCATGGAATGTATTTATTTATAAATAGTACTAGAGGAGAGTGGAAGAAGATGATTTGCTGTGCCGACCCCACCTAAATGGGATAAGGTGAAGAAGAAGAAGTACTAGGTGACCCGGGAAACTTTGTTTGCCTCACTTAGGAGAAAAGGAAAAATAGACAGTAGCCGATTTTCAGACCTACTGAATACACATAAAAACATATAAAATTTGATTAAATTCAGTCAATGGTAACTAACATTGTGACATGGAAATTTTATATGTAAGATTATATATAAATACAAATGTAATTGTACACAATTACATTTAAAATGATATTCCTGAATTTTTTGCTATTATATTCATCATCATTATCATCAGCTCTGTCTTTTCAAGCTTCATTTAATTAATGTTTAAATTTATTCATTTCTATTATGAATATATTTTATTTTTTTTTAAAAACTGAACTATACAATTAAATTAATTACAGTGTTATTTAGAACATTCATAATTTAGTTATATGGCTATCTTTTCTATATCAAATGAGGCTGAGACTTCTGACCACAGGGAATTCATATTTCAGTTTATAGTCTACACTTTAACTTCAATACCTACGGGCTATAATATGTGTTTACCAAATATTTGTTCTTGCCAAAAACCTTGATGATCATCATCATTCACAGCCGATTCTATCCCACTACTGGGTATAAACCTTGATAATGCTAATAAATTCTGGTGTAATTTTTTTTTGGGGTTTTGTACCCAAAAGAACCAACCTATCAATGCAACAATTTTTAGAGAAAATGGTACTGAAGCATACACAAACTTGCACTTGGTTAATTATTATAGATATTTTTCAACTTTCAATCAAAAACACCTAACAGTTTTTTAAGAGGTGATACAAAAAAAGGTTTTTATCATTTATCGGCAGCAAGTTATTCTCTCTGAGTGGTTCCAAAAAAAAATCGTCATTTTTCATAATATTGCTTATGTACTTCAAACTAAATGCTGGATTGCATTTAAGTTTCAAGTTTCTAAGGAAAATATAATGAATAGCATTTTTTATGCACTTGTTGTTATTAAAGAGTTTATTAACCTGCAAACTTACTTATTTAGTGTATTTTTCTTTCAAAATACCTAGTTATTATTTTTAGTATTAAGAACTAGAAATATAATATACCTAGAATAACTCCTTAAATAAACTAGACATACTTTTAAGTATCCACACATGTCATAAAATTATCACAGAAAAATTATTTATTAATGATTTTAAAATATATTATATAAATACTCTAACCACTTGTATGTTGAAACACCGGCTCCCAGTATAAACACATTTTCGCTGCAACTGTTGACATACCGGGAGCCGGTGTGAGTAAAACTAAAACTTGGACTTTTTTCAACAGATAAGACAAAATGGGCTAATGTCATTCAACATATGAACGGCTAGCAAAAGTGATTATAAATGGATTCTAATATGATCTTCACTGACCTGTCAGGGTGTTGTTTCTGGGCAGTGACAGAGAGCACATGAGCCTCTTGCCAGTTGTCTCCCTCCAGGCAAGCCTCTATAGTCTCTCCCACAAAGTATCTGTCCCTCACAAAGTTGAAGATGTCCTCTGACATCTCAGCAAACGAGCACCGGTTGGTTTTGGTGGCCAGGAGCAGTATGGGGATCCGGAGCTCCATTGGAAAGTCCTTGAGCTGCCTCCTGGCTGCCCTCTCACTCTCCAGCGCCTCTGAATACGTCAGGTTGTTCTTGCCGGTCATCTCACATGACCACACCATGGAATTGACCAGTATGATCCTCTCACAGTACTCTCTATAAATAAATAATGAATAAACATTGAAAAAAAATGACGCGATGCGCGGAAATGGCGAAAAGCGTGTCACGCTCGCGCTATTACGCGGCCCGCCGCGCGCTCACAATGCCGAGCTACTTGTAGAATAGATAAAACCGACTGGGCGCATAAATTCCGCACAATTTTGGCGGCTAAACATTTTATCACGTTACTTACTCGTAATCTTTGAATATCTCATCGGTGATCTCGCAGTGGAAGACCTCATCATCGTCTCGAAGGTACTCCGACGCCGTCGATTTCTCGAAGGCTTTCCTTTTCAACAGGGGCATGTTGGGAGTTCGCGGGTCACTTCGATGGGAATTGATACTATTTAGTCCAGTTACAAGTCACACTGTAGTTGAACACTGTTACACTTTGAGCAGCGCATTGGTTTCTTCGTTTCACTGCACATCACATGGAGATTAAAGTATTTTTTGAGTAAACTGCGATTAAAATGCGTGGTTTCGGTTGACAAGCCAAAAAACGGCGCGCTGCGGCGCTTCTTTTTTTACGCCAGAAACATATGAACAGTGATGCATAGTGTAAAAACTTTGCAGAATTAGTAGATTTACTAGACTCAAAAACCCCAAATAAACATTCTCCACTACGATGGTTTCATAATAACGATTATTGTTACGTTGTGCAAAGGTACAATATCTTGCTTAATTCGAGTATAAGTACATGTATATTATGACACCATTTGAAAGCTTTTCGTAGTACTTCTTCTCGTGTTCTTCGTATGAGCCAAGTGACCAAGATTTGGTGTCTACAGTTTTATAGCCACCCAAAAGACTCTGACTTGGTTTAACGACTGCTTGTATTAAGACTAACAGCCGGGTCCTACAATTAAACGTGTCATCCCACCCACGGTAGCACCCAGATGAAAATACAGATCACCTTAGCTAGCCGGTCCACTAATAGTTCGTAGTACTGTGGTCCAGTCTAATGTGCCCAGTCTATGATTAGTTCAGTTCTTCGAGCTGGCAGCAGCTTTACCATGATAAACTGATATTGCTGTCTAGGATGAAGCGCGCTTGCCTTAAAGAAACCGGTTCTCTACAATTAGTGCCTGGACTACTAAATACGTTGGTTGATATAATTGTTTATGGTAGATTTTGAAAATAAAAACTAGTAACATATTTATAGAAAATATTCAGATATCTATGAACGCGTCTTAAAACGTTCAAAAACAAACATCTGTCCCCATTCAATTTTGTATGACAGTAGTTTTTCTCTGTCTCTAGAACTACGAGAAACAAAGACAAACTATCGTTTGATGTATTTGTTCTACTTCTTACTTTTGAACGTTTGAAAAATGTCTAATGATTGTAATAAATTGTAAAAATCTTAAAATTTTCCCTTTAATTCATAGTAGAGTATTATGTTTCTAAAGCATAATTAAACTTAGTTAACATGCCTAAGGAACAATACCGTGAGACGTATGTCGGAAGAAAAATGTGAGTAAGGTTATGTTATTATTTTCATGCCGCTCGTATATTTGTTATTTAAATTTTAAATCTCTTTACAGTGTACTTATTACTAGCATTGGTGTTATTTCTTATGCTCTGCTAAAGAGCTAATTTTGGCAGCAGTGTCTTAGACGTTTTTATAATGAAATACAATTTTGGATGATTTATTTTCAGATCTCACGTTACTTTCAATGTGGATAGTGCATCAGCTATTCAGCAAGCGGCTCATATACAAGTGATAACGAAGAACCTGTACGCTCAGGATGGGCAGCGGGTACCAGCTACTTACGGCGTACTCGACCGCCGGATGGTACGTAATAGAAATTAAGTATAATATTGTGAAACTTTAATCTTGTATTGCACATGCCATGCCTCACTGCTCAAAATTCAATATTCAAATTCAAAATGTCTTTATTAGCAACACAAATATACAGAAAATGTGCACCTTGTGCTTCATTATTTGGGCATAGCATAGCTAAGACTACTTAAAATTAATTACTTAATACTGTACTTAGATCTAGTTATTAACATTTAAATTATTATTAATTTATCTTAAAATTACCGACTTACTCAGGAACTGTGTTGCTCATAGATATTCAATCACAAATGTCATATAAGTTTCCATACTAAATGCATATTGCGTTCAAAGATTTTCTACATACAGTGTAAACTCCATGTAACATCATTTGATTGAATGACAAACTCTCTAAAGCGTCGAAATCAATTGGCTTTAGTTGGTTTAGCTTGTATTCCATACAATGATACATTCTCACTCTATAACACCATAAAATGCACAGTTGCTTCAGTGTTGTGACCTGCACTGACAACTCGCAGGAGGTGTATTGTGCATTTCCCCCTACCAGCCTACCCAAGCCATCCAAGCTCCTTAAAGTCATGGAGCATGGTCTTGGGTCACTGGCATACCTAGTTCCACTGTCATTGCGTCAGATGTTGTGGTACTTCTTTTAAAACAGGAAGCATCCTAGTATAGCGTCGTGTTTTGTTGAACTACAAGCAATTTCATCTTAAAAATTAAATATGACTGAATTCCAGGGTACAAACCAGAAGGATGCCAACTGTGACACTTGTGGATTGGGGCTGGCGGAGTGTGTGGGTCACTATGGTTACATAGAACTAGCTCTGCCGGTCTTCCACGTGGGGTACTTCAGGTCCATCATCACCATACTGCAGAGCATTTGTAAGGTTAGTGCAGTTACAAAGAAAAAATTATGTTTGTTCTTCTTCTTCTTCTTCATTTGAGCTAAATGGCCAAGCTCCAGAGTCAAGAGTGAGGTAAAGTCACCAAAGTTTGTTGAGTCAATCCCACCTATTGGGATAAGGCTGGGAAGAAGTGTAAACTTGCAAAATTAGATAGCTAAATAATTCCTATTATCAGATTTAAATCAACAAAAAAAGGAAAATCACAATAAATAAAAAGAGAGATAGGCCTTTACGCTTTGTGCAAGCAAACTCTTTTAGGCAACCTTTAGATACAAAGAAATAACTGATATAAAGGCGAGGTTTAAAGTTCTTTAATGTAATAAAGATATTATTAACAATATATATACATACATCAGGAAGAAGATATCTATTAAGGACCACTTTAGTTTTTCCCTGCTCATCAAATGCATAATTGTTAAGTATACTAAGTACATTATTGTAATATTAATAATGTTGTTATTTTAATTATTTAATTAGTTGGTTTGGGTGTTAAATATGTGTCAATATAAAGTATTTGAGTATGTATACATAGTATATCAGGTGTGTTAGCAACCACAACACAAACTATAAATGGTTTAGTATGGATCTAACCAGCCATGTGTGAAATGTTAAACCAAAAAAAAACTTTGAAAAGTTTTAAGAAAAAAAAAAATGGTTGCCTGTAAAGTCGGTTTTACGGGCGAAGATTTTACGTGACAACGTCTGCCGGCAGACCGATCATAGTTGAGTGGGAGAGAGACGCAAGGCATTCGGCGGGCCTCTCTCTCGTTCGGTGACTCATCGTAACGTTACCGGGCGTTACACTTTTTCATAAGTGACTCCCAGCCGCAACCTAATTTAAGACGTTGTCACGTCAACAAATGGTTATAAACCCATTGTTTCTGCAGGACTGTGCTAAAGTAATGCTGCCGGAGTCCCTGAAGAAGTCATACCGCCGCAAGTTCCTGAACCCTGAGCTCATGTACCTGACTAAGAAGAACCTGCGTGCTGCTGTGCTGAAGAAAGCTAAGACTTGCACCAAGTGTCCCTCTTGTGAGGCACTCAATGGGATGGTCAAGAAGAGTCCAGCTGGCATATTGAAGATTATACATGATAAATATAGGTAATTTTTTTTTTCACCAATGCAAAAACGATGAGGTGTTATAAGTTTAACAAGTCTGTGTGTGTGTGGCATTGTAGGTCTCAAGCAGATGAACAGATTTGAATTTAGTTATTTTTTTTAAAGGTGTGTTATTTGGGAGTTGGGATCTCTAAAATATTTTTTACATGACAAATTGTGAGCTTATTATAATCCTCATCTAATGTTGAGTTGGGGGTTCCTTTTTTTACTTTCTTTTTGACACATTTTCACATACTGCCGGTTGGTTAACAAACATCGAGCGAGAAATCAAACCCGGAACCTTCTAATTAGCAGTCTGGCATGGTAACATTTACGCCAATGAGGTCTTCAAATAGGTCAGCGCTTGACCACAATTCACCTGATGGTAAGTGACATTGAGGTCCATGGTGGAACATGCTTACCTTGAAGGAACCAGTTCACTCTCACCTTGAAAATCGCTGGATCATAGCCATTGGGGTACAGGGAGATGTTGAGGTTCTCTAAATTTTTAATTTTGTACTTGTGTACACATATTTTTTCAGTAGTATTTAACATTTTTGACCTTATTTTAGTACTTTATAGTGTGGCTCTTTGCCAGTTATATTATTTGATTTGTAATTACAAGACATTCATTACTGTTATGAATGTACTGAAGCTAATACATAATTAACACAATTAAAATCAAAGTTTATGCTATTGAATCTTACTTAATTGTTTGTTTATTATTCTTGTAAGTACTCTAGTGGCTACTCTCAATGATAATGTTAATTTATTAAAGCACATAATGGCACGGATAAAATACACTTTACACTTTCTACGTAAATAAATCTGTGTTTCATTATTCATTAAAAATGTATTAATATTGCAGGTCCAAAAAACCAACAGATGCAGTTGTGAAAAATGTTCTGAAGGAGTTCCACGAAGCCAAGGAGTCCAATAAAGAAGTGGCCGCTATGATCAACAGTGGTCTTATCATTGAACTGAGTCCTTTGGAGGTATGCATTTATTATCTCACATTATCTTATGCATATACATCTCATGGACTATGAAATATAATTGATGCTCGATATAATTGAAATCGTACGCTACGTGTATCATTCGATAAATGAATCAGCATTCCTCTCTATTATTCTGATCCCTAATTTTTAAATTATGAATAATATATAAACTCTAAATGGCAGTCTTGTGTGTGGTCACCCAATCAAAGACTGCGGTTTTACCCCTTGATTGAAGAGTCTCAGCACTAAATAATAACCAACATAACTATGAATATATTATTCTTATTCTATGATGAGTATATATAAAGAAACAGAAAAAAGAAAGAGTATATATAAAGAAAAAACATTATCGTATGCATATACATCTCATGGACTATGAAATATAATTGATGCTCGATATAATTGAAATCGTACGCTACGTGTATCATTCGATAAATGAATCAGCATTCCTCTCTATTATTCTGATCCCTAATTTTTAAATTATGAATAATATATAAACTCTAAATGGCAGTCTTGTGTGTGGTCACCCAATCAAAGACTGCGGTTTTACCCCTTGATTGAAGAGTCTCAGCACTAAATAATAACCAACATAACTATGAATATATTATTCTTATTCTATGATGAGTATATATAAAGAAACAGAAAAAAGAAAGAGTATATATAAAGAAAAAACATTATCGTATGCATATACATCTCATGGACTATGAAATATAATTGATGCTCGATATAATTGAAATCGTACGCTACGTGTATCATTCGATAAATGAATCAGCATTCCTCTCTATTATTCTGATCCCTAATTTTTAAATTATGAATAATATGTAAACTCTAAATGGCAGTCTTGTGTGTGGTCACCCAATCAAAGACTGCGGTTTTACCCCTTGATTGAAGAGTCTCAGCACTAAATAATAACCAACATAACTATGAATATATTATTCTTATTCTATGATGAGTATATATAAAGAAACAGGGATTATTAATGTACAACAAGCGATTTAACCTATTGACTCAGGCGTTCCTTTGTGGAAATGTTTTGTCTTCTATTAACAAGCAGTTTATTTTTCTATTATTGTAGAAAATCCTCTTCCTTATTCATTCTTCATAATTATTTACTTTATTATTAACTAATAATAATATGTTTGTATATGTTTTAAATATTAAAGATGAGATTTTTGGAAAACAGCCACAATACTATGCCAGTTTTCCAAAAATCTCTTCTAAAATATATATCTCTATACTGTTATCAGGTGTTGAACCTGTTCCGTCGCATCCCCGACGAAGACATCCCACTCCTGGGCATGAACGTGAAGCAGACCCGGCCGGAAGACTTGATCTTGACCAGGCTGCCGGTGCCGCCGCTCTGCATCCGCCCGAGCGTCATATCCGAGATCAAGGCTGGCACGTGAGTTGCTTTGTTTTACACTGAATGGGCTTACGCTTCGTCACAATTAACTTGATTTAAGCGATATTGTGATCTAAAGTAGAGCGCACGCGCAGAAGAAATCAGTCTTGAAAACAGATCTAATAGTAATTTTCGGGGAACACGGTGTTTGGCAAAAAATTCCACACCTATGCTTTGTGTAATTTTTACTTTGACTCTGAAAGGTAATTTATTTGACTTTTTCTACTTTTTACTTTTAGGCGGATGAGCCTTGTAACTTTTTGGCATATGTCAAATTCACAACTAAGGCCCAGCCTTAGTAGTGTATTAGACATGGATGGCTTTATTGTTGGTTGGATTTTTGACAATAACTTATTTTATTTGACTTTTCTCATTTTGTGTATTCTTAAGTCTGTAGGAAGCCTTCTAGTAGGAAGTCTTAGCATATTACTAATAACATATTACTGAGGCGATTGTTTGTGGGGATTGATTGGATGCAATTTTTCGAATTTGAAAAAGGCTTGTGCTAGGTGTACTGTACCTGAAAAGGCCCATCTCTTCAATATATTGAGATCCATTGCGTCCTCATCAAAACCCTCCTCTTCTCAACCCAGTAACGAAGACGACCTGACAATGAAGCAGTCGGAGATCCTGCTGATCAACGACGTGATCGCGCGCCACATCGCCAGCGGGGGCAAGAGCGAGCTGGTGCAGGAGGACTGGGACTACCTGCAGCTGCACGCGGCGCTCTACATCAACAGCGAGATGTCCGGCATCCCACTCTCCATGCAGGTACTGTCTCCTGACTAACATTAACAAGAGGCTGCGGGAACCAGCCATAGCACCATATGGATCGACCTGATCCGAGCCCTATCCAAATAAACAAGTATTAAGTACAAATTTAGTACTACACTACAGGATCGTGGCGGCCATTTTGTATTTGAAATTTTCCAAAGTATGTAATTTTCTAATCAAGCTCTTATTTGATACCCATATTGAAGGAGTTATATGCACACACACACACACGCACACGCACGCACACGCACACATACACGTCAAACTTAAAATACCCCGTCGTTTTTGCGTTGGGGGATAGAAAGAAAGAACACAGTGACAAGGCACAACAAATGACCCTCGTCACAGACAGTCGTCATAAATCAACTCTCTATGATGATAAAGTAGAACGTAATATTTCAATAACATATAAGTTTTATTCGTAGTTTCCATGACGCGATTGCTTTTTCATCTTAGACTTGAGAAAAGTTAACCTATTGGCTCAGGCGTTACCTTGCGGAAATCCAAAATTAAATAGCGAGACAAAATTAAATATTTAGTGTACTTCCGCTGTGATGTGAAACCCAAATTAAGATAAACAAAGGACCAATTAAAATATTTTTAAAAATGTAGGTGTGCTCCTCCCAAAAAAGTTTACTTATTAACTGCTACTTCCAGCCGAAGAAACCAGGGCGCGGTCTAGTGCAGCGGTTGAAGGGCAAGCAAGGTCGGTTCCGAGGCAACCTCAGCGGCAAGCGCGTGGACTTCTCCAGCAGGACGGTCATCTCGCCCGATCCCAACTTGCAGATACAGGAGGTAACTCAACATTAAGTGAATCGCAGTCCAAACTTGTGATTGGCTAAGGATGTTTAAAAATAAAGCAAGTATAATTAAATCCGTTTCCGCGGTCTCTCTCTTTTACTTTTTTATTTATTAAAATAGAGGGAAACTGTGGAAACATATTCTTCCATAGATCAAGTTTCCATAAGTCTTTCCCTAGATAAAAAAACTTTTTTTTTACACTTAATAGACTTGCGCTTGACCACAACTCACCTGATGTTAAGTGATATTACAGTCTAAGATGAAGCGCGCTTGCCTAGAAGAAACCGGTTCACTCTCGCCTTGAAGACAGTTAGGTTGTAGTTGAGTGGGAACAGGGATTCCGGCAAAGAGTTCCGCAGTTTGGCCGTCCGTACTATAGACGTGAAAGCGAATCGCTTAGTACGCATTTTCGGCATTAAAACTAAAGATGCAATAAAATATGTTGACTGGCAGGTAGGAGTGCCGGTGTACGTGGCCAAAGTGCTGACGTACCCGGAGCGCGTGTTCCCCGCCAACCTCAAGTGGCTCCGCAAGCTGGTGTGCAACGGGCCCGACGTGCACCCCGGCGCCAACTACGTGCAGCAGCGCGGCCTCAAGCACAAGAAGTACCTCAAGTACGGCAACAGGGACAAGATCGCTCAGGAGCTGAAGGTGACGACAGAGAGAGATAGACATAGGGGAGAGAGACAGAGAGAGTCATAGATACAGATACAGATAATTTATTAATAAATATAGATTTACAAGTCATTATTCAATAATTATTTAATATACATATGCCAATTATTAATTATGTAATTTGTCATCGATAATCATATCATAGGGAGGATCATAGGGAGAGGGAGAGAGACATAGGGAGAGAGAGAGAGAGAGAAGCATAGAGAGAGAGATACAGAGAGGTAGAGGGTGGAAGGTGAGGCCTGAAGGGAGAGAGTGGAAGGTGAGGCCTGAAGGGAGACAGAGAGAGAGAGAGAAAGAGAGAGTCTTGAAAATCTATTTTATGTTAAGCAAGAATCTGGGACCTTTTTTTTCTAAATTGTTTGACGCGAATAGGCTCCGAAACTACTGGACCAATTTGAAAAATTCTTTCACCGTTGGGAAAACATTATCCCCGAGTAACATAGGCTATATTTTGTTTCTCTTTACAACTTGGATTATTTTATAGCCCGTGCGAAGCCGGGATTGGCTGCTAGTGTAATATACTGAGAATACAAGCCAATCGTTAGATTGATGAGAAGCGTTTTTACAAACTTTTGCAATGGTTGCATTTCGGAAAGAATGCGACTCGATGATAACCCGATGATTTATGGCCTATATATAGAAGACAAAATTAAATATTTAGTGTACTTCCGCTGTGATCCGAAATCCAAATTAAGACAAGTAAAGGAAAAATTAACTAAGATTAGTTAACTAAGACTAATTAAGATTAACGTTACCTATCACAATTCGGAAATTCTTAACTCTACACGTGTTTCGCCTAACCACAAGGCATCATCAGGAGATGCTGACTCTTCGAACGACAAGTCGAGAGTGAACACTAAATATTTAATTTTGTCTTCTATTTACAATGGATTTCCGCATAGTAACGCCTGAGTCAATAAGTTATTTATGGCCTATATGTTTCTCCCTGTGAGTGAAGGTCCCGAGTCCTAGCAGTGGGAAAGTATAGTGGGCTGCTTATGGTAACTCGTGTGTTTGTAGTGCGGCGACATCGTGGAGCGGCACCTGGTGGACGGCGACGTGGTGCTGTTCAACCGGCAGCCGTCGCTGCACAAGCTGTCCATCATGTGCCACCGCGCCAAGGTGCAGCCGCAGAGGACCTTCAGGTAACGCACTGGACATGATCCAATCCCGAGACATCAAAAACCCTTCTGAATAAATACGAGGGTGGATTGAAATGTTCGCGGCCTCAGCAAAAAAACAACATAAAATAAGCAAAAGTAAATTTATTTTTCCATGTAATCTCCACTTAATTCTATGCACTTTTTTTTTTATTTCTTTATTTATTAAAGGGATTCTGTCACACAGTGACAACGCCATCCCCATTGGACAATTCACTATGTACAAAACTAAAAAAAAAAGACTTAACCTAATATGAATTTATACAGTTTCAACAGCACTTTGGCCTCAGCCGACATCGGGGAGGCCAAAATGCTGTTGCACAAACCTACTTGGTGACAATTATCCATAAAAGGTTGTGTGATTCTCAGCGCTTCGTTCCGGGCACATTCCATCAAGACGTGAAGCACATCTTCGTCTGTATGGCAGACTGGGCAATTCGGAGAGTCCGTTAGTCCTATAAGTTGCTTATATTTTGATGGAATGTGTCCAGAACGGATTCTCATCATAGCTACAATGTCTTTCCTGCTAATGTTATGCACTTGTACCATCTGGTTAGGCCATAAACTTTTCAGGTCTCCGACATATAAATCGGAGGTAGGGGGGTAAAAAAATCTCAAAACATCAAACCATTTTGATGTTTCCTTTGCTCATCTTAACTTGGTTTCTGATCACAGCGGAAGTACACTAAATATTTCAGGTTTTCTTCTAAACTATGTCTGGGCTTTGTTGTATGTATTAAGCTCATTATCACAAATCAAACCTTAGCTTTTAGTTACGCATAGTTTATCTGGTAATTTTTAATGATATATTCTATTTTTTATAAAAAATTTAGAATGTCCCTAATTTTATTAGGTACTGTTTAACTGAAAAACTATGGGATAGGTGTGTGATTTTTACTCTAAAGCTTTAATTTAAACAGCAAGATACATTTCATATTCAAGATTTTAGTTTACACACTTGTTTAAATAACAATACAGTACCCGGCAATAAATATGGCACGTTTGAAATGAGACAATCGGCCAATTTCGGTTTCATATAGAGTTATCTCTGTCTTTGTTTCGTTTTAACTTACTGTTTGTATTTCGTGCGACAGAGATAACGCTACACGAATTAGTCGATTGCCTCTTTCCATAGGTCGATGTGCAATATTATTTCGCCAGGTACTGTTATGATATTTTGGTTTGTTAGGTTCAACGAGTGTGTGTGTACGCCGTATAACGCAGACTTCGACGGAGACGAGATGAACTTGCATCTCCCGCAGACAGAGGAGGCGCGCGCGGAGGCGCTTATATTGATGGGGGTAAGGTTCCATTTCAATGTCTAATTTATCATTTTTTAATTTTCAAAGTAGACAAAAATGCTCTCATAAATGTTGTCATGTTGTCTCATGTTGTCATTTACTAAACTGAAATTCCTGAACCTTTATATTATAAAGTTTGATGGTATCTTATAAAGGTCCTTAAAGTTTTCGCACCAAAGTAAGTATGTTTTGGTCAAACGGCTGAATCGATTTTGATGAAATTTTGTGTGAAGATAGGTTAGACCTTGGAACACATTGGCTACTTTTTATCCTGGATCAACTTATTTTTTATCCCAGATTAATGTGAGAAGCACTGCGGGTGCAGCTAGTAGTTTTTAACCTTCTACTTCTTATGCAGTTAAAATTGTAGTTACCGATAAACATTTTTAACATTGTTCCCCAGAACAAATCCAACTTAGTAACCCCCCGGAACGGCGAGCTTCTGATCGCGGCGACTCAAGACTTCATCACCGGTGGTTACCTCCTCACCCAGCGCGACACGTTCCTCACCAAGAGCGAGGCGCAGCAGCTGGCGGCTTGCCTGCTGGCGGGCCCGGACTCCAACATGAGGATCGACATGCCTCCGCCCGCGATACTCAAGCCCAGGGTGCTGTGGACTGGCAAACAGATCTTCAGGTCAGTCGCAAATACAGTTCAAATTGCTGCGCTGGTGTGACACACCAAAAAAGTATTTGTAGCATCTGTGGCTCGGCTAGCTAAGGTGATCTGACGCGATCATTGAAGCTACACAAAGGCATGCACAAGATTATGGTTTTTCAAGTCGCATTTTCACATGGGCGGCTACCATGGGTCGGATGACACGTCGGGTGACACAACTTGTAGGTCCCGGCTTTTCGGCTGTCTTAGTACAAGCAGTCGTTAAGCCAAGTTAGAGGCCTTTGGGCGGCTAGAAAACTCTCAACATCAGGGTTTGACCACTTAGCTCCTACGAAGAGAAGAATATAAAAATTATAATATTTAGTATTGTTTTTGACGACTTTGTTGGCGTAATGGTTACCATGCCGGACTGCCTATAAGAGGGTCCCAGAAAGATTCCAGGTACGGTCAACATTTTGTGATGAACAAAATTTTTTGGCCATCGGTCTGGGTGTTAAATATGTTTCGATAAGTTTTATGTATGTATGTGTAGTATATCACTTGCGTTAGCAACCATAACACAAACTACATAGAAATTGTTTAGTATGGGGCTAACCAGCCGTGTGTGAAATGTGTCCTAACATATTTATATATATTTATTTCAGTTTGATAATGAAGCCGAACAAGAAGTGCGAGGTAAAGGCAAACCTCGAGACGAAAGGCAAAAACTATACTACTAACAAAGACATGTGTGTGCAAGATTCTTGTGAGTATTGTTAGTTAGGTTTTAGATTTTTTATACTAGCTCTTCTGTTTTAACCGCGTTAATCCAGAATAAAAATCCTTGGGCGGGGAGAGCAGCGGCAATGCGCGAAGCGGTCCTGCATCCCTGCCCCCGTCGTGAGATGGGACACCGTGAGGTTGTAGTCGGTAGTGTCGGCCCCTCTGGTCCTCGAGCCCGACATATCCCGCCCGCCTACTCAAGGCGCGAAAAAAAAAAGGATAAAAAAACCTATGTTATAATCCGAGGAACAGTTGGTAACTTTATACCAAATTTTAAATATTTTGGCTCTGCCATTTGAGCATTTTTTTTATTCATTACTGCTAGGCATTTCATTTAAGATAAGATAAGATAAATTTATTTGTAAAAACAAGAAAGTGTACGTACATAAGTTCTTACGTCTACATGATACCTTAAGATAAACTGGTACGCTGTAGGGAGCACTACGCCCTGCTAAAGGACTACCAGGAGCCTGTATCGCAGGGCTGCAGGATTTGACCGGCAGGGTGTGTAACCACACTCTGGCAAAACACTGGTCTAAGGTGAAGTTTGCCCAGTCTGAAATAACTCTCTCTTAAGGCTCTCACGGAAGCCGGAACACACTGTTAAGGCAATCTTGAAATCATAGTTTTTTCATTAACATGATTTATAAGGAAAAAAACTCAACATTTTGCTCTTGTTTTTCCTTTTCAGTGCTTGGCGTCAGATTTCAAAATACTAGTATCAACTAAACCGACACCCGTACAACCTCATAAACTTTTGCATTTATAATATTCGTAGGATAAGTCCGCGGTATAAGTTCAAATCGAACAATCTGACAGGCGTCTGAGCCTGTCAGACGTTAGGATTGTTCAGATATACATCTAGAAATAATTTAAAAAACATTGTTGTCATCAATAACTTATTGACTCAGGCGTTACTTTGCGGAAATCCATTGTAAATAGATGACAAAATTAAATTTTTAGTGTACTTCCGCTGTGATCCGAAATCCAAATTAAGACAAGTAAAGGAAAAAATCAACTAAGATCAATTAACCAAGCTTAATTAACTAAGATTAATTAACTAAGATCAATTAACTAAGATTAACGTTACCTATCACAATTCGGAAGTTCTTAACTCTACACGTGTTTCGTCTAACCACAAGGCATCATCAGGAGATGCTGACTCTTCGAACGACAAGTCGAGATCTCTCGACTTGTCTTAATTTGGATTTCGGATCACAGCGGAAGTACACTAAATATTTAATTTTGTCATCTATTGTTGTCATCATCATCATCATTATCAGCCTATATCTACCCACTGCTGGGTATAGGCCTCCTCCCTCTTATGCCAGTATCTGCGATCTTGTGCTCCACGGCCCCAGAGCGTGCCCTCAATGGATCGGATGTCGTTGACCCATCGGGCTGGTGGTCTGCCTACAGGTCGCTTTCTATCCCGTGGAAGCTATTCAAAAAAACATTGTTGCAAAAAAGTTAAATCAATAATGTTTATGTTCAGACGTGATAATCCGCAACTCGGAGCTGCTGTGTGGTTCCATGGACAAGAGCACGCTGGGCTCCGGCACCAAGACCTCCGTCTTCTACATCCTGCTGCGGGACTGGGGGGAGGAGTACGCCGTCAGGGGCATGTGGAGGTAAACAAATACACATACTATGCGTGCCAACTAAGAATAGGATCGCGCTTGCTTCAACTTCACACGGTAACTGTCAAAAAAGTACTGCTAGCAAAAAAAGCGTAAAAAAGATTTTTTTTGGTTCATAGATATAAATTTAATTATTGTATAATTATATTCATATAAAAAACTATTCTTGAATTTTATTGCTGGATAATTGTGGATTAATTAATTCTACAGGTAAGAAGTACCCAAGCCAAATTCACAACACCAAAAAAAAGATTATTGGCACGCATAGTGCTATGGGTAAAATACGGTAGAGTCTTTTCTAGCCTGACTAACCTCTCCAAACTCCTAACGGTGATCCGGCAGACTCTTTGAAAACCAGCAATGGGTGACTAATAGTCAAATGCCCAATTTATTAGTGTTAAGAACCTTTTTGAGAATGTTCTATAACTAACTGAACTGACGTGCGTGTGTGTGTGCGTGCTGGCGTGCGTGCGCGTATGTGTGTCTGTCAGTGTCATTGTAGATCCCGAACGGATGGACTGATTCATTTTGATTTATTTGTTTCGGAGATGGTGAGAGCGTTCTTAGCTATGTGTTTGATAAAATATCGGTCCAAGATGATTGCCGCTACAAAATGCCAAAAGACATAGGTCTTGATTAGTAGAATACAAAAAATAAAATACAAAAACCATTATTCATCTACACATATTTACAGAGTTTGTCACCTTTTCCTTTATTACAATATTGAATACTTAATTTTTTAACACAATTAAATTTTCTTAGTTCTAAATATTATTAATTTTAATTTCAATATATTTTAATCTCTATCAATATTATAAAGAGATAAAGTTTGAATGTTTGTTTGACGGGAATAGGTGAAACTACGGAAACGATTTGAAAAAATCTTTCACCGTTGGGAAGCTACATTGTCTCCGAGTAACATAAACTTTGCTTTGTTTCTTTTTACAATTTGAATTATTTTATTGCCCGTGCGAAGCCGGAACTGGCTGATAGTTGTCATTAAAGTAGAAACAATACATAATAATAAATTACAAATACGTGGCCGCACTCAAAACATTTCCTCGGAAGTTTTCTATTTTTATATGTAAACTTGTGTGACATGTTGTTGTCAGACTGGCTCGCATGGCGTCCCTGTACATGATGAACCGGGGGTTCAGTTTCGGCATCATCGACGTGACGCCCGGGAACAAGCTCATCGACGCCAAGAACAAACTGCTCGAGATCGGGTGCGTACTCTACACCTAGTACAATGATTTTAGAAAACGTCTTACTACATTTTAATCTTATTTGGCTTGTGGCAGGAAATATATTTTTGTATAGAATTATGTACATGTAAAATATTGTTATTCATGTTCCTATAGATGTTTTCTGTCACAATAGTAAATTAATTTCTTTCTTACTTTCTACGTTTCCGTTTCTTAGTTCTGACGCGGTCATCGAGGTTATGCAATGGTCGATGCGGATAGTCTTTGGATGGGTGCACATGCACAAGATTGACTTTTAAATGACGCGTTGAATCGTAGTTCCCGGTTGTGAGTCAGTACATGCAGACGTTAAGCCAAGGTATTGGCCTTGGGGCGGCTTGAAAAATCTTGAAGCCATAGCTTAGCCACTTAGCTCATAGGAAAAATCCTTCAGGATATTTCAGTTATAGAGCAAGAATTCTAATATTTCAAATTTTCTTTCATCACACATGTGTTATTTCTTCTCTATGCCAAAAAAAAATGGTTGCCTGTAAAGTCGGTTTTACGGGCGAAGATTTTACGTGACAACGTCTGTCCGATCATAGTTGAGTGGGAGAGAGACGCAAGGCATTCGGCGGGCCTCTCTCTCGTTCGGTGACTCATCGTAACGTTACCGGGCGTTACACTTTTTCATAAGTGACTCCCAGCCGCAACCTAATTTAAGACGTTGTCACGTCAATATCTGAATTTACTCCATGGTTTATACTATTTTCTTTTTCCCCAGGTATTCAAAATGCGACACGTACATATTGGAGATGGAGAAGGGCACGCTGCAGTGCCAGCCCGGCTGCTCCATGGAGGAGACGCTCGAGGCTGTCATGCTCTCCGAACTCAGCAGCATCCGGTACGTCACACACAGACACCAATCATTAGCTTCTATAATCATCATCATCATCATAACACATCCTTTGCTGGATATAGGCCTCCCCGAAGGCACGTCATGAAAACCTTTTTTTTTTCGTGAGGAAATGCATCTACGCATTTCCGGCCACAAGCCTGGGGAGGCGGGCGGGGTATGTCAGGCTCGAAGGCCAGAGGGGCCGTCACTACCGACTAAAACCTCACGGTGTCTCATCTCACGACGGGGACAGGGATGCAGGACCGCTTCGCGCATTGCCGTTGCTCTCACGTCATGCGACCCTATGGTGTCGTCTTTTCAGAAAACCTATTTATATAAACGGAATCTCGGCGAGTATAACTTTAAGTCCAGATATTCACTACCTTCTTTCTCCATCGTTGGAGCATGGATAGAATGTAGTATAAAAATATGCACCAATTCTTATATGAAGTGGGGATGATTAGACCTGCACTGACATCCCGCTAGGGGCGTATTGTGCATTCCCCCCTTACCAGCCTACCCAAGCCAACCGAGCTCCTTGACATAACGGAGTACGGCCCTTTCTCGCTAGCATACCTGTGCCATCCCTGTTGCGGCAGATCCTCTATTCTGAAGTTTAACAATGGAAGTCGAAGCTTTAATCCAGCTTAAACTCTCTCTGGTTTGTTTGGTAGTAGAAAAGCAAATATCTTGTATAGTTGTCTAGTAGTTATTGACTATATGGTGTTCTGGCTCCATAATTATTAGCACAACTTTGTAGTACTAGTTCTATTGTGTGGTTTGATTTTACAGAGAGTTGGCGGCCAAAGCGTGCTTCAGAGAGCTTCATCCTACAAATGCACCTCTTATCATGGCACAGAGCGGGTCTAAAGGTAAATTAACTCCAATTTAGTGTTAATTCCAAAAATAATAACGTTATTTCTGAGTTACATTTTTAGCCAATGTCAAAACTTTTTGTTTCGAGAAGAACTTTTATTTGTCATCTTCATATTATGGCATTAAAGGATAGGATATTAAGTGCGTAAAATTACGTTACTCTTCATTATTAGATCGCATCGAACGAAACTTATGAATAAACCCGCATACTTGCCCGCGTCGAATCGACTGAATCTGAAGAATTCTATTAACCCTATTCAAATTCGGATCACATCACATACGGCGCGCCTTTTGCGGACCAATGCGCTCGCGTCCATAATTATACCATTATTTGCCTATGATATAATTCACATTTAATAACTGTAAAAGTCGTAAAGAAAAAATATATTGATTAATTGGTGCGAGTACGTTGTGTATGGGGCATCTTAGATATCGATACGTTAATTTTGGATAAGTTTGCGAATACCTTTAACCGTACGTACGTTTTTTTTAGTAAATTAAATAAGGACCGCGATTAATATTTATGTATAAAAAATAAGTAAAGTGTATATTCGTATGATACTCCAGGCTCGAACATCAACATATCGCAGATGATCGCGTGCGTGGGCCAGCAGGCGCTCAACGGCAAGCGCGTGCCCAACGGCTTCGAGGACCGCTCGCTGCCGCACTTCGAGAGGCACTGTACGTATTCTATTTATTAAAAAAATATATATATATCTTATATATAAAATTTCCATGTCACAATGTTAGTCTGCCGCATGCCGGACGATCTGTGGGCAAAAATTGCTACCGAATGGACGCCGGCCAATACAAGACCTCTCGGCAGACCAGAAAAGCGATGGAGGGACGAGCTTGACATTCACCAGGAGGATTGGTCCACAATAGCGCTTGATAGAGACAAATGGAAAGAGGGTAGGGAGGCCTTTGCCCAGCAGTGGGATCGAACAGGCTTTTAATAATATTTTTTAATAAATAACAATGTTAGTTACCATACTCCTCCGAAACGGCTTGACTGATTTTTACCAAATTTTATATGGGTATTCAGTAGGTCTGAGAATCAGCTACTATCTATTTTTCATACCCCTAAGTGAAGCATAACAACGTTTGCCGGGTCAGCTAGTTTATTTATAACATCTTCGCCCAACAGCTATTTATATAATTATGAATAACATTTATAACAGTGGAAAGCCACTTTAAAAGGCAACACATATATATATCATACATGATTACTATTTTCGTATTTGTTACGTAATTTTTCAGTAGAGAAGGCCATGGCTATGCAAAATTTCAAATCCAAGATGGCTGCCAACACAAAATGGTGGAAGTTTTGTACATTTTTTATTTATACTTGCACTTAAATATCCACTGAACCACCGGCTTACCGAAACCTTAACCTATACCTAAAAAAATAAAATATACGTGTACAATATTATATTTTCCATTAAACTAATAGACAGACTTATTAGAATCACTCGCTTGTCATCCCGTCATCGTATCTATGCCCTCAGCCAAGATCCCGGCGGCGCGTGGTTTCGTGGAGAACAGTTTCTACACGGGCCTCACGCCCACCGAGTTCTTCTTCCACACGATGGGGGGGCGCGAGGGACTCGTCGACACCGCCGTCAAGACCGCCGAGACCGGCTACCTGCAGCGGCGACTCGTTAAGGTAAGGCGTAGCGCCTGTCGCTCGGCTAGCTAACGTGATCTGCCGCGATCAGCGAACCTATTGACCCCTGGTTGAGTCCCAGAGAAGGCCGCCGAGTGTTCCCGCTCGCCCGCTCTGGTGAGACTCCCGGGGTGCAGCACTTTCCCCAGGGTCAATGTGCCCTGGAGCCCAGCCTCCGTAAAGAGGAACCTCCTCGAGACGGATTCCCTACCTCCCGAGCAAATGAGGCGAGGAAGAATCAAAACTGAACTGAACTGATCAGCGAACCTAAGCAACGGTCGATGCGGACGGTGTTTAGATAGGTGAACATGCACAAGACTGTCGTTTTTAAATGTGGTATTTTCATCTAGCTTTGCCGTTTGACATTAAATTGTAACGGCTCTTAGTCTTACTAGTTAGGCCAAGTCAGAGGCCTTCGTGGGTGGGTTCGGTGGCCATGGGATTTTTGTTTTATATAATATTCATAATGACATTTTCAATAAGCTTGTATTTAGTGTGTGTAGCACAATACGCCCTTAGCGGGATGTTAGTGCAGGTCTCATCGCCCCCACTTCTAATTAGAATTAGTATGTACGAATTACTTGTAATAAATAAATAATACTCGTCATGACACGGTAGAACCCGCAGGTAAGAGTGACCACGGATAGCTGCCTTCAAAAGGAATTGCGCTGCACAATACGCCCCTAGCGGGATGTCAGTGCAGGTCTCATCACCCCACTTAAAATTAGAATAGAATAGAATGTCTTTATTGTCATATTGTTAAATAATTATTACATTATATAAACATAATCATAACTATCATCAATATGGACTCGTCAGTATTTCATTCAATAATAATCAATAAGTTAAATTAAAAGAATAGCAGCTGTATAGGGGCTTTGTCGAAAAGTAAATAATTATAAATAAAAAAAAGGTAAAATTAGGGATTGAGCTAGTAACCAATAGTCCTGATGTAATGATTGTGTATGTGTTGCGGGCAGTCGCTGGAGGACCTGGTGCTGCACTACGACATGACGGTGCGCAACGCGACGGGCGAGGTGGTGGAGTTCCGCTACGGCTCGGACGGGCTCGACCCCTCCTACATGGAGGGCCGCGACCGCCCCGTCGACCTGGCGCGCGTCATGGCGCACGTGCGCGCCGCCAGCGCTAACAACAAGTCAGTCGCTATCTTACACTGATCATATAATACACGCTCAACCTCTAGTTGAAAATCCTAATACGAAAAAGTAAAGTAAAAGTAAAAAAGCCTTTTATTCAAGTACTTTCTTTCTTGTCCAACGATCGCAGTTCATTCTACAATATATATACACGTAGTACGATAGAATTATCAAAATCCGATAGATGGAGCTATCCATTTATCGGATTTTGACATCCAATCTTAACTACTCGTGTTTATTGTACAGAAACTATCCATTTATCGGATTTTGACATCCAATCTTAACTACTCGTGTTTATCGTACAGAAACTATCCATTTATCGGATTTTGACATCCAATCTTAACTACTCATTTTGATCGTACAGAATTAATCCGATCGATGGAGCTTATAACGTTCAACGTAGACGCGCGCGTTCTATCCAGAGACACCGACATAAAATAAAGCTCTTTTTTGTGCATTTTTTAGACCTAAAATTACCAGAATCGGTTTGGTCATTAACTTAATATTAATTAACTCCTCTGTGTAATAGTAAGAATTGTACTTTTTACAGAGACGAAGAGCCTTTGGACGGAGACGGCATAGTCCTGGCGGCCGAGGAAACTTTAGCTCTCGAAGATTTCAAAACAATCACTGAAGAGTTCAAGAAAGAGCTTCTGTGAGTATCGATAGGGTTAGGGTAGGTTTTAGTGATACGTGAAAACTGGTAAGAAAAAAGGATTTGTTCGGCTGATATGGGTCGATTTAAACATTTGTCGCTTGCAGCCCCATAATTTACCATTCTAGGCAATTATTTAGTCTGTTGATAAATCCGCTGGTGACACAAACAATTACTCTGTGTATATTTTTCTTTCACCGCGTGATGAAATAGTTTTGATTTGTAACGAAGAGTGTTAAAGCTTATAGATATATATGATATTGTATCAATTGAGTGAGCCTATTTGCTCACTTCAAGAGCTGTATAGTTTTATTAAGCATACATTATATAATTAATGTAGCGCCTGTAGCTCGGCTAGCTAAGGTGATCTGACGCGATTACCGAAGCTAAGCAACGGTTCTTGCGGACGGTGTTTGGATAAGTGACAAGATCGATGCACTAGAATGTCGTTTTTCTAGTGGCATTTTCATCTAGGCGCTACCGGCACAATTTAATGTGTCGGATGTCACATTAAATTGTAGATCCCGGCTGTTAGTCATAGTACAAGCAGTTGTTAAGCCTAGTCAGAGACAGCTTGAAAACTCAACAGGACCTTGGCCATTACGCTTTAACGAAAAAGAAAAATAATGAAAATAATAAAAGTGTATGTTCAGGTCGTTTCTGAAGAAGCTGGCGGAGCGCGTGCGCACGCTGCGAACCAAGTACGCGGGGTGCGGCGACATCGTGAAGCAGCTGGAGCGGGTGACGCTGACGCAGCTGGTGCAGTTCATCCGCGTGTGCCACGACAAGTACCAGCGCGGGGTCATCGAGCCAGGGACCGCCGTCGGCGCGCTCGCCGCACAGGTTTATTTTTTTTTCTTTTCACACACAGCTCTTAACCCTATTCTGAACCATTTCTAGTTCGTATGGTTGCTAACACAACTAATATTCTACATATACATACATACATATTTTTTATATAAATAAATATTTAACACCCAGACCGACAGCCAACAAATTTAGTTCAGCACAAAAATGTTGACCGTGCCGGGAATCCTGAACCTTCTGATTAGTAGTCCGGCATGGTGACCATTACGCCAACGAGGTTTTCATAGGTTACATAACCACTTTGTTAACTGATGCTAATTGTTTGGGGTTAACTTTAAGTACATGATTTTTCTACCTTTGTTCGATACAAAATGAGTGGGCTGTATGTTTCAGTAGTCACACAAGTTTCGCACAATTCGAAACTTGGATTAGGGCCACATACCTTTCATCCACGACGCCACTCCCTGGAACAACTCCTCGCGGCTGCCGGCAGCTTGGTGGGTAACACACGTTGACGTAGCCTTAGCTCCTTGTGTAAAGATCAAAACAGTGTCTACTACTACTAATAATCGATACGTTATTAAAATTAAAAATCAGTTTATTAAAAGTGAGAACCGTTATTTGTTACTTTTAATTTTTTTTTTGCATAAGCATAAGCAGCGCATTATATGTTCCCACTGCTGGGACTAGGGACATTCTCTTATGAGGAGAGAGATATAGGCCCACCACGCTGATCAAGTTCGAGTAGACGGATGACACATGTGTCAACTTCAAACTCTGTCCAAAAAATGACCATCTTGACAGTCATCAAGACAGAGTGAATGAACTATATTTAGATATAGTATTCTATGAACTACTCTGTTTGTGGATTTTTCATAATAAATAAAAAAATAAATAAAACTTGTCACAGAGTATTGGCGAGCCAGGAACCCAGATGACGCTGAAAACCTTCCACTTCGCGGGAGTAGCCTCCATGAACATCACGCAAGGAGTGCCGCGTGTCAAGGAGATCATCAACGCGTCGCGCCTCATCTCCACGCCCATCATCACGGCGGAGCTGGTGCGCCCCACCGACCAGGAGTTCGCCAGGAGGGTCAAGGGCAGGATCGAGAAGACCACCCTGGGAGAGGTCAGTGCACTTGTTTAGGCTACTAAATGTTTTTGGCCATAATTTGGATGTGTTTCTAGGAATAATCCCAAAATTTGAACACTAAAGATGCTCGCCTCTCTCATTTACTTTTCAGCTCGATTGACAACTATCTGAACACACCTTCTTGCGCCACAGGGGTGGAACAGGTACGCCAGTGACCCAGCTCCGTTATTTCAAGGAGCTTGGTTGCCTTGGTAAGGCTGGTAAGGGGGGAATGCACAATACGCCCCTAGCGGGATGTCAGTGCAGGTCTCATCACCCCCACTTTAGAATCAGACATGTTCTGTCTAGGGATAATTAAATTACGTCTGTGTGCTCGAGAACTGAACTCGGTACCACCCAAATAATTAACTTGCTATATACAAGTAGGTATAGCACATGAAAATTGTGAAAATCCTGCCTAAAATTGTTGGCGTAATATCATTGTATTAATAAAATACAGTTTTTCAATTAAATAGCTTCCGCCATTTTGTTGCCACGTGCCGGCACGCCTTGACTTTGACCTACCTACTCCTCTAAACCTCTCTACTCTAAAATTAAAATGGCGGTGTATAACATTTGGTTGTTTCCACAGATCACAACCTACATAGACGAGGTGTATCTTCCCAACGAGTGTTTCTTGTTGCTGCGACTCGACGCGGACAGGATCCGGCTGCTCTGCCTCGAAGTCAATGTCGACTCTATAGTCTACTCGTAAGCTCTATTTTTCTATGACAATACATTTTTAGTGCTCGCTCCTAGCTAGCAACCACCCTCAAGTTGAAAAACGTGTCGCCAAGCACCTAACAGTGTGTTCCAGCTGTCTCCTTGAGAGCCAGCTATTCTAGATTGGGCATGCTCCATCTTAGGTCAGTGTCACCCGTGAAGTTATGATGACTCTTGCAAGTCAAATGTCTAGCTGTAATATCAAAATAAAATAAATTACGATTACGTTCTTTAAATCACCGCTCCACCTGTTTCTCTACGCGTTTTCCAACAAAAAAACAACAAAATTTATTCCAAAAATATTTAAAAATCATGTAAAATGCAAAAAGCAATGTATTGGTAATACAGGATTTATGAGGACCTGTCAAAAAGAAAGTAAAGTTAATTTTGTCATCTATTTAAAAAGAAAGTAATTAATATTGAGGAAAATTTTGATTTATTATTTTCAGATAGTTGTGTTGCAAGTTACAAGGCGCTTTACTCTCATTCAAACTATTAATTTCCCAAAAGAAAAAAAAAGCTGAATAAAAACTCAATTTGTTATAGGATTGTTTCGATTTATAAGTATTCTCATGCTGTAATTGGTAAATTTGTGGAGGTAGGATAATAAGTATGCCAGAATATTAGAAGAAAAAAAAGAAGAAGAAAGAAACATTTATTTTGTAACACAAAGAAAAACAATACATAAAAACATTTACTTGGCACAAAACCGGCCCCAGCCCTATTATCCCCTTTATCTTATTTTACTTAAATGCCATTCAAATGTGTGCCCTAGGATCTGCACATCAAAGCTGAAAATCAAGCCAACGCACGTGGAGATAGTGTCAGAGTGGGCGATCAAGGTGAGCGCGGAGGCGGGCAAGCAAGGCGGCTGGCTCAACATGTCGCTGCAGCAGCTGGCGCGGCAGCTGCCCAACGTCGTGGTCAAGGGACTGCCGCAGGTCGCGCGCGCTGTCATCGCCTGCATGGATGAGAACGCTGAAGTTAGGTAAGCACTTCCTATCCATTCCTACTGCCTAACCTACTATCATGTCCTGCTATCATATCCTACAGCCTAACCTACAGTCCTGAATCAAAATCAAAACATTTATTAACCTTATGACTACTTTTGTCATACACGGCACGTCACTTACAAATAACATTTTATTAAGATCATATATATTTTTTAAGAACTTAATCACAATAATTAAGATTAATAATAAAATGCCTGCCCTGCTATCCTATCCTACTGCCAAACATACTATCCTGTTCTGCTATCATATCCTACTGCCTAACCTACAGTCCTGCCCTGCTATCCTATCCTACTGCCTAATCTACAGTCCTGTCCTGCTATCCTATCCTACTGCCTAACCTACAGTCCTGAATCATAATCAAAATTAAAACTTTTATTAACCTTATGACTACTTTTGTCATACACGGCATGTCATTTACAAATAACATTTTACTAAGATCATATATAATTTCTAAGAACTTAATCACAATAATAAAGATTAATAATAAAATGCCTGCCCTGCTATCCTATCCTACTGCCTAACCTAAAGTCCTGTCCTGCTATCCTATCCTACTGCCAAACATACTATCCTGTTCTGCTATCATATCCTACTGCCTAACCTACAGTCATGCCCTGCTATCCTATCCTATTACCTAACCTACAGTCCTGCCCTGCTATCCTATCCTACAGCCTAACCTACAGTTCTGCCCTGCTATCCTATCCTGCTATCCTATCCTACTGCCTAACCTACCATCCTATCCTACGTCCTATCATACAAATGATGACGCCATACTAATAATGAAGCTAGTTCTGTATAATGCGACACAATACATAATTATCAGATGAAGTATTCGGTAAAGCTTTCTTTCGTAAAATCGTGTCTGTTTATGATTTGAACTTCTCTTTATCTTTTATATGATTTGTAAATACCCTTCTTGACCTTTCTATTTAGCTCCTTGCCTCTATTTTTCATTCTATCTATACCATGACGTTTTTTTTTTCTTTCAGATATAAACTGTGTGTGGAAGGCGACGGACTGCGAGACGTGATCGCTACGTACGGAGTTGACGGCACCAAGACTACGTCTAATAACATTCTAGAAGTGAGTTTCGAGTTACAAATACAATTCCTAGCTATGAGATAACGACCACTTGTAAAATATGTAATTAAGATGACTTGATACTCTAACCCCATTTAGTGAATGACTCGCTGCTTTGTACCCCTCACCTCAAGACGCGGTGCCCGGTCAGAACCCCTCAATGAGACAGATTGTTGTAAACTCGAACGTCTGTTGCAAGACACACATTACTTTACACTTAGCTTCCTACAGCCCAAAAGAAAATGCTAATATTTTGCTTGAGTAAATAATTGCCAACAGGTTTTATCATTGTTGCCCTGTTGTCTCCAGGTGTACCAAACCCTGGGCATCGAGGCGGCGAAGAGCACCATCATCACGGAGATCCAGGGCGTGATGGCGGGGCACGGCATGTCCGTGGACCGGCGCCACGTCGAGCTGCTCGCGGGGCAGATGACCGCTAGGGGAGAGGTAAGAGCACCATCATCACGGAGATCCAGGGCGTGATGGCGTGGCACGGCATGGTCCTAAGTTTTTCTCTGGCCATTATCCAATAAAAACATACTACTTGACTATTACATGATATAGATTCTAAAAATCCGTACGCAACGATTTGGCTCCCGTCATTGTGTGTACTGCTAAGGAATGGAATGCCTCTTTCTGTGTTTCTTTTTTGTATATCAGTGTTTTTACCAGTTGTTTTTATTCCCTCAGGTGCTGGGCATCACGCGGTACGGTCTCGCCAGGATGAAAGAGTCTGTGCTCAATTTGGCTAGCGTGAGTATTCTTAGATCTGTTATGGTTTTATTCATTTAGCCAAAATATATTAGTAACTAATCCAACAAAAGGTCCATATGATCTACATAGATACCATTTTACTGGTTTACTCAGATCACTTTTGTTAATAGCGGCATGGCATACACAAGCCATTTCTTATTTTAACCCTTTTTGATTCTTTCATCTAAGTGTTAACCATATTTTCAAAGATTTTATCTTCTATTTTGATACAATAATTATCTCAGCATTCTCAGTTGTTATTCATTGTTCTGATGACAGCTTTCAAACTGCTCAAAGGTCTTTCACGTGAGTTTGATTTATCATTATTCTCTCATGCTTCGTATATCGATGTGTCAAACTTTTTTGGTCTGTGGTAAATTATTTTATTATTTAACCCACTTTTGAGTTTTGTTGGTTCTAAGTTGAGTGAGAGCGCAAAACTTCAAACTGAAACTCTTACTTGTCCCAAGTCCTCTAACGACTAATCAATGCTGTTCAATTCAAGGTATAATAATGTCTATTATACCTTTAATGCCAGTCCACTCTCTATTGTCTGTTCAACAGAAAATCCAATATTAAGTAACTTTAAAAAATTTTTCTATATCAAAGTCTGATTACAATCAAAATTGGTATAAATATTCTAAGTCTAAAAGTATTTTTTTCAAGAACTTAAACCATTCATAATTTATAATGAAGTGTGAATTAGAGATTTTGTCCAAGTATGCAATTAAAACTATTTATCTCATCTCTATCTCTAATAGAATACCATTTATCATTTCAATAACTATGTGTTTAAATAGTTAAGTCGTTAGTGGACTTAACATATTATTATTTTCCCAATGGATATGGTTTGCTCTATTCATTGTTTATTGGTAAATATGAGACCAGCAGTGTTGCCTTATAATAAAAATAAGTCATTGAAAAATAAAATCTCATCACTCAAAAATCATTGTATTTTTGTATGTGTTGGATGTTAGTATGTAAGGTATTTAGGATTGTGTGCATGTGTCAGTGTCAAATATATGAGTGTGACTAAGTTTATAGATGACAAAATTAAATATTTAGTGTACTTCCGCTGTGATCCGAAATCCAAATTAAGACAAGTAAAGGAAAAATCAACTAAGATCAATTAACCAAGCTTAATTAACTAAGATTAATTAACTAAGATCAATTAACTAAGATCAATTAACTAAGATTAATTAAGATTAACGTTACCTATCACAATTCGGAAATTCTTAACTCTACACGTGTTTCGCCTAACCACAAGGCATCATCAGGAGATGTCAACGACGACGAACGACATGTCGAGTTCTCAGAATCTCCTTTACTTGTCTTAATTTGGATTTCGGATCACAGCGGAAGTACACTAAATATTTAATTTTGTCATCTATTTACAATGGATTTCCGCAAAGTAACGCCTGAGTCAATAAGTTATTTGTGACTAAGTTTGTTTAAGCTATTTCGAAATAAACAATTAAATATAAAAAATGGTTATTTCTCCCCACAGTTTGAGAAGACAGCCGACCATCTGTTCGACGCGGCTTACTACGGTCAACGAGACTGCATCGAGGGTGTCTCCGAGTCCATTATTCTAGGGGTACCAGCAGCCATCGGTACTGGAGTCCTGCAGCTGCTGCATAAGGCGTCCAGGCCAGCTCGCTTGCAGAAACGACCGCTGTTGTTTGATAACCCTGAATATCATAATAGTATTTGGGATTGAAAAACATACATTAAAAAAATTATAATGATAAGCTGACCGCTATTGTATCCACTGTTGGGACTCAAGGCCTCTTGCTAGTATAGATGTGTAGGCCAAATGAGGAAAGTATCAAAATGAACATCTTAGCGTTACATAAAAAGAATAAAAATTTTATTAAGTTTTGGAACGCAACTAAGAAATTAAATCATAAACAAAGCTTACCTGTATCCGTGGAGGGCTGCCAGGAACCGTCCGGTATCGCTGAGTTGTTTGCGCAGAGGTTCCGAGTCAGTCCCCTAGCTGCGGAGTGTGTGCCTGATACTGAAGCCAGTCACAGCGATGACGTCATAGTATTTACACGTGAGGATATCTCGAAAGTCATACTGAGTATGAAACGCGGTAAATCACCGGGACATGACGGGCTCAGTATTGAGCACATACTCTGGGCTAGTGACAAGATATATAGCCATCTTTGCTGTCTATTTAATCTGTGCATTAAATACAGTTATTTACCGGAGGCATTGATGCGCACAATTGTTGTACCTATTGTCAAAAACAGGACTGGCGATCTGAGTTCTGCGTCTAATTACCGTCCGATCTCCTTAGGTACAATAGTGGGGAAAATTTTGGAGCGTCTACTTCATCCTGAACTGCTTAAGAACATTAATATTGATGATGCACAGTTTGGTTTCCGTCCCGGTCTCTCGACAGATGCCGCTATTGTTAGTCTAAAAAGCACAGTCAGTCACTATACGAGGCGTAGTACATCAGTTTATGCATGCTTTTTAGACCTCAGCCGCGCATTCGACCTCGTCAATTACGGAATTCTCTGGAAAAAGCTACGTGAGTCTGGGGTTCCTGATGAAGTGGTTAATCTGCTGAGATTCTGGTACGGAAACCAAACAAATACTGTAAAATGGGGCGACGCAACCTCTAGCAGGTATAGGTTAGAGTGTGGGGTTCGCCAAGGGGGGGTCACCTCTCCGGACCTGTTTAACCTGTACGTGAACGGTCTGATTGAGGAGCTGAGGAGCACCAAAGTCGGCTGTCATATGGGAAATGTTTGTATTAATAATCTTAGCTATGCGGACGACATGGTGCTCCTCTCTCCTTCTATCAAAGGGCTACGGAAGTTGCTTTCAGTCTGTGAGCATTATGGTAATGCTCATGGATTGAAGTATAATGTTTTAAAGACCGAAATGATGGTGTTCACGTCGGGTGCAGGACCGGAGAAGGTACCTGAGGTATACCTGAATGGCTCGAAAATTAATGTTGTTAAGCAGTTTAAGTACCTAGGACACATATTGACAGAACGGCTGCACGATAATGATGACATAGAGCGCGAGCGGAGGGCCCTTGCAGTCAGAGGCAACATGCTCGCTCGGAGATTCTCAAAATGCAGTAAGGATGTAAAGACCACACTTTTCAAGGCATACTGCCTTGGCATGTACACCTGCCAGCTGTGGATAACGGAATTGGAATAGTTATAGCCATAAGAGTAAATCATGTATTGGATGCAAGGAACACTTGTATCAAAGTAACACCCTGTTGTTTTTGCATCAGAGGTTAACTATAGGCATTGTTTTCATTGATTTGACACTACACCTATTACTTGAACCATTGTTTTTACTTTACATTAAAATGATACATACAGTAATCATATCATCAATAATAGTTATATATGTATGTATACATATTATATTATAACTAGCTGACCGCCAAACATTGTTTTGCCTTAAAAAAAAAATTGTAGCCGATTGTGAATATGCATATAAAATTTGATAAAAATCGGTCAAGCTGTTTCAGAGGAGTATGGTAACTTAACAAGGAAATTTTATATATCAGATTAATAATTCTTTAAATATTGACAAACCAAATACTCATTCTTAGGTCCCAGTGCAGATCTTTTACCTTCACTGAATAACTCAATTTTTTCTGTAATAAACAAATTTGAATTTAGAACAGGTTTATTGCCATGAAACACCCAGATACTAGTTACATGATTTTATTACTCTTACAACATAAATAAACACTTGCTTGAATCTGCATCATATCACTATCTCACTAGACCCCAGGTAGTTTAGTGGTGTTCAGCGGCTTCCTTCCTTCTGATCTCAGCCCACTTGCTGAGGTTCTCAGGAGAGTTTGCTGGAAGACAGAACATAAATTAGGTACTATATAAAATCCTATTTTAGAGACCTTACCACAGAATGTGGCCCCTAAACACAATCAAACAATAGGTTTTTTACAAGAAATTTGGACATTCGACATAAAATAAATACAAGGCATACTTTGTTTAATTTGAATGGAGCGTTTGATAGCTCAGTGACTGTGTCCTAAAAAGCAGCTATCAATAACCTACTAGGTTGGTAGAGCACACAGGATAGCTCATGAAGAGGACCTGACTGCGGAAAGCAGCCCGATCACCAAGTACCAAGTAACCTACTAAGTTGGCATTTGCTGTAAATACCACTTTATTATAAAATATAGATCAATTAATATTTTCAGTGGGCTGACTGATTGAGCCCTGAGTAACTGAATTTAATTGTGGTATCAAATAAACATAAATCTAAGTAGTAAGTAAGTAGTAGTTAAAATCATAGCTAAATCCTTGGTAGAACATCTATTGTTTTGTTAGCAATACTACTGGTTTATGTTTTATTACAATAGGTAAACTTCACTCTAGATTTTTTGTGTATAAGCCAGTAAACCGAGGATACGTACCCAGCTTGTGGATCTTGTAGAAGACCGGGGAGGCCACAATGATGCCAGCCATCCAGTAGCGCCAGATCCACTGCTTCTGTACGTAGTATTTAAGCGGGAACTGAGCGATCTTCGCTGTGAAGGTGTAAGGGAACTTCATCGGGCGGCCGGGCTTTGCTTCAGACATGGTGGTGGCGGTGACTTCTGGTGAAAAACATACACGAATATTATGTAATGTTGTGTTGAACTTACGATCAATGTCAGTATAGATTTGCTGAACTTCCTGTACAGAAACCTATGGGATGACAATCAGAATGGACACAACTAACTATATTATACGGTAAAATCTATAAAATACCTTAAATTTACGAAATAAATTTGGAAAAATCTAAATTCTAACCTTACAAGCAAGTGGAAATTTTGACAGCAGTGATTAATAGTGTTGCGTATATTATGTACAAATTACGATCGTGTTCGATTACATGCTATTCGAATGTTCATACAGCAATCACTAAAAGGAGTAGACTTTTGGAAGATTTTTCAAATTAATCTGGCAATCCATTTGCTGTCAATGTCAAATCAGATTTTCGTTGTAATGTCAGATATATGTCAAAACGCGAAATCGCGTTGTGATGTTGCGCTCGTATTTTCGTGAATAAATGTAATTTTAAATTATAATTAACGCAAATAATAATATAATGAGTGACAATGGCTTCGGTAAAAGTGGCTGTAAGGGTTCGCCCATTCAATCAAAGGTAATTATTTGCTACCTGAAAGAAAACTACGAACAAATTTGTTTTGGAAGAGTTCGCGTTTTGCTTGTAATGAATCTATTTTGATATATCATATGGCTATTATCTGCATGATTGACGGGTTGTTGTTTATTTGCATATTATCTAGACTGATATTATCATATAATAATGCAAATTAGGTAGGTTATATGTGAGGACAACAATGATTTGAAAGTGCACAAAAACCCATGATGTCACGTAAAACGACAATGACATTCACGGTTGAGCTGCATCTGGAGCACAAACTGTACCTCGGGCATGCCGTTTTAGATGAAAGTTGACCAAAAAATGTAAAAGAGATTGCGACCCACTTGGGGCTAATTACTTGCACCTTTCTATGAAAATTCCTCCATTCATATTGTTTGTTTATGTGTTTACAAGTTACTGTTGTAAACATAAACAGAGGGAGATTGTTTAAATTCTTTCCAACATATTTTGTTATAGTTTACCATGTGTGTTGATGATGCATGTTTGAGTTGAAACAGCTGTGATAGCAGACCTTCAAATTGTAACTTTAGTGTGATGATTGTAATATTAGGAGAACTGACTCTAAATATAAATGAATATTATATTATATTGCCAAAAAAATACTAAATATTATTCTCTTAAAATGTACCTTTTATTATTAAGATAATTAAAAGTAAATTATATGATATGAAACTGGTCCAAATCAAAATCAATTGTTTAACCATAAAATACATAATTATATTGTTTAGAAGCTGAATCAGCCAAGCTTGGAAGTGAATCAAATTATTCAGAAGCATATTCATATATATTTTAATATTTATATCAAATCTGAATTACTGGTTTTGATAACTAGGCTAGTAGTATACATTTAAAACAAGGGCAAAATCTGGAGAGAAGATTTTTCATCATAAATATTGAAAAAATAGCTTAAAGACTGTATAGAGAATATTTTTACTTATTTTGGTACCACTCAGACTTTGAATGATATATAAAACAATTTTTTGAACATGTTTTTTTTTCATATTGATATAATAAATATTGGTTTAGTACAAGAATAAGTATAAATATTCTTAGAGTGGTCTTTAAACTATTTTTTTAAATATCTTTTACCATTTATGTTTTATATCAGTCTTAATACAATATAATCAGATATGAAAGTTGCAAGTCAAACACTCACACATTCACAATGACATTGAACTATACTTTCACATGCAAACAATAATGATTACTCAGAGGAATGATTATTGCAGTTTTGTGCATTTTTGACAAAAAGTTAACCTTGAGTAAATGTTAAAGAAACATGAAACATTAACATTTGCCAAAATCTGTACTTATTATTTAGTCAAATATTTTTTTAAATAGTAAGATACATTACTAAAGTGTAAACTCCATGTAACATCACTTTAACTGATTTAATAGACAAACTTTCTAAAGTGTTTAAATCAATTGAATTAAGTTGGTTTAGTTTGTATTCCATACAATGATAAATTGTCTCCGTTTAACAACCACTCTCTATAACACCATAAAATGCACAGTCCCTTCAGTGTTGTTATATAGAGTTTATACTGTATATGCATTTTTCTCAAATATTTAACAATATTAAAAGTAATTGTTACAACCTTCATCATAATTATAAGTATTAATATTCTTTATTGTGCAACCCATTTCTTCTCGCCATTTCAACTCCTTTCCATCCAAAGGTTGCCTGGAACAGATAATTTTAAATAATAATAATTTTGGCTTGTTACTTTTTATTTGTACCTATAAACTGCCAATAAAGAGTTAATCTATCTAGGTATCTATTCATCATATTCATGAACTAAGTAAATTTTTTTATTACTTTCAAGTCAAAAAAAATATCTATACTCTGTTCTATTCCTTTTATTCCAAGTTCATCCTTCCATTTAATGTTGAAAGAAAACCATACACACTCTCACTTTGTATATTATTATTAGTGTAATAATATTACACTTTCAGTTTCAGTCTACACATTTCATAATATACATGTTATGCCTGTTTGTAATGACAATAAAAAAAAATACTACAGACAGATTACCAACACAGTTTTTGCAACAATGAGTCATGCTGTCTACTCAATACCCACAAATCGAATGCAGCTATATTAGGCTTCCCTGAGAAATATGATTCATTATGTATGAGGCTCTAGATATATTGGTTGTAATGGACGTAGGTTAGGGTGCCAGTTAACTTGAACTCTGGCTAGGCATTGAACCTTTTACTTTGCTTCCTATCTCCTTGTTTATTAAATAGTTACCCTAATCTGATTATGCAAGGCAATGATTTAAGGATTTGTAATATGATCTATGCAAATATACAATACAATATTACTTTTTTGCACACCAAATACAAAAAAAAATCAATATTACATAACAAGAAAATAAAAATATGTATTTCTTGTGCCGCTATAACAACAAATACTAAAAAAAAAAAATAAGTGTCCCCCATTTTTTGCTATATCGAAGTACTAGTTATTATTCTGTGGCTATATATCAATAACGGTAGCATGTAGACACTTAACATTTTCACAAAATATATAAATGTATATTAGCTATCAAATGAAATTATAAAATTTAGTGAAAATAAATATTTAAGCGAGCCCACCTCACACTTGACCAATTATTTTATAACTGGTTATATATAAAGGTCTTTAAGCTATTCTATCGATATTTGTTACCTTTTATGATTTATATCATAGTAAATTCAAGATTTTGCTGTTGTCTTCGCCTTAATGCTTTAAAAATATGCTAAATTGTTACAGCACTTATGACTATTAGTTAATCTAATAGTTCTCGCATATAACCACTTATGTAACCAATGTCATGCAATCCATAATGCACTCAAGAATTAACTTTACGGGTTTGTCATAAGGGCCATAATTGGTTCAGAGTAAGATTCGTAACAATGTTAGTGTGTGTCTTGGTGGTAAAAGCGTCTGCTTATTCAATCAGACAGCCCCTGATTCGATCCCGGACCTACACCAATTTGTTTTTCAATTTATGTGTGGATTTGCACTCGCTTTACGATGAAGGAAAACATCGTGAGGAAATCAACACGCTTGAGGTCTGTAATATCCAAAGACGTGTGTCATCTGCCAACCCGCACTTGGCCTGCGTGGTGGATTATGACCTAAATCTCTCTCCTCGTGAGTAGGTCTCTCCAGTAAAGGGATGTTTATACACTTATGCTTAAGATTCTTATGACATTATTCTTATCTTCTCAATAGCTGCTGTTAAATTTTAAAGCACAATAGTAACTTTATATTTTCCTTTGTTACAGAGAAAAGGATATGGCTGCAAAATTAATTGTCCAGATGGAGGGCAAGAAAACCAAACTGCTCACAGTAAAAGTATGTATATTATACCATAGACTAATAAATATAATAGACGATCTCTCTTGTTGAAAATCGTACTACGTGTGTCATTCGATACACGTAGCGCCGACTATTGGTTTTATCTTAAACTGACTTTACTCGGGTCACGCAATCTACTATTGTTATATCACTATGCCACTGCAGCGCGTTGCAGAATTTGGCGGCAACTAGGCTGCATGCTCGATTTGCAGCGCCATCTAGGTTTCATAGGTAATTATGAAAACTTCCGCGCCACGCTTTATTGTATGGGAATCAGCAATGTTCTCTAGTATACTGATCCCTGATTATGCCAATCCATGTAGCGCCTATAGCGTAACTAAGGGATCTAAACTGGGGCCGTCAGATTGAAAAACGGATGACCAAGCTGCGTCATTGTTCTTCCTGTACCCGTATTATCAATGTATCGGAGATTTCATAGAGTTACTCATAACATATTATTATGTGGGAACACACCCAAACTCGTCACAGTTATTCTAATATACCGTTCGTATATATTGTTAAAGTATTTTCGCAGAAATAATTTTCGCCTGTACAATATTAATGAATATATGTAGTAGGAAATAGGATTATATTATGCCCAAAAAATCATTTAAACTATCTTTTCTTACGCTAAGTAGAATCTTTCTAGCGTTAAGTTTTTATATAGCTGATAGGTATATGACCTTCACAAAGAACCATATGCTAAACAAGTTCCACCGTATTTTGCAATATAATCAGGCTATTCACACCTTAATTTCTAGGTAGTAAGGTGTATTTTAAAATGAGCGTATTTGATTATTTTTAAGGCTAATTTTGTTAGTGTTCGCGTTGCTAGGAAAGTGTGGAAAACGGCTACCTAATTACCATAAAGAAATATTTTATATTCTTTACGATAAATATTAATATGCATTAGTGTTGACCGTTATTCAAGACGCTCAAGGCCATATGTAGGGCTAGTACAAGTTTTCTAATGCACAAAACTACGTTATACTACACCGTTTCGGTTAAATAATATATCCATCGAGATAAGAAGTCTGTCTCGTTGATTCTTCCAAAGAGACAACTCTAGCAAAGAATTTCACAAGAATACAATTTGTGTCACATATTTTTGAATACATATTAAACTTATATATTTTTTTATTGATTTAAAATTAAATATAGCAACTTCTTACCGGAATAAGGCAAAATTACAATTAAAAGAAGAACTAAAAATTTAAATCCTATTTAATATTATAAATGCGAAAGTATGTGTGTAAGTGAGTAAGTGTGTAAATGTGTATGTTTGTTACTTCTTCACGCTCAGACGGCTGAACTGATTTGAATGAAAATTGGTCTAAATAAAATTTTTACTTTAGATTAAGACATGCTTATTTTTATCCCGAAAACAATTGTGGTTACCTTGGTACACGCAAATAACTTCAATATCTATGTTACTTGTCACGCTCAAAAGGCTAGACCGATTTGATGAAATTTACTATGAAGATAGGTTAGACTTTTTTTTTTGACGAGGGAGATATCTTCGACAAGATACCTGGCTACGATGGGGTGCAGCCAGGTTATGTGGGATTTGTACCCACTAAAACTCCCCCGGTGACCCGCCTCTGTGCTTAACGGAGGTCTCCGGGTTCTTCCGGGAAACACTCCGGAGACCTCCTTGCACTGCGCTGTGGCCCTTCCCTGATTGTTTCGCGACGCCGTCGTCGTTCAACCCGGACTCGATGGAGCGGGTGTCGGAACCCCATCTCCGAACACCTTCGAGTCTGATGCCCCTTTTAGTAGCCTCTTACGACAGGCAGGGGCAATTCCGCAGCCTTATTCTTTCACCCAGGCTGCAGGGTTAAAGATAGGTTAGACCTAGGACTAACACATAGGCTACTTTTTACTCCGGATAAACGCAGGTATCATTGCAGGGCGAAACTAGTCTTATGTATATTTATTTAAAATATAAAAAAAAACAGATTATATTAAATATATTATTTTAAGGTTTATTAAAAAATCGAACTAAAAATGAAATGTTGAAATAAAACCCAAAAATATTCTTCAATGATCGCAATATAAAAATGCGGTTTTGCAATTACGACACTTTGTAGGAGCGATTGGTTCACATGAAAAGCATGATGTGCAAATAATGTTTCGTACAGTCTCACATTGGAACTACATTAAAGTATTTGTAGACGGAATACAAAAGAGTCGCTTCTTTTATTCAATAGCATTATTGAAGTCTAGTCTACCGTGTCAAGGTAGTCGCGTACTTTTATAAAACCTAGGGCTGTCATTAACATATAATATTAGCTATTTAATATAGTACTGAGTTAAATGCAAAAGTTTGTGTGTGCATGTTTGTTACCTCTTTACGCTAAAACAACTTAACCAATGTCTATGTCTATTACTTTTCGACAAAGCCCCTATACAGCTGCTATTCTTTTAATTTAATTTATTGATTATTATTGAATGAAATACTGACGAGTCCATATTGATGATAGTTATGATTATGTTTATATAATGTAATAATTATTTAACAATATGACAATAAAGACATTCTATTCTATTCTATTCTATGAAATGTGGTATGGAAGTAGTTTAGACCCTAGATTTACCACATAGGTTTCTTTTATCCCGGGTTAATGCAGGACGCATCTAAAACCGGGACCTATAATGTGAGTTACTTTTTATCCCGGGTTAATGCAGGACGCATCTAAAACCGGGACCTATAATGTAACGTTTCATCCCATCCATGAAAATGCCCAAATGCAAATGCCAGTTTTTGAATGAAGGTATTTGAAAATCGTGCCGGAAATATATGACTACGGTACCGGTGGTATAATACTAATTCTCAATGGATTGGTTAAAAAAATACTTTTTTAGTTGCAAAATATTTAAGCTACCATCCATATTACTTACAGTCATTAGTTATCGTTTTTTTGTAAAGTAAACGTATAGCATTTAAATTGCCGGGGTCATTAAAAGGCAATTGTATCTTTGCTTTGTGCCTATGTGCGCAACTAAAGATAAACCGTGAGGGTATTACCAAGGTATTACACATGCATTATTTGCCGCTCAAAAAGGAAGGGTTCCTTACCAATATCTAAAAAAAAATACAAAAAATACACGTTTGTTGTAAAGGAACCCCCTAAAATATTCATGTTTTTTAATTTATATTTTTTTTTTGAAATTTGAATGTAGTTGAACATTTTTTGAACGTTTAGAGGGTCTACCAAATGCGTTATAAAGATCGAGTAAAAATTTGCTTAATAGTTTCGTTTGTTGTATGGGAACCCCCCTTAAATATTTATGTTATTTTAATTTTATAATTTATTTTTTAATTATAATGTAGTTGCACATTCTTTGAACGTTTAGAGGGTATACCAAATGCGTTATAAAGATCTAGTAAAAAGTTGCTTAAAAGTTTCGTTTGTTGTATGGGAACCCCCCTTAAATATTTATGTTATTTTTATTCTATTGTTTATTTCAAAAGGTAATAAACATCTATATTTTTATGATAATTTTAAGCATCTAGCTGTTACCGTTATTAATATAAAGCAAAAGATACGAAAAAGCACCTAACAGTGTGTTCGACAGCCTCTTTGAGAGCCAGTAATTCCAGATAAGGCATGCTCCACCTTAGGCGAGTGTCGCAACACATGTGGTTACGAGCTCTGCTGGTCAAATGCTTAGCTGTACTGTGTAAAAAATAATCTTGCTTCGGGCAACCCTGGCAGTTATAACCTTACGCGGCGGAAGTAGAGTAGGTGACCCGTTTGTGAATGGTTTTCCCTGTTCTACCCTCTCTTTAGCTAATTACTTTCTAGGAAAGCTTCGGGTGAAATGGGGCTGAATAATACCATTTTTATGAATACAATTGTATTCATAAAAATACAATTATATCTATTGTAAATGGTTTTTCTATACTATAACTAGCTGACCCGGCAAACATTGCTTGCCTTAAGTACAGTTAAAAACACTATAATTGGATAAAAATGATTAAATTACTAAAATGAACATAAAAAATAGGGGTTTGTAATAAAAAAGTAAAAATTTAGGGTTGTATGTATTTTTTGAAGGCACATTATAAAAAAATTGAACTAAACATTTATAACTAACATTGTGATATGGAAATTTTATATATTAGAAGAAGATATTATAATATTATAAACAGGAAAATAATAAAGAGGAAAAAGTTTGATTTTTTATTTGTTTCTTTGTTTGTTTGCTTGATGAGAATAAGCTCCGAAATTACTGGACAGGTTAGATTTTTTTCCCCGTTGAGTAGCTACATTATCCCCGAGTAACATAGGTTATATTTTGTTTCCAAAAATATTAGAGATCCTTAATAAAATGTGTAACAAAAGCCCTTATATAAAACCGTGCGAAGCTGGGACGGTTTGCTAGTTACCAATACAGGATTATGGTTATGATAGTTGCAGACCAATTCTTCTTCTTCTTCGTTACCATATCCTAGGAGGTGGGGTCGGCACAGACTGTTTTTCGCTTCCACGCCACTCTATCAGCCGTCATCTCCACATTCACTCCCTTCTCATTCATATCCTCCTTCACACAATTCATCCACGTCATCTTAGGTCGAATTACATACCAATTGTTAAAATTTTATTTGTGTTGTTTGAAAAAATGCGACCGAAACAATGAAGCTTCGTTTGTTCAGGTGGAAACAAATATTATATTGGTGACAAATAATTTCCGACACGTTTTTGCTCGATTTACCTGCAACAGCTATGAATAATTTAAAATAGTTTTGCGACACTATATTTCCTGTTAGATTTGAAATACCTTTTTCTGTTACCTCTTTAAAATACCTAACATTGGCCCGAATAAAATGATCGTAGCGCCCGTATCGCGTCTGTAAAATATTGATATACAATAGTATAGTAAACTAATGCCATTTTTTATGCTGTGTTTGTTTGCAACACTGAATCTGGTATATATTTAATTTTGATCGAAGCTTACGTACTACAATTAAACGCAATCACCATAAAGCTGGTATGTATAAACTTGAACCTAAACGCGACTACCTATATGTATATACCTACATAGCATATGACAAGTAGATCTAAATCCAATTGTAGCGAGTGGATTGTCGGCGAGCAAGATAAAGGTCATCGTACGTGACAATGCCCCGTGTAGGTCATAGCTGGTACACGCCATGTTACAGCCCATAAAGCCCCATGGCGGGGTGGGGTATCGTTAAATAACCGCCGTTTAGCTGACCACCGGTTAACGATAAGAAAACGTTTAAACTAGAGTTATACGGGGATATTTTTCATGTTAATCTTCTTATTCTTCGTATTTTGTGAGAATAGGGTTGTTTGCTAGGTCATTACTTAGCCAAATCACCGTAATATACCAAACAAATTTCTTCGTAAGCTTCGTAAGATTTCTTGAGCTAAAAGTGACCAAGCTCTGGTGTCGAGAGTTTTCAAGCCGCTCGAGGGCCTCTCTGACTTGGCTTATACGAGTACTAAGCCCGGGTACCAGCCGGAACCTACAATTTAAGGCGAGCTTAGTTTGACACTTTAGGCAAATAGCGCTCGATACGAACAAAGTCGCTACGCACACAAGCGCGCGCGACGAACTCGCGATCTAAGACTGGGTGGTTGTCCCGGCGACCAGTCGTTCCGGCGCCACAGTGTAAAAAATAAGTTGACAGAGTGAGCAAACTTATTATTTTATATTTTTATCTTTTTACAGTGTCATTCTAGACATTGTAAATGCAGTTACTAAGGTAACTAAGGCTAGCACAACGTTAGTTTTCTTTATTCATCATTTGTATAATTTCTCTAAAATTGTATGATACTGTAACAACTTGTGAAATATCAGGTACAAATGAAATCATATTTTGAAGTGAAAAATTCTTTAGCATCGTTGTGATTTGAAAGTCGATGAAACGAAAAAGAGACTGTATTGTGCGCGCATTCGTAGTACAAAGTTTTAGAAAAGGCATCACAACAACAACAATGGTGTTTTGTATACGTGAACGTATTATACGTTTATTTGTAGAGCTTTTTCATCGTATTTTTGAAGGTTTCACTTTTACCAGGTGTGAATAACACACATGATTTTTTTTATCTTGTTGGATTACCTATTTATTTAATTATTTGTATAAACAATACCTTTTTATCTATCTACACTAATATTATAAAGAGGAAAACTTTGTTTGTTTGGTTGTTACGAATAGGCTCCAAAACTACTGGACCGATTTTATAAATTCTTTCACCATACGAAAGCTACATTATCCACGAGTAACATAGGTTATATTTTATTTTGGAAAAAAATAGGGTTCCGTAAGATATTTGGATTTTTCGGACACAAACTGAAAAAAATCAACCCAAGAAGTTACTTATATTGCGTACGCTGCCTAAACTACAAAAGATAGAACCATAAAATGTTGTAATTAATTGTAGATCTTATAAATATCTACAAAAAAGTGCGCGACACACTATACCTATCTATGTCGAGTGAGGCACAGCAACCACATTTTTATTGAAAAATCTTGTTTTTTTTTTAATCCTGTATTCTTGGAGTCGGTGCCATATATGAAGAACAAATAAATGTTTGTTAAATAAAACACTATAACATTATCTTTCTTTGCTGGCACTGATTTTGTCTAGAAACTAGAATAAAAATAATTATTAGGCAAAACAACGTTTGCCGGGTCAGCTAGTATTGCATAAAGGGGCGTTTTGATTTTATAAGATGATGACTTAAATTTCAAATTTCAATCACAATTATCATATTCAAAGTCACACAAACAACAAAGTTAAGTTATAAATCTTAAATTTAAAATAACAATTAGATTGTTTATGTCATGAAACCTCTAGTGCAGTGGAAAGGGTTGAATAAAACAATAGAGGAAAACTTTAGGAAAACCTTTACTTCTAACCTCCTTATCTTCCCTAAATTGCAAAAGTAAATTAAGTAGTTTTATTCTAACATTTTTGTTGTAAACAGTAAAGACTTATCTATATATCACAACCGAATTTTGTTACCTATGTGCTGTTAAATTAATATGATGATTGATGTTTGACATCGATGTCAAACGGATATAAGCACTGCCACAAATGCCACAAAATATTATCATAATTTATAATTCCGATCTTGACGCTTTGACATCAAAAATAATTAAATCACGCACCAATTAGTTCGTGAGTATTGCCTCGAATTCTAAGATTATTTAGTTAACTTTTACGTAAACAAATATTGGAAATTTCAATATGGTTTCACATACATATTCTGCGAACGAACGAAACGATTGCGCAAATTAAAGCGTCGCCTTGCCATCTAGTTAATTTTCACATAAACAAAAAACCCCGCAATTACAATATAATTTCGTATACATATTCTGCGAAAGAAACAATTGTGCGAGTTAAGGCGTCATCAGCGCCATCTAGTAAATTTTCACGTAAAGATCAATCTCCTTCCAGCAATGGGTCGAAAATCATCGCTTTCACTGACTTTTTCAACAGTAATTTCTGGCAATTCTGTTTCAACACTGAAACAGAAAATTACATCATATTTAAACACAAACAATCAGTAAGAGTTTAAATTTCGTTTATTTTAAATAGGAATATATGTATATGTATATATATATAAATACTTTATATAACGTAATAATGCTCACTCGACGCTCGAAACAGATCCCATTTTGACGTTGGATAATGTGGCAAAAGGTTTGGTCACAAAGGTCTTCGTGATCGCTGCTGGTTGTAGGGTCCACTGCAACTAGTTCCCTAAAAATTACACTGTATTTAAACACATACAATCAGTAAGAGTTTTAATTTCGTTTATTTTAAATAGGAATATATAAAAATACTTTATATAATGTAATAATAATACTCACTCGACGCTCGAAACAGATCCAATTTCGACGTTGGATTTTTGTTTCCGCTTTGTCATTGCAGCACTGCAACAAGCACATAATAAATCTTAGGTACATGTAAAATTAACTTAATTTATAAAATATTTTGCGAGCCACTTCTACGTCTTTTAAATTTTGTGTGACGTCATATATATCCTATAGCGTAAAAGCGGGGAGCGTAAAGACGCGTCTGTTGATAGGTACCTCGATTGCCAAATTATGATTACTACTTAGTTGAGGAGATATGGTGGCACAGATGAACATACACTACGTACAAACGTAGATATGCTGTTAAAATCATAACCCTCCTTTTGTCTTAGTCGGTTAAAAATATAGGTACAAGTATCCTAATAAAATATATTATAAATAAACCTGTGTTCAAAAAAGATAAACCTTGATACCTAATTCTGATTTCATTTTTTCATTCTGTTTATTTTTGACTGTGGCATGATTGTTTTCATACGAAGTGGTCTACAATCTACAACAAGGAAAAAGGTGGAAGGTACTTACCATTTTCCGATATGCCTTTGGAGTCATTTTCTTTTTATTTTTCTGCCCATATTTAGGATGAAAATCACCGCGACAAAAATTCGGAATTTCTGACAATTAGGAACAACGAGCGATACGTCCACTCTCTGAGACGCCTCGGCGGGTACTGGCCGGCGAGCGCGAGCGCGTCTATGGTGTGGATCGGTTTCATTTATTAGGGTTTTATTTTTTCCTGGTTAATTTTTGTATGGCAAGATATAAAGTATCTCTACAGAATCCTTGTAAATTTTGTGCTTTGTCTGTTGATATTTTTTTGACATCATTTTAGTGATAGGATCTCTCACCATTCCAAAAAAATATAAAGGATAATACCCAATTTATGGTAAATTAGAGCTTTTTTCAAAACAAAATTCTATCGAGCGAATTGTTACTAATCGTGTTTCTGTTTCTTGTGATCACTAGATAAAATGTTAAATTTTGATATGAGACTAGTTTTATATTTTTTAGTTTATCAAGGAAGTAAATAAACGTCACTTAAAACAGCAAAAAGTTGAATAAGACCGCCTTAACGTGTCATAAGACCCACAGTAGCCCTCAGATGAAAATGCCACTTGAAAAACGACTTGTGTGTGTTGTTGTGCATGGGAACCCATCCAAACACCGTCCGCATCGACCGTTGCTTAGCTTCGATGATCGTGGCAGATCACCTTACAAGAGCTACTTAGTGAGTTGAAAGCAAAAATAGAATTAAGTAATATTGATCACAACAAATGTTATATCTTATTGAGCTCAATGTGAATGCTGGTTTATGACATAAGCAAATATGCGAAGAACATGCGATCTCCAAATATAACATTTTTTTTTTGACGTGACAACGTCTTAAATTAGGTTGCGGCTGGGAGTCACTTATGAAAAAGTGTAACGCCCGGTAACGTTACGATGAGTCACCGAACGAGAGAGAGGCCCGCCGAATGCCTTGCGTCTCTCTCCCACTCAACTATGATCGGTCTGCCGCGCGCGCAGCACGCGGCAGACGTTGTCACGTAAAGTCTTCGCCCGTAAAACCGACTTTACAGGCAACCATTTTTTTTAGATGATTAGTTTTGTATTTATATTATTAACTTAGCTTGAACCATGGAGAAAAAAAATTATGCTTGACTGTTAAACAAAAAGTAGTTTTGCGATGCAACCACCACTTGGCCACATAGCTCATACGAAAATGAAGAACAAGTCACTAAATTCGTTCAACAGAATAGATAACATTGTTAGAGGACTAGAGAATATAAATAAATAATAATAATAAATACATTCTTTATTCAACTTAATTTACAGCTGTTCTTACTAAACATGAATACTTACACTAATAATGAGTCTTGTTAGAGCTGATTTATCTGAGGGTCAGCTGTTGCCGAACTAGGCTTTCCAGCCTGTGTTACAGCATACAGTTACTCCCTGGTTATGTACAAGTTTAGAATAAAATCAATTTGTAGCCAAGCAACTAATGGTGTGTGCTTCCTTGAGAGTTTGTATTTCCAGACAACATAAGCAGCCCACTAAACGTTCCCACTGCTGGGACTCTGGCCTTCTCTCACGAGGATTGAAATATAGGCCATAATCCACCACGCTGGCCAAGTGCGGGTGGGCTGATAACACACGTCTTCGGATGTTGTGGTCCTCTAACGTTTCGGTTTCCTCACGATGATTTCCTTCACCAGCGAACTAGGATAGAATCTAGTTCGCCACCCTTCACCGTAAAGCGAGTGCAAATACACACATAACATAAAAAAACAAGTCATTAATGTAGAGGTCTGGGTTCGAACCAGGGGCCGTCTGATTGAAAAGCAGACGTTGTTCCTAACGAGCCACATTTGCTTTTTCCCAGACATGCTTGGAACAAATTTGACCATATTTTCTCTACAAATATTTTTTCACACAATTCTACACCGCTTAACTATCGTCACGTATTAAGCGCACCGATAACCATAGTAGTATGAGTCGAATTCTGAACGATATATAAATATACTTTCTTTTAGATAGCATCTTTCTCACAAACTCTCTTAGACTTTGCCTTTCGCCACGGCACATGAGATCGACACAGCAAGTTCCTTAAACACAAAATCATTACGTAAATATTCATCATCATCATTCACAGCCCTTTTATTCTCTAAAATATTTATTAAATGTTAAATTGTGAACTTCTTATCTTATTAATCCTGACCTAATTTTATTAGAATTATTTTGTTATAGTAGAGATTATGTTTTGTAAACCTTTGAGAGTGTGTAATGGTGCAAGATTTTATATACATTTGCACAGCCTAATTGGTCTAGTATATAAAAAAATCTAATCATATGATTTTATTTGCAAAGTAGGTCGAGAGGTTTTACATTTTTATTTATTAGTATTTTGCAAATAAAATCAAATTAAAGTATGCAGAGCTGCTTACCAATCTTCATTCGTTGGAGAGGCCCCATAAGAAGAAGAAGTACTTTGCAAATAAAATCATGTGATTTTTTTATACCACCGCTGGGTTTTTTTTTCATCCTTGATAGGTTAGCGATTGACTACAGTTAGCCTGATATCCACTGCAGTCTACGGTGTGGCACGCTTACCTAGAAGATACCTATTAACTCCACTTTTAAATGCCCCCGGATGATACCTCTCAGGAAACAGAGACTCAGGTAGTGAGTTCCAAAGCTTCGCAGTTCTAACAATAAAGATCGACGCAAAGCGTATTGTACGAAAGTTTGGAACTTCAACTCTGTATCGGTGTCTTTTCACTGACTCACTGCTCGTTCTGTAGTAGAACGGAGATGGTGGAATCAAATTATGAAGTAAGTCTAAAACTCTATCTCTGCCTGCACTATCCACTGACAGTGCTGTCTGACTGACTGGCTGTGTCAGGGAGCGAGCTTTGTGAATCTTCTGAGGGCACCATTTTTCCTTGTTGCCACCTATTCCCTTGAAACTACTTCCTCGACTTGAAATTCCTAACACCAGAAACACTTAAAGCTTTCTCTTTTAAACGCGGACCTAAATGTATCCTATTTTAACTCTTCAAAATAGTTACTCGATTAACAGTTAGTGAGAACTCAGTGGTGCATAGAACCGTCAAATAAAGTACAATGGGGAGATCGGATGATCTCAGTTTTTACTATGCTTGTACCGAGACGTGACTCACCGCTATATAGGCCACCAGATTACCGTGTCAGCTGGATCTTTTGATAAGAAACATCTTGTAAGACTGTATACATATTACCTATGTTATCTACGTACGTTGTACATATTTAGTTATAGAACATTATCAGCCTATACCATTGTCTTCTTAATTTGTCCTGTTATTTAAGTACTAAACTAATAAGAGCCGGCAAAGGTCGATGAGTACAGTCTTTGGAGAGGTGCACAAGACTGTTTCAAAAGTGGCATTTTCAACTGAGCGCTATCGAGAGACGGATGATACGTTAAATTGTGGGTTCAAGCTGTTAGTCTTACTAGTACTAGTAGTTGTTAAGCCAAATCAGAGGCCTACGGGCGACTTGGAAACACCAGAGCTCATACGGAGCCACTTAGGTCATATGAAGAAGAATTACTTACTATCAAGTGAATTGTGGTCAAGCGCTGACCTATTCAGAGTAAAAAAGTACTGTGTACTGAGTACTAAGTAAGATGACTATTAATAAATTACATTTACCTAGATAAACGAAAAACACGGGACACAGACTATTTACAGATGAAAATCTGAAAAAACTGTTCGCCTCGGTATTCGAGTAGTAGAATTTGACGAGACATATTTTAAAAGCTTAAACATGTTCCGAAAATTCAGTATCAAGTTGTTGACTTTTTTTTTATATCTCTCTATCTGCGATCAGCTCTTATATAGCTATAAGCAGATGAGATCAGTGCAATTGTCGTCATACAGTGTGCATCGCACCGGGTTCATCTCCTTATACTTGTTAATCGTGCCTAGAGATCACTCACAAAAAAAAAAAACTTTTAAGTATACTAATTTTAATTATATATAATTATAATATTTAAATAAGGTTGACATGTAAATTTAAATTTTATGAATAAAAAACTTTGACTTTGACTTTGACTCACTGGCTACGATTTTTCTCTTTAGTCTTGGCTTGTATAGTGCTGTTTGCAGACTTAGGGCAAGTTGGTTTGAGTGTATTGCCAGGCGGGTCCTGTATGCTTTCTTGTGTTTCTTTATTTCTTGGCCTACTGTTTCTACTTTTAGGTGTTCGTGAATTTCTGCATTAGTTGTTTAGTCAAAGTCAAACAATTTATTGCAGTATTATATCAAATTACAGTTACATAATTACCCATAAGGCATTACAATTAATTACTGGAGATGAGCAACCCTGTTAATTCCTTTGATTTTTTTAATGTTCTGTCATTTAAAAAGTCTTCTATTTTATAATAACTTTTTGTTATGAGTAAGTTTTTTAAGTTTGTCAGGAAAGTTTTAATATTACCGATACGCTTTAGGTCGTCTGGTAATGTATTTATTTCACACAATTATAATAATGTATACCATCACACTGCACTAATAGTTCTAAGTATGGTATTTTTAAGTGTTAAATATGTTCCAATCTATGTGCCAATCAGTAATCTACGCTGCGTAGTTTTGAAGACCAATTGGTTACATAAGAGGATTACGTCAGCAGTCGCAAATTGTCAGGTAGAACGGATGTTATAGGGTTTCCACCTACTCTACCACTGAGTACCAACCAGTGCCGGATCAAGCTAGCTGGGTTTGAAGCAAATTTTAATTCACAATATCAATTACTCTTACTCAGGGGAAAAATTGTAATCATCAGATTTTTTTTTGTCAAGATTTTCGGGATTTTGAATTTATGCATTCTAATATTAATATAACATTTCCATGTCACAATGTTAGTTACCGTACTCCTCCGAAACGACTTGTCCGATTTTTACCAAACTTTATATGCGTATTCAGAAGATCTGTGAATCGGCTACTATCTATTTTGCATACCCCTAAGTGATAAAGGTTGTTCACCCTTAATTTTTAATTATTATTTTTGATGTTTTTTTTATTGTGGCATTTAAAATACATACAACCCTAAATTTAACTTTTTTACCACCAACCCCTATTTTTATGGCTATTTCAGTAATTTAATCATTTTCACCCCGCTCGATAACTGATCAATTATAGTATTTTTAACTGTACCTGGTTTACCGTTTGCCGGGTCAGCTAGTATATTATGAATAGCGAAAGTGTGTGTATGAGTGTGTGCTTTTGTTACTTCTTCACGTTCAACGCCTGTAGCTCGGCTAGCTAAAGTGATCTGACGCAATCATCGATGCTAAGCAACGGTTGATACGCACGGTGTTTGGATGGGTGAACATGTACAAGTCTGTCGTTTTTCAAGTGACATTTTCATCTGAGCGCTAACGTGGGTCGGATGACACGTTAAATTGTAGATCCCGGCTGCTAGTCTTAGTACAAGCAGTCGTTAAGCCAAGTCAGAGGCCTTCGCGCGGCTTAAAAAATTTCGACACTAGAGTTTGACCACTTAGCTTAGCCACGTAGAACAAAAAGACGTTCAAGCGGCTGAACTGATTTCGATGAAATATGTTCGGCCATAGTTTAGATCTAGATTAACGCATAGGCTTCTTTGAACTATATAATCTAGCGGTTTTTAAGGCAAGAGTAAACCGGTTTCTTCTGGGCAAGTGCGCTCCACCTTAGGTCGCAATATCGCTTACCATCAGGTGAATTGCGATCAAGCGCAAGCCCATTATGAGTAAAAAAAAGAGTAATGCGGGCATTAGTCTTTTTTTATTCCTGCTATAAATCGATGGCACAATAGACTCGCTTTCGAGTAACGTGGCATCACATATGATTATGGTGGACGCCTACTCGACCGTAATGCAGCCGACGCAATCGTTGTGAATTACATCCATTATGGAATGCATTAAGGAAGTACTGTCTTATTTGTAATTTTGCAAAAATGTAGTCAAATTCTTTTCCAACTTGCTCGAATAAACGTCAAAACGAAGACGTTTCGTACATTTTGTATGTAGTTCCGAATAGTGACGTCATAGCTCGAGATGAGGATTTTCTCATTCAACCCCATACTAAACCATTTAAAGTTTATATTATGCTTCTAACACAGCTGATATACTACATATTATACTTACATAAATACTTTATATCGATACATATTTAACACCTAGACTGACAGCCAACAAATTTAGTTAAGTACAAAGATGTTGGCTGTGCCGGGAATCGAACCCAGGACCTCTGGTTAGCAGTCCGGCCTGGACCACTGGGTCGTCAAATGAACTTAATACTATGAATTGTTTTGTGACTATAAATATCTTTGAATTTGGATTTTGCACATTTGCAACATATTTTTTATCTGGTTTTCCAAGTATGTATATAAAATTTGTAAGTGTAAATGTGTCCAAAACTGCAAAGTGCAATGTCACCAAACAGCTGCTCTAACTCGTCGTGATAATAAACCTGTTATCGCGAGATTCTTATCTTTACCTCGAAATATGCAGTATTATACACAAGACAAGAAATAAATAAAATAAAATAAAATTGGTCAAGTACGAGTCGGGCTCGCGCATGAAGGGTTCCGTGCCGTATTTCCGCATCTCAAAAAAAATCCAATAACATTATTTTTGTATGGACCTCCCTGAAATATATTTATTTTGTTATTTATTTGTAAACATAATTCAAAATTCTGTGAATGTTTAGAGGGTATTCCAGATGCCATTATAAAGACCGATACAAAAAATTGCTTACAAACTACGTTTGATGTATGGGAGTCCCGTTTAAATATTTATTATTTTTTTTATTTCGAAAGGTTTTAATATACATCTATATTTATATTTTGTGAATATTTTAAGCGGTCTACCTGTTACCGTTATTAATATATATAGCAAAAGTACACGAAAAAACACGTTTATTGTATAGTAACGCCCCTTAATATATTATTTTATTGTTGTTTTTAGTATTTGTTGTTATAGCGTCACGGGTAATACATAACTTGTGAAAATTGTAGGTTTCTAGCAATTACGGTTTCTGAGATACAGCCTGCTGACAGATAGACAGACAGACAGCGGAGGCTTAGTCCCATTTTTACCTTTTAGGTACGGAACCCCAAAAAGAATACTTAAAAGCTAACCTTTAACGTCCTTGTTCAGTTCAGTTGTTTATAAACTCCTCTCCATCCAAAGGTTGCCTGGAAGAGATCGCTTTAAGCGATAAGGCCGCCAATTGTGGCACACTTATTTGTAAGCTCTTTCTTTTTCTTTATTGTATGTAAGAATTAATGTGTCCAATAAAGAATTTTCTATCTATCTATCTATCTATCTTTATAATGTTTTCCTAACAGAATAATGTTATTGTTGCAGAATAGCAAAGAGCAGAATGACGGCAGCCGCGAGAAGTCGAAGGATTTCACGTTCGACCACTCCTACTGGTCCTTCGACAGCGAAGACAACAACTTCGCTACACAGGAACAGGTATTTACCCTCTTGGGCGGGGAGAGCAGCGGCAATGCGCGAAGCGGTCCTGCTTCCCTGCCCCCGTCGTGAGATGGGACACCGTGAGGTTGTAGTCGGTAGTGACGGCCCTTCTGGCCGTCGAGTCCGACATACCCCGCTCGCCTCCCCCAGGCTTGTAGCGGGAGATGCGTAAATGCATTTCCTCACGAAAAAAATAATAAAAAAAAGGTATTTACCCTCTCCCTCCTAGTGCAGGGCGTAGTGCATCCAACAACGTATCGGTTAATTAGTACATATATAATACTAGCTGACCCGGCAAACGTTGTTTTGCCTCACTTAGGGGTATGAAAAATAGATAGTGTAGCTTATATGACACGTTCGTAGATTTACCATAGCAGCGCCATCTATTGATTACTTACTCAACCCAGTCGAAAGGTATCGACATCTGTTAGAATCATTTGGAGTCAACAGATTATTGTGACTGTCAAATAATAACAGACAATAATTAGCAATAAATTAAAATTGCGACTATAATTTGAGATTTAAACTATCGTATCTCTCAAGTTGGATCAAACTGCACATGGTGTGCGAATTTTATTATAATCGGTTAAGTGGTTTAGGAGTCCATTGAGGACAAACATTGTGACACGAGATTTATATATATTAAGATTAGCAGTTGCCCGCGGCGCCGCCCGCGTGTAGTTTGTTTTTTCGCGTCTACTCCACCCCCATACAAAAACATATTGGTTTGTAGTAGGTACAAGCTATGTATCAGAGATGGCGCTGTAGTTAAAAAAAATAAAAGTGTTTTCCTCCTTTTCTGTTGAAATTTTCCCTGAATTTTGTTTGCTACAAACCTCACGGAACGAGACTTTTCTAAAGAATGCAAAACCGTGGAAATCGGTTCGTGCGTTCTGGAAGGAAAGAAAATCCGACTTATTTTTATATTAATTATACGAGGGTGAATCAAAAAATTCTTGGAATCAATATTAAAAAATGCAAAGATTTTAATAATAATATTTTATTTTTCTACATAATCTCCCTCCAATGCAATGCATTTAGAATAACGCGTTTCTAACTTCCTTATTCCTTGTAAAAAAATATATTTTCTTGACTCTCGAAAAAGTCCTCTACGGCAGCTATAACCGCGTCATTATCGTGAAATTTTGTTCCACGAATTTCCTGTTTTAATTTTGGAAATAAGTGAAAATCACTTGGGGCTAAGTCCGGAGAATATGGTGGGTGGTCAAGGAGATTGAAGCCAGCACAGCGGATTGCGTTGAGCGCAACTTCCGATCGATGAGCAGGAGCGTTATCTTGAAGGAGCAACACGCCCAACGACAGTTTTCCACGACGTTTTTCTTTAATCGCTTCACGCACTTTCGGGATTAAATTTCGAATCCGAATCACACTGGAACATTTCGAGATTACGCTTGGAAATTTCCAAACGTCGTTTTTTGTTTTCGTCGGTTAACATTCGTGGCACCCATCTTGCAGACACTTTTTTGAACCCCAGTGAATCAATTAAAATGGATTGAACGCTACCAAAAGATATCTTTAGGATCTCAGCTATATGTTTTATAGTCATTCTTCTGTATTCCAAAACCGGATTCTCAACCTTTTTGACATTTTTTTCTGTAACGGAGGCCGCCCAGAACGCGGGTCATCTTTACAGCTTGATCTACCTCTTTTAAATTCAGCCACCCAGTACGCAACCGTAGAATAGGGTACAGCATCACCCCCTAATGTTTGCTGAATGTCCAAAAAAATTTCCTTCGTAGACATTTTTTTCAAACTGAGATATTTTATCACCGCACGTAACTCACTCTTATCCATAATTTTAGCTTTTTAGCAACTCGTTGCACAAAAAAATTTATTACATGCGAGCGAACTGACAAAAACTAGTGACAGTCTGCATAAATATAGTGTGATAGACACTCTTTAATTTGAATATCGAACTTGATCCAAAAAGGTTTCATATATATGCACTTCTAAGAACTTTTTGATTCACCCTCGTAGATAGAAGAAATGAATGAATGAATGAATGTTATATATTTTCTAATAAGTCACAAAGATATTACATTTCACTTATTACATCATAATAATAAACTTCAAATTGGAATCGTCAAAAGATGTCATTACAATACATGCAATATTTCTTAGCTGTAAAGGGGCCTTGTCATACAAAATAAATAATTAAAATCAACTCAAGTAAAATAAATAAAAATAACTAATTAAAACACTACTAACTACTACTAAATAACAAATGACCAAACATTACATTGTCATAATACTTTTAGTTTAAATTCTTTAAAAAATAAATAATAAAATATTCTTTGATTGTATAAATAGCTTTGAACAGTAGTAGCATTTTCACATTTAAACTAAAGTTATCTTCCTTTTTTATATCTCTCAAATGTTTTAAAGATAATGTTTGTGAACATAAGAACCCTATGTATGAGCACTTTTTTTTATTTTTATTGATGAATAGGCTTACGTTCGACCGCAGCTTGCCTGATGTTAAGCTTAACTGTGGTTTAAGATGTATCACGCTTGCCTAGAAGGAACCTATTTAATCTAGATTTGAAGACCCCCAAATTGTACTTCTCGGGAAAAAGAGACTCAGGAAGAGAGTTCCAAAGCTTCTCACAATGAAGGTCGCACTTGTGTACAGTAATACCCCGGAGTTACGCGATAGGTGGGACCGAGCGCTATCCGCGTAAGTCGAATTCGCGTAAGTCGGGGTACAATTTTGCATATACATACCTATAAAGTCATACAAAGTATGTTTAATTGGGACCGGAGACTATAATTTAGGAAATATAAAACAATAATTTAGGAAATAAATTTTAATTTAATTCTATATAATATGACAAACTATAGGTATTAATAAAATGTATAAACACAATCTGAAGTGCGCGGCTTTCAAACAAAAAACGTTAAAATAGACGAGAAAATTAAATCGCGTAAGTCGAGGTAGCGTAAGTCGGGGTATTACTGTATTTACCTGGATAAATGTATCTTTATGTATGTGTGTAACAGCAGGTGACGGGCTTTGTTGCAGGTGTTCTCAGACCTCGGGCTGGACGTGATCGACTCGGCGTTCGAGGGGTACAACGCGTGCGTGTTCGCGTACGGACAGACTGGCAGCGGGAAAACCTTCACCATGATGGGCTCCAACGTGAGTATGCTGCTCAGATTATATCACACTTGATAGCCGGTGTAAGCAATGTCTCATATGAGGGCTGTTTACCTCTGCGCTCGTGGGACGGGGTGCTCAGACATTAATTTATTTTTCAAATTTAGAATTGTTCAGTCAAGTATTAACAAAAATAAAAATTATTTACATAATGTAGCAAATATTGGGATTAAGGATAAAGGATAATTGGCATGAAGATAGATTTTTTTTTTTACTCTAAATTTGTCAGCGCTTGACCACAATTCACCTGATGGTAAGTGACATTGAGGTCGACGGTGAAACGGCGCTTACCTAGAAAGAAGGCTTTGCCCTTGAAGGGCAAAATCTTGAATTTACAGTGTTTTTGTTATCCTACTAATATAGTTAATGCGAAAGTAGTAAAAAAGTATAAATTAAAGTTCCACCCCATATATTATTTTTTTCATAATATGAGTATGTTTGTCTTTAATGTTAGAGTTAACAATGTTTGCCTTTCCCCGCAGGAGAACCAAGGTCTGATCCCGCGCATCTGCCGCCAGCTGTTCTCCCGTGTGGCGGCCGGCAAGGAGTCCGGGGCCTCATACCGCACGGAGGTCTCTTACCTCGAGATATACAATGAGAAAGTAAAGGACCTCCTTGCTACGGACGCCGGGCATACATTAAAAGTTAGAGAACATCCCAAACTGGGGCCGTATGTGCAAGATTTGTCTAAGCATTTGGTCTCGGACTACGATGATATACAGGTTTGTGACACAACATTTTTAAACTTAATGCTTTGTATTAGAAGTGGTCTTGGTTTGGCCCAATACTTTTGGGATCATCCCTCGAGATATACAATGAGAAAGTAAAGGACCTCCTCGCTACGGACGCCGGACATACACTAAAAGTTAGAGAACATCCCAAACTGGGCCCGTATGTGCAAGATTTGTCTAAGCATTTGGTGTCGGACTACGATGATATACAGGTTTGTTTCACTCTGTTTTTGAACTTGATGCTTTGTAATAGAAGTGGTCTTGGTTTGGTTCAATACTTTTGGGATCATTCTACGAAATGTATCATGAGAAGTTAAAGGACTTCTTTGCTACGGACACTAGAAATACCTTGAAAGTCAGAGTTCATCCCAAACTGGGGCCATATATGCAAGATTTGTCTAAGCATCAAAGACAACCTGAGTCTGTGATTTAAAAAACTATGCTCTTTACCAAATCTATGAGATATCTCGTAGTAAATGTAGTCGTAGAAAGTGTAATCACACACTGAGATATCTCGTAGCTAATGGCATCTCCCTGTATTTCTTTTCTCTATACTTGCTTATCTATCTATCTCTTTCTTCCAGGAGTGCATGCACCGCGGCAACCAGCAGCGCACAACTGCGTCGACGCAGATGAACGACGTGTCGTCTCGCTCGCACGCCATATTCACCATCACCTTCGTGCAGGCGTCGTACTTGAGGCACAACAATATGCCTTGCGAGACTGTCTCCAAGGTGCATCTAGTGGATCTAGCGGGCAGGTATGTCTGTCTCTCTCTCACTCTCTCGTGTCACTCGTAATGTTGTCATACCTGTGTTTCTATACCAATATTATAAAGGGGAAAAGTTTGATTGTTTGTTTGACGCGAATAGGCTCTGAAACTACTGGACCGATTTGAAAAACTCTTTTACCGTTGGGAATCTTCATTATCCTCGAGTAACATAGGCTATATTTTGTTTCTCTTGCAACTTGGATTATTTTATTGCCCGTGCGAAACCGGGACTGGCTGTTAGTATAAGATATATGACACTTGTAATGAGTTGTGTGTGCGTGCGTGCGTGCGTGCGTACGTGCGTGCGTACGTGCGGGCGTACGTGCGTGCGTGTGTGCGTGTATGTGTTGGTGTTGACTATTAGAATATAACGATACATTACAAGAATATTTTTATAATTTATACTATTCTATTTATAATTTTCACAAATGAAATAAGCTGCTCTCAATTAAAGCTAAATTCTCTCAATTAAAGTTACAGTAAAACATATGTATAGTAGGTAGAGTACACGTGTATGTGTTGGCAGCGAGCGAGCGGACGCGACGGGCGCGACCGGCCAGCGGCTGGTGGAGGGCGCGCATATCAACAAGTCGCTGGTGACGCTCGGCTCCGTCATCTCCGCGCTCGCCGAGTCCAGCCAGCTCGCGCCCGACAGTGAGTACGCCTCCGTCATACGTCACCCGCGGGCCGACCTCGGCTAGTGGCGGGGATCACAATACTAGAGAGGATGCCTGATTCCCATACGATAAAGCGCACTTTGCTATTTTGTAAAAAAATATCCGTATCTGTTCCAAAAACTAGCAGATATACCGCGCAAACACGTACTAAGACATAAATACAATTTGCAAGTACCAAGGTGTAGATTACAAATGCAGAGCTCGGGCCCACATTCTATGGCTATTAAAATATTTAACAAATTACCAGACGACCTAAAGCGTATCGATAGTATTAAAACTTTCCTAACAAACTTAAAAAACTTACTCATATCAAAAAGTTATTATAAAATAGAAGACTTTTTAACTGACGGAACACTTAAAAAATCTAATGAATTAACAGGGTTGCTCATCTCCAGTAAATAATTGCAATGCCTTATGGGTAATTATGTAACTGTAAAGTGACATAATATTGCAATAAATGGTTTGACTTTGACTTTGAGTCGCGGAAGTTTGCCATTGTTACCGATGAAACCTCGATGGCGCTGCAAATCGAGCGTGCAGCCTACCTGTTGCCAAATTCCTCAACGCGCTGCAGTCGAATAGTGATATAACGATAGTAGATTGCATGATCCGAGTGAAGTCTTGTCAAGAAAATACGAATAGATGGCGCTATACACGTAGTACGATTTTCAACAAGAGGTCTATTATATTTATCTATGGTAGTGGTCAATTTCTCCACAGAGATAGGCAATACAAGGCAATAAACTGTTACTTTTAATTTATTATTATTGTTTATTATTAGTGTTAAACGCAGCAAGCGTTTCAAGTAATGTTTTTGTTAATTTCTCTTTTATAAATCATTATAATATTAACCAATTGGGTATTTGAAAAAAAAATTTTTTTGTGATAAATAGAAAGATTATATATTAGTTTTATAACAAAACTATTTTTATTTTTTTTTGCAATAATTCAAAAGTTATTTCAAAATAAAAATTAATTTTTGAATCCAGTACCGAAGATACGCCGACAACTCCCGAACAAACCCGAGCACGTGTGACGTCATAATGTTAGTTTTCACTCAGACACTCAATGCAGTTGATAGGAAAATAATGAATACAAAGTATAATAAAACTAACATTATGACGTCACACGCGCTCGGGTTTGTTCGGGAGTTGTCGGCGTATCTTCGGTACTGGATTCAAAAAATAACTTTTATTTTGAAATAACTTTTGAATTATTGCAAAAAAAATAATAAAAAAATATTTTTGTTATAAAACTAATATATAATCTTTCTATTTATCACAAATTTTATTTTTTTTCAAATACCCAATTATTACCACTAATATTATAAAGATAATTCAAATCAAATATATATTTATTGAAACTATATATGTAAGTACATATCACAAATATATTTGCAGACCGCATCCAGAAGGGCGGCAAGAAGGTGTTCATCCCGTACCGAGACTCGGTGCTCACGTGGCTTCTCAAGGACTCGCTCGGGGGCAACTCCAAAACTATCATGATCGCCGCGGTCAGTATTCCTGTTTCCACTTTCTATTTCCTCAAACATGTTTCAGACAATCATGATTCCTTGGAATGTTTTCTATTACCATTAACCGTAACTAGAAATGGTTATTTTATTTTTACTAACTTTATGTTTATAGGCTTTTAAACTTCATCCAAATATCTTATAACTTTTGATCGTGAAATTTAGCAAAGAATCACGCATCAAAACTTTCGCCATTATAATATAACTACTAGTTGATCCGGCAAACGTTGTTTCGCCTTAACTACAGTTAAAACCCTATATTTGATCAGTTATTGAGCGGGAAGCAAAAATGATTGAATTACTAAAATGGCCATAAAAAAGGGGTTGGTATATTTTAATGCCACATTATAAAATAAATAAAAGTAAATAATTTCGTCAAAAGTTAAAAAAAGGGGAAGAAAGAAAGAAAGTAAAATAAAAATTGGTAAAAATCGGTCAAGCCGTTTCGGAGCAGTATGGTAACTAACATTGTGACATGGAAATTTTATATTTAAGATTTGATATAAACGGGTTTCTTCATGTTTTCCTGTTCCTTTGCAGATATCTCCAGCCGACTGCAACTACGGCGAGACCCTGTCGACTCTCCGCTACGCGAACCGAGCCAAGAACATCATCAACAAGCCCACCATCAACGAGGATCCCAACGTCAAGCTCATCAGGGAACTCCGGGAGGAGATCGAGAAGCTACGCAAACAGATAGCTTTCAATACGGTGAGGGCTGCTGTATATTTCTGGCATCCTAGTACCTTTACATATAATTCTGTATCTATTGCAGTAACTACTATATTTTTTTACTAAAGTCGAGCTAGCTAACCATATTGGGGTACATATTGGGAAGCATCTATTCATACCCCTTTACAGCGCCTATGTTTAAGTTTAATGTTATTTTTTGACAAATTGTAAAAATGTACACATTTACGCGCTTACAGTAAGTAAGCGCCACCATGTTGTTATTTTTGTAGCAATAAATCGATCTATCTATCTATCATATACGAACGTCAAAATTATCACAGAAATCTGAAAGTAGAAGAACTAAATTGTTAGGTTGTTATTATGTACCAACATACAATATAACTTATTTAATGTTACTTATAATGAATAATAAAAAAAATTGGAAACTGAAACAGCAATGTATTCACTATTTAAACAGGACCCAATAGAGACAGAGCCGGGCGTGCTGGCAACACTGCAACGCAAGGAAGCACAAGAGAAGCACCTCACTGAGAAATGGACGGAGAAGTGGCGCGAGACTCAACAGATATTACAAGAACAGAAGGCACTGGGGCTCCGCAAGAGCGGGCTCGGAGTGGTGCTGGACTCGGACATGCCCCATCTGGTGGGCATCGATGACAACCTGCTTAGCACCGGTGTCACTTTGTACCATTTGAAGGTAAGTCTGGATTTAGCTTGGAAGCATGCCAAAAAAACGCAATATATATTACAGGAGCAAAAGCCAGTACGACTGAGGTAGGACTTCATAGGTTTCTATCTAAAAACGAAAGAAGTATTTATCCTATTCCATTACTGTAGGAGGTTGATGTTTACGATAGGAGGTACACACTAAGTTTTGTCTTTTTCTCAAGACTGTACCAAGTTCGTGCAGCTTTTAATTGTTTATGTCTTGAACTATAGCTATAGAAAAATATATATTTGGCCAATTGCTAGTCGGGATCGCACATGGAAGGTTTCGTACCATTAACTTAAAATAATAGTAAAAAAAAACGGGCTGTGCCGACGCCTCATAGTGCGAAAAGGTGAAGGCAAAAAAGAAGAATAGTAAAAAAGCACGTTTATTGTATGGGAACCCCGCTTAGTATATTCATTTTTTTTTTTTAGTATTTGTTGTTATAGTGGAAATAAATCACTTGCGAAAATTTTTGATTTCCAGCTTTCTATCACGGTTTCTAAGATACATATAGTCTGGTGACAGACAAACAGCGTAGAACTTAGTTAACAGGGAAGCCTAAAAAGAAATTACCTTTTACCATTGGCTTATGAATTCGATAGAGTACAGTAGACTTCCGAAGACGTGGTCTAAAGACCTGTAAATAAGTTGATGATTTAAGTAGTTTTAAGTAGATGTCCTAATATTTTTAAAACTTTTAGTAGTGTTTGTAAATTTTTTTAAAGCGTTTTTAATGTGTAATTATTTTTGCATTACCTTACTTTTACGTACCATTACATATTAGAAAGGCTCAGTCACTGGATTCTTTTCGAAATTTGATAAAAAACTGGTACTTGTCCTTGTAATCTAAATAGTTTATATGTATATTTGTAATATTGTTATATGTTATAATATTTAAATTTAGTATATTTTATGTAGTTGTATATTAGTAGGTAGGTATATGTAATATATGGTATGTAGTATATTTTTTTTTATACTTTTTTGTACTCCCTACTAGTACTTTGTACTCTGGTTGCCTGGAAGAGATCGCTTTTAGCGATAAGGCCGCCATTTTCGGCACTAGTTATAAGTTTCTTCTATGTATTATTTAATGTAATTAGTGGGAATTTATCTATCTATCTATCTACTTTTTTGATACCCCACAGGAAGGTGAAACAGTAATAGGCAGCGCGGAATACAGCCCGACCCCGGACATCGTGCTGAGCGGCGCGGGCGTGCTGCCGCTGCACTGCCGCGTCACGCTCTCCGGCGGCGTGGCCACGCTGCACCCGGCGCCCAGCTCGCAGTGCTGGCTCAACACCGTGCTGCTCAGCGGACCCGCCAAGCTCAGCCAAGGTAAATAAATAAAAAGAAAAAATGGTTGCCTGTAAAGTCGGTTTTACGGGCGAAGATTTTACGTGACAACGTCTGCCGCGTGCAGCGCGCGCGGCAGACCGATCGTAGTTGAGTGGGAGAGAGACGCAAGGCATTCGGCGGGCCTCTCTCTCGTTCGGTGACTCATCGTAACGTTACCGGGCGTTACACTTTTTCATAAGTGACTCCCAGCCGCAACCTAATTTAAGACGTTGTCACGTCAAAAAAAAAAACATTGATTGACCCTGCAACATCTCATCGCATTTGGTAAGTCATTTATGTTTGGTTTAAGCATTAACTAATAGATGACAAAATTAAATATTTAGTGTACTTCGAACGACAAGTCGAGAGAAGAGTCAGCATCTCCTGATGATGCCTTGTGGTTAGGCGAAACACGTGTAGAGTTAAGAACTTCCGAATTGTGATAGGTAACGTTAATCTTAATTAATCTTAGTTAATTAAGCTTGGTTAATTGATCTTAGTTGATTTTTCCTTTACTTGTCTTAATTTGGATTTCGGATCACAGCGGAAGTACACTAGATATTTAATTTTGTCATCTATTTACAATGGATTTCCGCAAAGTAACGCCTGAGTCAATAAGTTATTTAAATAAATCAAATTAAAATAAAATCATTTATTGACCTTGCAACATCTCATCGCATTTGGTAAGTCATTTACATTTGGTTTAAGCATTAACTAATAGATGACAAAATTAAATATTTAGTGTACTTCGAACGACAAGTCGAGAGAAGAGTCAGCATCTCCTGATGATGCCTTGTGGTTAGGCGAAACACGTGTAGAGTTAAGAACTTCCGAATTGTGATAGGTAACGTTAATCTTAATTAATCTTAGTTAATTAAGCATGGTTAATTGATCTTAGTTGATTTTTCCTTTACTTGTCTTAATTTGTATTTCGGATCACAGCGGAAGTACACTAAATATTTAATTTTGTCATCTATTTACAATAGATTTCCGCAAATAAATAAATAATAAATTATCATTTATTTCAGACAGGGCAAAGTAACGCCTGAGTCAATAAGGCATTAACTAATTATTAACTATTAATTAAACTAAACTTAATTATTTATTGTAAACAGGTAATTCAATAACTTTAAGTGGCAGTTTGTTAAACATTATTATTTTGTTAAATATTCCTCTTTTTTGTACTTTGGCTAGTCTGTTTGCTTAAGTAATAAAAAAATCATTTATTGACCTTGCAACATCTCATCGCATTTGGTAAGTCATTTACATTTAGTTTAAGCAACACAGAATTATATTAACTAAACTTAATTATTGTAACATAGACTAAAATTGTAGGTATTTAAAATTAGGGATGCAAAATTATTCTATTCGAATTTACTCGGGTCACGCTATCTTCTTCTTCTTCTTCCTTGCCTTATCCCACTAGGTGGGGTCGGCACTATCGTTAAATCACTATTCGACTGCAGCGCGTTGCGGAATTTGGAGGCAGCTAGGTTGCACTCTCGATTTGCAGCGCCATCTAGTTTTCATCAGTAATTATGGCAAACTTCCGCGGCACGCTTTGTAGTATGGGAATTAGCAAATCAAATCAAATGTTTTTATTTGCGAAGTATAGGTCGAAAGGTGTTACATAGGTATTAAAATTTAATGTACTCTATACTATACCCGTTAGGGTGTGCAAATTTATGTTGGATCTAACACTAATGTAAAAGTAAGTAAGTAAGTAATAGCCGGTTACACAAACATTACACATTATCTGTCGTGAGTAAAATTTAGTCATGATACAAATAAAATTAGGTCAGGATATTATAAAAATAGATCACAATTTGTCATTAAAAAAATCTTTTATAGAATAGTAGGCCTTATCAAGTAGGAATTTCTTAAGTCTCAGCTTAAAGATAGAAAACGAGTTGGATTCCTTAATAATCAGAGGCAATTTGTTATATATTAGGACACCCATGTTAAAAATCGTATTACCATACGTAACAGTTCTGTGTGTTGCTATGCAAAGTTTCCCAATGTGTCTAGTACTATTAAAAGTTTTGAAATCTTTTAAATTCGTTCTTATCAAGAGGGCTGCTTCGAAAATATAGCAATCCTCTCTAGTATTCTGATCCCTGGCTTAACTTAAGGTGTGCGTTGTTATAACTATGATGATTATTAACAAAGTTCTGTCACTTTCCAGGCTGTATCCTCCTACTAGGGCGCACCAACATGTTCCGGTACAACGACCCCGCCGAGGCTGCCAAGCTGCGGCAAGAGGGCAGCGCCTCCGCCATGAACCTCTCCCGGCTATCGCTGCTCTCCTGGTCCACCACAGACCTGGCCGCCAGCAACGAGAACCTCAACACCAGCCAGACGCTCTCGTGAGTACATATAGGTACAGTGTCACCAACTTAGCTGTTCAGGTGGGCAAAATTAGAACAAAAAGTTCGAGAGCATTCTTAGGTGGCAACAAATCTCCACTAGCGACGCCGTCAACTGAACAGCTAAGTTGTTGGCACTGTAGTACGCAGAGGGCAGCGCCTCCCCTATGTACCTCTCCCAGCTATCGCTGCTTTCCTGCACCGACCTGGCTGCCTGCAACGAGAACCTCAACACCAGCCAGACGCTCTCGTGAGTACATATAGGTACAATGTCACCAACTAAGCTGTTCAGGTGGGCAAAATTGGAACTAAAAGTTCGACAGCATTGTTAGGTGGCAACAAATCTCCACCTAGCAACGCCGTCAACTGAACAGCTAAGTTGTTGGAACTGTTTGAACTGTAGTACGCAAAGGGCAGAGCTTCTGCTATGTACCTCTCCTGACTGTCGCTGCTCTCTTGGTCTATCCTGGTTCGTCAAAAGTGACACGTATCGGCAACATTCAGCAATATCGCTGCTGTGTACATGTATCCATTTTTTACAACCCTGGTACATCTTCCAGCTTAAAACTTGGTTGCTTGACATATTATTTTAAGAAATTGACGACTTCATGGAACTAAAGGATTATTAATTAATTTATTATTATTTTATTACTATTGTTACATAATGTAATGCGTAAAATTTTGACATTAATTTTCATATATTGAAATGTATTTTTGACGTGTAACAAGTTGTTCTCAATAAATTACTGTATTGTATTTATTATTCTCATTCACAAAAGTGGATTTTTACGGCCATTTTTCACAATTTACATAAGCAGCCGATTTATTATAGAAACCGTTTGTTTTTTTCTTTTTAAACAGTGACCTGGAAAGTGAGATCCGTTGCGAGCGGATAGAAGCGCAACGAGCTGAGTTGGAGCGAGAGAGACAGCAGTTCCTACTGCAGCAGGAGGAGAGACAGAGACGGTGGCACGCCGAGAGGGAAGAGTTGCTTCAAGCGCAGAGGAAATTAGACGAGGTGAGAGTTAAAGCAAAGATCTTTGTAAGGATAAACTGTATATTAGGTGCGGTTAGGTACAATGCCTTGGCCTAACTTGTTCGATGACATGGCGCAACGGCTCGGCGAAAGAACACAAGCTTTTACGTACATTTATGCAAGCCAGCCAAGAGCAAAGGCTTCGACGATTGTTTGTCCTGCCTGGGCTTCGGTCTTCCAGTCTGAGTTGCGCGGTTCCAGCTCGTACCGTCATCTCATCTTGAAGCGGCCGGGACGCCTTCTATTTTGTTGACTCCCTTTGGTGATTTTTGCCCAAAACGTTACTTGTGTAGTACTATAACACTATTGACGAATTTATAAACGATAAGGATTTATTTTTTGCATGCAAATAAACCTGCTCACTCCTCTTGTGTTGCAATACCCGAACAGGGTCCATTATGAGATACCTACCTTATAAATGTATAACATCAAAATTATGCCATAATGAAGCAATAAATGACATTTTGAAATTTTTTTTTGACATTGACTTTGTGGAGATATTTAGTGAGTGCTGTGACTATAGTACGAGATCCCACTGCAGGATAGGTGTGCTCATCGACTATTTGTTTAAAACCAAATTTTTATGTTTATTTATAGTTAAGGTTGTTCGCTAGCATGCTGCAAGTGCTCATATGCCGCTAGATGGCGTTAAATAGGTATAAGTTAGTTTTATTCATCCCAGCATCCCAAGTGATTTCTTTTGTAACTTTAGAATCGGTTCGCGGAAACTACTGTTAATGTATTATTTTTAAGGCTCATCACAAAACAACATTTATTAAGCGTTGATAGCAAATATGTACAAAAAGCCATATAAAACCCATATCTACTATCATCTATTCTGTGACGATGCGGCTACACTCACACTAGCATTGACAATTTTTTTTGTCACTTGAACTTCAGCATATTTGAATATGCATGCCAATTTCGAACGCTCAATTGTCGATTATATGGCTCGTTCGTAGAGGAAGCATTTTTGGAACAGGAAATATTTTTATGATTTGAATTGACTATGGTTCAAATCTCATGAATTATTAATTTTGCTATTTTATTTTGTTCGAAACTCTTTTTTTTTAAAGGAATATTATGGGAAAGTCAATATTTTCAATAGGTTTCGTTTTCGTGTATGTTAATATTCATAGTGCATACCTTAAAACCTCAAATGAAATTAAAAAATAAATCTATTGGGTACATGATACGAGTAACAAGAAAAAACTTTTCTCACGAATCATCTAACATATTGCATGAAACAGTTGTATTTTTCGCATGATTCCAAAATGTAAGCCATTTCATTTGGGAAAGTTGCGAATAATATCATATCCACTATTTTGGCGGACATCCGAATATCATCAAACATAGCTAAGAACATCAAAATCGGTTCATCCGGAATAACAGCTTCAAGTCTAATGATTAGAAAAGTAAATTATTACATATTATCAGGGAATTTATATTTATTAGACTATGGATACTATTTTAGCTTCATTTAAAAAAAAAAAAAACTATTATTATTATTCTAAGGTAAGAGGCCTGTCGAAATCTTAGTTATTATAAATATACACCTGGCAGTTTACATGTATCGTTGATATAATTATACACTAGTGGCCCGTCCCGGCTTAGCACGGGCATAAAAAAAAAACAATTCTAGGAGATATGTTTGAAAGTCGTTCAGAAGTGTAATATTTTATTCGTTACGAACAAACATTTAAACTTTATCGCATTATAATTTTGACATAGATTAAAGTTTTTTTTTGTATATATGGGTTCCGCTGCTCTCAAGACATACTAAACGACACAACTAACTTTTCTTAGCGCATGCGATGAAACAAATTTTTTACTCTTTTTTATACCTTGTGTTACATTACTGGAGTCTTAATAAGAATTTCTTATCCTTTGCAACAAAATATAATGCCTATGTCATTTGGGGATAATGTAACTTCCCAACGGTGTAAGAATTTTTAATTTTAGTCCAATAGTTTCGGAGCCTATTCGCGTCAAAAAAAACATAAAAACATCCAAACAAACAAACAAACAAGCCTTTTGTAATTATGAGATTGTTAAAGATATTGATAGGTAAACAAAAGACGTAGGTATAAAAATTTGATATAATTGGCCAAGTACGAACCGGGCTCGCGCGTGAAGGGTTCCGTACCATTATTAAAATATGGCGAAAAAACATGTTTTTTGTATGGGAACCCCATATCAAACATTCATTTTATTTTGAAAGAAAGAAAGAGAGAAATCATGAAAGAATCTACCAAGTGTCATTGTAAAGATAGAGTAAAAAGAGGTAATACGTAGCTTAATATTCTGTAGAATTCTTTAGTGTCCTGTTATCGTTTTTGATATTGAGCAAAAATACAAAATATAACACGTCTTTTAAGGTACACTTTAAAAACGTGTCATCCACCCTTTATATTTGTATATTTTCTGTTTTTAGTATTTGTTGTTATAGCGTATCTAGTACTTGTACTAGTAGTACTTTCCTGAGCTAGCAACATTACGCGGGTGGGAAATGACGCGGGCGGGGGGCAGTGTTTTGTTTTACGCGGCTTCTGGTTCTTCGAGTTCGTAATAAACAATGTTTTATATTTACATTGTTATTTTATTTGTGCATCTAAAAATTATTATATTAATTAACGTAAAATAGAATTGATAAAGATGAAGTCGTGTTTTTTGTGTAACGAAATAAGCAATGTACTTGACTTTAATAATATATCATTCCAAAAGTGCTTGCTAATGTTATTGTTTCGTCGTAAAAAAAAATGTAAATATCATGACCTTTTATTTACAATTGACTCTACTAATGATTTTGGATATCATTCAGAGTTTAATTTTTTGTTGCAATTTATAAATTTATCATTTTGAAAAAATTACATATTTTTTGGAGTATTTATTATAAGTCGTCTCTATTTTTCCCCGGTGGTTGAGAACACTAACGTTCGACGCATGCGCAATGGCTTAAAAGCGTCGCACAGTCGGCAATCGCTGTCCTCGTCTGACAAATGATGTTACGCGCTAACTCTCTTTCACTCTACCTTAAATATTTATTATCTTTAACAGCCAGCAACCCTTATTTGCGGCCAGATTTAATTAAGCAACTTTATATGATAATTAATAGAAAAAAATTAGCTTTAATTTGACATATAATTTATAAAAATAGGTTATGAACGTATAAATTTATCGAAATCATACCTGTTTACACCAGGCTGCAAAGAAGTGCGGCCAGGTGAGCAACGGCAACCGTGATTTTTTCGAATCTTCATATTAATTGCTGTGATGTAGACGTTATTTTATTTAAATAATAAATAAACGAAATTTTTTACCAAAAATAAATTAAAAATATTTTAAAAAAAATAATAGCGGCCAAATTTTGATAGGCACCCTAGTAAATATATATTCTCTTAACTATAAATAAACATAAAAATTTGGTTTTAAACAAATAGTCGATGAGCACACCAATCCTGCAGTGGGATCTTAGGCTACTAGGACAAGTATGGATATGATTGTAAGAAGTAGCGGAAGTAGGGGAGGATATGAATGAGAAGGGAGCGAACGTGGAGATGACGGCTGATATAGAGGCGTAAAAGCGAAAAACAGGCTGTGCCGACCTCACCTAGTGGGAAAAAGTAAAGATAAAGAAGAAGATTATAGTGTTGTGAACGCGCAATGAGGTGTAGACGTGGTTGCAGGAGCGGGAGGCGATGGAGCGCGAGTACGCGGCGGCGTGCCGGCGGCTGTCGGGCGACTGGCGCGCGCTGGAGCGCGGCTGGACGCACCGGCGCCGCGCGCTGCGCTCCCGCCAGCGCGAACTCGCCGCGCGCACCGAGCGCCTGCGCGCGCTCAGCGACACGCACCGCGGCTGCGTGAGTCATTTATTATTATCATTCTATTATTTAGTACCTGGTTGACCGACAACCAGGTACTAAAAAGTCGTTGTCGTTAAAGGCAAGTCACAATGCAATCGTTACTTAAAAACATTAGTTAGATACATTTAGTTAGTTGGTTTATACAACTTTTCACACATGATTAACGACTCTAGAATCTCCATATGTAGTCAAACGCAAACCTATCAAGAGTAAATAAAAAAAAACCTTTGTGTTTTCTTTTCCGATGCAAGTTATATAATGTACACGTAGGTAGATCACCACTGTGATGTTTATATATAATTAGACAAAAGCATGTGTTTGTTTGAGAGCTAAGTTTAAGCTTTTTTTTTTGTTGTCCACGAGACGTTGTACATTTTGCTGAGCAGTATGACATTCACAGTTTTATATTATATTTTGTGTTGTTCTTAGGAGTGGACCAAATGCTGTAAATTCGTTGTAAATATGAAAAATTCATGAATATTTTTGTAGTACTAAACGTAATAGTTAAATAATTGTAAAATCATGTAAAAAATTCAGTTCAGTTTCCATCTGAAATACTAATTTCATTAATATTTTGTAGAATTAAATGTAATTGAGCATAAATTACATGGTTTGTAAGCTTCGTTTGTAAGGAAACGTGTGCACTATGGCTGTGCCAAATAGGCACAACTTGGAACTTCACACACGACATCTAGATGTGAACATCAGAACTAACTTGTTTAATAAATGAACGCTACGAAAAATTTTATTTTAACACTTAGTGTAAATAATATTTTGAGCGCAAATAATAGATTGTCACATTGACGTACGGTTGGCTACCTCGGCTTCTACAGAAAAGTAGTGTCACTACTTTTCTGTTATCACCCGGTTAAAAAAGCCAATATCAAAAAGATTCTAATCAAACACATCTAGGATATCCAGAAAACCTTATAAAAAAGTAATTTACAGGATAAAAGATATTAAAAAAAGAACAATATTCGGCTACAAACAACCAGCATTTTATCCACCCCCCTCCTTATTTCCCGTTATAATTTGCCAGCTTCTGTTCGCTACAAGCCCCTTATCCCCCCTAGGCTGAAAACGAGGAGGGCCACGTGACCGCGCTCCGAACCCAGCTGGAAGGCAAGCGAGCGGAGCTTGAGGAATACCTGCAGACCAGTATTAAGGAGCTCATCGACAGGGGCTGCAAGGTAGGTGTTTGGGTGCCTTTAGTTGGTTGGGTTTTGGTTTGGTGGTAAGTGCCTGAAGTGGTTTGTTGGATACTTTATAAGTGTTTTGGGTTCCTGAAGCGGATTGATGCCTGAAGTGTATTGGGAGCTTTAAGTGTTTTGTGTTGGTTGTGTGGTGAGTGCCTGAAGAGGTTTGTTGGAACTTTATAAGTGTTTTGGGTGCCTGAAGTGTTTTGAGTTGGTGTTGTTGTGAGTGACTAATGTGTTTTTGCCGTTTTAAGTGTTAGTTTGATACTTTGTTTGATGCTGAGCTCTTGAAGTGGATTGATGCCTAAGGTGTATTGGGAGCTTTAAGTGTTTTGTGTTGGTTTGATAGTGAGTGATTTTGGTGCTTTAAGTGTTTTGTGGTACTGACTGTAGTGGTTTTTTGGATACTTTATAAGTGTTTTGGGTTCCTAAAGCGGTTTAGTGGCTGAAGTGTATTGGGTGTCTTGAAGTGTTTTGAGTAGGTTTGATAATGAGTGATTTTGGTGCTTTAAGTGTTTTGAGTTGGTTTTGTTGTGAGTGACTGGAGTGGTTTGTTGGATACTTTATAAGTGCTTTGGGTTCCTAAAGTGGTTTGGTGGCTGAAGTGTATTGGGTGTCTTGAAGTGTTTTGAGTAGGTTTGATAGTGAGTGATTTTGGTTCTCTAAGTGTTTTGATTTGGTTTTGTTGTGAGTGACTGAAGTGGTTTGTTGGATACTTTATAAGTGTTTTGGGTTCCTAAAGCGGATTGATGCCTGAAGTGTATTGGATGCTTAAAGTTTTTTGAATTGGTTTGATAGTGAGTGTTTTTGGTGCTTTCAATGTTTTGTGGTACTGACTGTAGTGGTTTTTTGGATACTTTATAAGTGTTTTGGGTGCCTGAAATGGATTAATGCCTGAAGTGATATGTGTGCCTTAAGTGTTGTAATTTGGTTTGATAGTGAGTGATTTCGGTGCTTTAAGTGTTTTGAAAGAAAGAAAGAATCTAAATTATTTATTGTGCACAAATGATACTTACTTAATCCCATGAAATATGATACCTTATAATATGTTTGTGCACAAAAGGAGAGCAGGTTTAGCATGTACTGTAAGTACGCTTGGTACTCCAGCGCTGGTTTTTAACCTGCTCCTTTACATAACTCATTGAAACAAATTATAAATTTTGTTTGCCTCAATTGTATTTGGTACATTAAGTGGATTGGTTTGGTTCGGTAGGGAGTTAAGTGTTTTCTTACTTTAATTGTTTTCTGTGCCTTAAGATAATCTTAAAAGGTTGAGTTGTTATTGAGGTAAGGTCTTAATAGGTTTTATATGCATGTTTAACTATAAATATGTATTTACTAAAGCTTTTTTTGCTAACCCTATCTCAATTTTTTGTTGCTATAGTATGTAGTAGTGTATTTTATTTATTGCTTGAACACGTTGTATGTAGGTTTGCTTTTTGTAATAATCAATCGTTGTTAGTGCACTTGTGTGTATGTTAACAAAAGACAATCAAATAAAAAATAGGTGGTCCTAGCCTACTTCTGTGACGAAAAGTATAAGCTCCCGACTTTCCGCGCGTGGAGTACAGATCTAAATTACTTTCTACGTACATTGCGACTTGGTGGATTAGGATAACAGACAATGTCTAACTAACTTACTAACTAACTGGGTTGGCGCGTCGACCCGAATCGGATCTTAGCCTCCGATACTAGGAGACGCCACTGTTCTCGGTCCTGTGCCTTCTCATGCTACTGCGTGACCTGAAGATTGCGCAGGTCCTCCTCCACTTGGTCTATCCAGCGATACCTGGGACGTCCAACCGGTCTCCGACCGCTCGCTCGTCCCAGGTAAGCTCTTTTCAATCAGACAGACAATGTTAGTATTCCCAATTCTTTGAAATATGGCTTGATACTCCTACCGCAGGGCGCAATAACAGCTTGTATACAATAAGTGAACTAGTTCAATTTCCAGCCGTCGCCGACGTCTCCGAGCAGTCCGGCGCCGGAGTCGAGTGCGGAATGCCTGATGCAGCTGCTGATGCACTGCGAGCCTTCCACCGCCACCAGCATCCGAGACACCGTGGACAGGCATGTGAGTGCTCACTCAGCTCTAATCAACTTTTATTAGTCTATCAATGACTTGTTTTTCAAGTTATGAGTGGATTTGCCCTCGCTTTTTATATTGAAAATTTAGTTCATCACAAAGATGTTGACCGTGCTCACCGGAACCCTCTGGTTGGCAGTCCGGCATGGTAACCATTACGCGATCGAGGTCGTAGTCTCAATATATCTCTCTCCTCGTGAGAGAAGGCCTCGAGTTCCAGCAGTTAGACCGTATATTGGCTTGCTTTTTAACCGACTCCAAAAAAGGTTATATATTCGACTGTATGTATTTATTTTTTGCTATATGTGTTGTTTGGTTTTTCCAATTTGATGTTTAGTTTGTGATATGAAATGTGCTATCTTGTGTCTTATTGGAAAATATGACATTCATTCATTCAGAAAAAAGAGCTGGTAGAGCTGGAAGAGGAGCTGGAGAGCCGCGTGCGGTCGGTGGCGTCGCACCGCGTGAAGATAGAGCGGCTGCAGGCGGAGCTCGGTCTGCTCGCCACGCAGGACCTCGGGCTGCGGCACGCGCTCGCTTCCGACCTCAGCCCTGGAGTGCTCAAAGGTTCTTACTCATTACGCCTAGCCGGCCATCTAGTCTTATTCTTCTTCTTCTTCGTATGAGCCTAATGGCCAAACTCTGGTTTCGAGAGTTTTCACGCTGCCTGCTTAACTTAACGGCTTAAAGACTGCTTGTAAATTAACAGCTGGTTCCTAGAATAGAACGTACATGCCGACCAACTGCTTGGCCTGAAATCGCATAAAAAATTATATGATAAGCGACAGATTTTTCAACTTGAAGGCGAGCACTAGAAAATGTTCTGCCACCATGCTATGGTTTTCTTCGCCGAAATCTCGGTCTCACTGGCTGGGATCACCCACGCACGAACTTTGGGACGTAAGGCCGTTTTTCTTTACTCTGAATAGGTCATCGCTTGACCACAACTTGCCTGACGGTAAGTGATATTGAGGTCTACAGTGGATCGCGCTTACATAGAAGGAACCGGTCCATTCCCGCCTTGAAAATCGCTAGATTATATTAATTGGGGAACAAAAAATTCCAAAGTTGGTCCATCCAACTGGGCTGTCATAGTTTGAAACCCTGACTAATATAAAAAAAACTTTATCTAGAAGGAGTGCGACGTAAAGCCAACTCTTGTCATCGTTTTGTAGGGTTTAAAAACTAAGTTTATAAACTCTATTTAGAGGGAGACGGGGAGAGCACGCCGGAGGGCGTGAAGCGCAGCAAGTCGGAGCTGGTGCTCCGGCGCACGCCGCGCGAGGACGTGCTGGAGCCGCTCTCTGCGGACGAGCGAGACGACTACACCAACAAGAAGATGAAGTGAGTATAAACTCTATGTAGAGGGAGACAGGGAGAGCACGTTGAGCTTTTAAATTCCCTACTACTAAATAAAACTAAATGTGAGCCGTCACGGGACGCCTGGCAGATGTGAAACATCGACATTATTTTGTAACATGGACGCATGCCGAGGCGACGCGTTGCCACGCCAGAAAACGGTTTTTTTTTACACACGGTTGGTTAGCCCCATACTGAGCCATTTCTAGCTCGTATTATGGTTGCTAACACAGCTGATATACTACATATACATACATACATATTATATATAAATACATATGTAACACCCAGACCCACAGCCAACAAATTTAGTTAAGCACAAAGATGTTGACCGGGCCGGGAATCGAACTCGGAACATTCTGATTAGCAGTCCGGCATGGTAACTTTTACGCCAACGAGATCGTCATTGTGTGTTTTCACGTGCGTTTTCAACGAGGTTTCACGTGCGGCAATAGATGTTTCACATCAAAAAATCGTATGTTTTCAGTCTGAGCCTCAGCCTGGACCCGCTCGCGTCCCCCAACCAGACTCTCCCCACGGAGGAGTCGTTCCACACGGCCTCGTCGAGCCCGAAGCGGTTCCCCCCCTCGGAGCCGTCCGCCGTCACCTCCACGGTGACCTCGCCCGCGACCACCCCGGGGGAGCTGCAGCCGCGGTTCAAGCTCGGGCCCGTGCCTACTGCGGACGACAGCGACGACATGTCCAACACAGAGGACTATCATAACAAGGTTTGTATCATCATCATCATCAGCCTATGCTCTCCATCCAAAGGATGCCTGGAAGAGATCGCTTTAAGCGATAAGTCCGCCAATTGTGGCGCACTAATTTGTAAGCTATTTCTTTTTCTTTCAACTTTACATTATTATATAATTCGTTTCATAATGACATTTTATAAAACAATTGATAACTCTTTGTAAATACTATAACTTTGACATTATATAAAACCTTGACATATTATTATTATTGTCATTTTTTGATATTGTATACTTATAATTTTTTGACATTTCTTTTAAATATTATTGCCTAGCTGTAAGTTATAGTGGGAAATTAACTTATAAATTTACTAATTAATTAACATTTTGCACACCGCATATGCGGTAGCCTACAAGGGACATTTTATATTATCTTCCATGTTTTTATATTACCTGTGGCTACGCAAATAAAATTATTTCATTTCATTTAACTTAATGAATGTGTCCAATGAAGAATTTTCTATCTATCTATCAATGCTCGTCCATTGCTTGACATAGGCTTCTCCCAAGGCACGCCACTTGGCCCTGTCTTGTGCTTCTCTTCGCCATCCATTACCCGCTATCCAGTTTGTGTACTATAACTCAAATGTATTGTTCTGAAAATGGGTTTCCCTAACTGTGCGTCGCGACCCCCTGGTGCGACGCAATGTTGTCCCAAGAGTGTCGCGCATCAATCTATACTAATATTATAAAGAGGAAAAGTTTGATTTCTTGTTTGTCTGACGCTAATAGGCTCCGAAACTAATAGACCGTTTTGAAAAATTCTGTCATCATGGAGTAGCTACATTATCCTCGAGTAACATAGACTATATTTTAGCGAACATCAGATCAGGTACCAGAGAAAATATGGAACGCCAAGACACAGGTTCACGCCTAGGTAGGAGTCCATGGAGTGAATTCAGCGGCCTTACTCAAAACTAACCAGTTATACCAACAGAAATGTAAATTCAATACAATAAGGCACAATATGTATTTGCTATAGGACGATTCATTTATTTATTTATTAGGCACTCAGACAGATTACAAACATTCATTTTAAGATAACTAAACTAAAAGGAACCAAAACAAGTCTGCAATCCAAAAAAAAAGTACACAGCATGCTTGTGTAAACTTAATGATAAGGAAGGTTCAGATATACATTAAAAAGGGGAAATCTTAAGTACTTAACAATTTAACCTATAACTTATATTATTTCTAAATTGACTGAGACTGTTACTAAATACATCTAGTTTAGTAATGTTAGTCTTGGTCATTCGTTGTTATCTGAGGCGTCACAACATTTGAGTACCAGCTCGTTATATAAGCGACACATGCGCTTTATAGGACTATTACTGGAAACGTTGTTTTTATACAGTTTATTAGTGTGAAACAGTTTAGATTTTTGCTTTTTGCTTCTAAGCCGAGGGCTGAAATTAAAGCTTATAGAACTAAGCAGACTCGGGCAGTCGAGTGAATAACCTTATGAAGATATTATTATGGTAATTATAGTAGGTACGAAAGCCCTTTTAAATGTCCATAAATAAACTATTTTAATATTTTTTTTTGATTCCCTTTGCTACTTAGATGATTTTATAGCCCGTGCCGGGACGATCTGCTCGTTATTTATAAAAATAAACTTTGTTGTTTGACAAATAAAATATTTTGTATTTGTATGTCTCATAGACGAGTCGTTCGGCCTAAAGCGGTCTCCCTTACTTAAGGTGACGTCATCTGTGACATCATTAGGTAAATATGTATGATATGTTTGCAGCCCCGGATAGTGGAAGGACAGTCGTCGAGCTCCGTGGACAGGTCGCCCGAGGAGAGACATCAGCGAGCCAAGTACAGAAGGAAAATTGCAGGTTTGTGATGCCACAATATATATGTATAAAACAAAAAAAATAAGCCTTTATTGCTGATATTACATGATTAACTTAAAACTAAATAACTTATTGACTCAGGCGTTACTTTGCGGAAATCCATTGTAAATAGATGACAAAATTAAATATTTATTGTACTTCCGCTGTGATCCGAAATCCAAATTAAGACAAGTAAAGGAAAAATTAACTAAGATTAATTACAATTCGGAAATTCTTAACTCTACACGTGTTTCGCCTAACCACAAGGCATCATCAGGAGATGCTGACTCTTCGAACGACAAGTCGAGAGTCTCTCAACTTGTCATTAATCTTAATTAATTTATCTTAGTTAATTAATCTTAGTTAATTTTTCCTTTACTTGTCTTAATTTGCATTTCGGATCACAGCGGAAGTACACTAAATATTTAATTTTGACATCAACTTAAAACTAACTATTTACACGCTTATATTTACAGCTTGTCTTGCGACAAAGTCCTCCTCCAAACACTTGTATTTTCCTCTCTCTCTATCTACTCTCGTCCGTTTAGTTCCTGCAATCCTCATTATATCATCTTCTCAACGTTTATCGCATTGGGAAAGGTTTGAAATTTGATACGGAGGTAGTTTAGACCCTGTTTTAAAAGGCTACTTTTATTCCATATTGACACAATTGACTACCTCGTTGGCGTATAGGTTACCATGCCGGACTGCCAATCAGAAAGTTGCGGGTTCAATTCCCGGAACGGCCAACATCTTTGTGCTTAACTAACTAAATTTGTTGGCTTTGGGTCTGGGTGTTAAATATGTATATATAAAATATGATATGTAGTATATCAGTTGTGTTAACAACCATAACACAAACTAGAAATGATTTAGTATGGGGTTAACCAGCCGTGTGTGAAATGTGTCCTGATATTTATTTATTTAATTAATTCCTGGATCAAGTACAATCACAATAATCTGAATTGTAACTTCTAAAGGTGAAATAGGATTGAAAAAAGGTTAGAAATTTGATATGGAGATAGTTGAAACCCTGGATCAAAACATATTGACAACCTCGTTAGCGTAAAGGTTACCATGCCGGTCTGCTAATCAGAAGGTCCCGGGTTCGATTCCCGGTCCGGTCAACATCTTTGTGCTTAACTAAATTTGGTGGCTTTGGGTCTGGGTGTTAAATATGTATCTATTTAAAATATTTATGTATGTGTATGTAGTATATCAGTTGTGTTAACAACCATAACACTAACTAGAAATGGTTCAGTATGTGGTTAACCAGCCGTGTGTGAAATGTGTCCTTATATTTATTTATTTATTTAATTCCCGGATCAGGTACAATCACAATCATCTGAATTGTAACTTCTAAAGGATTGAAAAGAGGTTCGAAATTTGCTAAGGAGATAGTTGAAACCCTAGATAGATACATGCTACTTTTTATCCCGGATTAAGGGGGGTACAATAACCTAAATAATTATCTCCCCAGGTGAAGGCAAGTCGGGGCGGCGGCAGGTGACTGAGGCGGAGGCGCTGCGAGCGATGCAGAGGCTCTGCTCGCGGATCGCCGCCCAGAAAATGCTCGTCATATCCTCTCTTGAGAACGACTGCTCCAAGGATGAACTGGATCGACAGATTGCGGTCAGTCTGCTACAGGAAATCTATACCAATTAAATAAGAGAAATGTTCTTCAAAGTAAAGTAAAAATGTTTTATTTTCCTTAAAACACCCAGGCCGAAAGCCAACAAATTTAGTTAAGCACAAAGATGTTGGCAGTGCCGGAAATCGACGCCGGACCTTCTGATTGGCAGTCCGGCATGGTAATCATTACGCCAACCGGAGGTCGTCATTGTGTGCTTAATTTTTAGCATGAGCAGTCCATTATTCGTTCCCACTTCTGGAACTCGAGGCTTTCTCTCGCATGCACAGAGATATAAGCCATAATCCACCACGCTGACCAAGTGGAGATTGGCGGATGACAACGTCTTCGGATGTTTTCCCCCAGGTCCTCCAAGACTTGCAAAAGAAGTACGTGCGGCTGGAGATGGCGCTGCAGTACTCGTTCTTCGACGGGCAGCAGAACAAGAAGCCGATGATGGTGACCCCCATCCAGGAGACGCCCTCCCTCACGCTGTCCGAGAGCGACATGCAGGTGCACAGCGAGCCCATCTGCGAGAACGGACACATTGCGGACCCGCTGCTGCATAGGTGAGATGAAGGCATTTTGTGTTCATTTTGAAAACCAATACTTAGGCATTTTGTGTCCTTTGAGAACCAATAAGTTAGGCATTTTGCGTCCATTTAAGTAACATTAACATAGGCATTTTGCGTCCTTTTGGGTTACAATAACAAAGACATTTTGCATCCGTTTGAATAAGATATAAAAATGCATTTTGCATTAATTTTGAGTAACTATAACAAAAGCATTTTGTGTCCATTTAAGTATCAACATAAAAGGTATTTGGTGTTCGTTTTGAGTAACAATAACAAAGGCATGTTGAGTCACGATAACAAGGCTTTTTGCGTCCATTTTAGGTTTAATAACAAAGACATTTTGCGTCCGTTTGAGTAACAACATAAAAGGTATTTTGCATCCGTTTCAGTAACAATAACAAAGACATTTTGAGAACCAATAACTAAGGTATTTTGCATTCATTTTGAGTAACAATAACAAAAGCATTTTGTGTCCATTTAAGTAACAACATAAAAGGTATTATGCGTCCATTTAGAATACCAATAAATAACAAAGGCATTTTGCGTCCATTTTGTGTAACAATAACAAAGGCATTTTGCGTCCATTTTGAGTAATAATAACAAAGGCATTTTGCGTCTATTTTGGGTAACAACAATTAAAGCGTTTTGCGTACAATAACAAAAGTATGTATATTGCGTCTATTCTACGAGAATTGAACCTTAGATCCATAAATGGATGGATAGTTTTGCTCTGGATAACTACTCCAACTCTTTGTATTTTGATAGCTTACCCAAGTTTTGTGTCCGCAGGTTAAAAGAGCAAGAGATAGAAGGGTCGGACAACGTGTCGACGTCCAACGACGAACTTCCCTCGGAGCCCAGCGAGTGGGACGACCCGCTGCGGCGACGCGACCCGCCCGACATACTCACGCCGGTATATATCTTAATATATATACACAGTGTAAACTCTATATAATGACTAGCTGACCCGGCCAACGTTGTTTTGCCTCACTTAGGGGTATGAAAAATAGATAGTGTCGCTTATATGACTCGTTCGTAGATTTACCATAGCAGCGCCATCTATTGATTACTTACTCAACCCAGTCGAAAGGTATCGACATCTGTTAGAATCATTTGTAGTTAACAGATAATTGTGACTGTCAAATAATAACAGACAATAATTAGCAATAAATTAAAATTGCGACTATAATTTGAGATTTAAACTATCCTATCTCTCAAGTTGGAACGAACTGCACATGGTGTGCGAATTTTATTATAATCGGTTAAGTGGTCTAGGAGTCCATTGTGGACAAACATTGTGACACGTGATTTATATATATTAAAATTAATGACGAGTAATTTATTATAAATTAACTATGGGAACTTGTTTTAATTCGTGTTTCTTATTTCAGGATCCTTCTACTGGTTTAACGCATCCAATAGACTTCAGTAAGTAAAGCAGCGCATTGTTCATACTGTTTAGTTGTAATTAAGTGCTTTTTGTAATTTAAGTAATAAGTTAGTAAATCTTGTTTCTCTTTTTTTCATAAAATTTGCACATTTCTACGAAAAAAGGAAAGTGTTTGTGTTGGGGCAAGGTGAGATTCACTGCTTTCATTCCCCACCAATTTTTTTAAATCATTTCCTAGTATAGTTATTATCTGATTACCTTGAAGTAAAGACGATATTAATACAATCAAGAAACAAAACTGCTACCCATCCACAACATATGACGTTTCTAAATGAAACCCCATGAAACACGGCGAAACGTCTCGACGCGGCTGTTAGAACACATTCGTAGTGTTAAGAATGCAGATTCCACAAAATCCGCGGTGGCGGAACACGCAGCGGGGCATGGCCATTTCCTGCGGTTCGATAAGGCGTCTGTCTTAGCGCGAGAGAAGTTTGTGGTACCACGAAAAGTGCGCGAGGCAATCGAGATTCATCGTCACCCTAATTTCAATCGGGATCGCGGTTGGACGTTGGCGCCATCGTGGAAGCCCGTTTTAAGTATTGTGCGATCCGATATGACGGAACCTACTCAAGACACAATCAGTGTAGTGTGTGCGGACCCGAGTATACTCTCTCCAATACCATCCAGTGATGAGGAAGAAACAATCTCCATCCAGCCGGCGTTATCTGCGCGGGAACGGAGGGCTGCGGCGCGCGCAGAGCGTCGCGGGGTGCGGGACGCGCGGGTCGCTGACGCTCCCGCGCAACATGCGCCGGGCCAGTCTGTGCGCGGATCTCGTCGGTGACAGTTCCGTGTGCAGCTCGTCCCCGATGATGACGCTCTTAATGCGTTGAAACCCGTTGGACGTATATCCAACGTTTTTAAGTAAGTGTGACCGTTTTGTTTCGTGTAAATAAACCCCATGATGTTTCCAGACGAGGTAGTGAGCATCCCCGGGTGGGTGACGCGCGGCGCGGGCGCATCCACTCACCACGAGTACGAGGTACGCATCTGCCTGGGCGACTCGTGCCGCTGGCTGCTGCTCCGGAGGTACCGCCGCTTCCGGGACCTCTACCTCACTATGCGGCGGAGTTATGGGCCTAAAGTAAGTTTCTTTTCAATTGCCACCATAAAATACAGTCCTTACATGGGGTCAAGTAAAATATCCGGCTCGAAGGACCATAAAACTTGTATGGTCCTTCGAGCCGGATTATTTATAACATTATTAAATGCTCAAGTTTTTTGGCTACTATTATATTAATATTATGGTTTTCTTTTTTTCGTATGAGCTAAGTGGACAAGCTCCTAGTGTCGAGAGTATTCAAGGCCACTCCGAAGGCCTCTGAGTTGGCTATATTATGTAACATCTTTAAGGGTTGCCTGGAAGAGATTGCTATTAGCAATTAGACAACCGTTTATCGTGTTTTCCTTGATTTGTCTTTACCAATATTTTAAAGAGGAAAAGTTTGATTGTTTTTCTGTTTGACGCTAATAGGCTCCGAAACCAGTGGGCCGATTTGAAAAATATTTTACTGTTGGGAAGTTATATTATTCCCGAATAATATAGGCTATAGTATGTTTCTCTTTGCAATTTAGATTATTTTAGAGACCGTACGAAGCCGGGACGGGATGCTAGTTGATAATAACGATGTATCTAACTATCCATCTTTTGTACTTCTAAAGTATACACCTTTTAAACTTCTTCGAACGTTATCACACAAATAACTTCGTACTTGTAATTTTCTCCTGTATTAGGGAGTTCATAGACACACAATACAAAATGTGCATCACTAAACAGCGAAGAGGGACTTTAAAACAACCCGAAGTATATGAAGTGGTTATCGGTCGTGCTCTTAGTTTACTGTCATTTTCGTCCCAGGTGGCGTCCATCCCGTTCCCACCGCGCACGCTGTGGTCGTCGGAGACGGTGGCCCGCACGCGGCGCGCGCACCTCGAGGCGTTCCTGCGCCGACTGCTCACCGTGTGCTCTACCGACCGCCGCTGCCCCTTCCACGCCGCGCCTCTCACCCGAGACACACTTGTCAGCTTCTCGCCATTCTTCCGCAAGGTGAGCTTCAGCACTACTAATTTTCATCTTATGAAACATCCGGCTCGAAGGACCATAAAATGTAGGAACCTCTGAGTTAACAATGCGTCCGTCAACAAGGGGATACTGCAATTATCATAATTATGATAGGAAAACATTTTCTAGTCCTCTATAGCCAAGCGCTTAACGACGTTTTTGCTAGCCTCCTTGAAAACTAGTAATTGCGGACTATGTAAACTCCAACCTTCGTTCAGAGTGTCATGCGCTCTGATGGTTAAATGCCTGCCTGCAATGTGTTAAAATAGAAACAAGGTGTTATAAGTTCCTATCGCGTAAAATATTTTGCCCCTTAGTTATCGGGTTATTTCCTGTCTTTCCGAAGGCAATATCCAAATCTAACTAACTACCTACCTTATCTTACCTTGTATCGAGATTATATACTCGTATGATGTATTTAGGTTATTTTTAAACCAGAAACAAATGTTTTATCAATGATTTATCCGTATGGGTTGTGCGCACCGCAGGGCGTATTCGAGAGCGGCAAGTGCGGCACGGGATGATGCCGCGCGGAGCTCGCCACGCGGCGCGCGCTGTCCGCGGCCGGCGCCCGCCTGCTGCGGCTCGGCGCCGCCGCCGCGCTCGCGCTCTACCACTGCGTGCTGCTGCTGCTGCTGCTGCTCTACCTGGCCGCGGCGCGCAGGCGCAGGTAGGCCGGGACCCGGGGCTTACTCATACTACGCACGACCAACACGGACTATATGGGATCGACCTTGTTGCTACATTTTTATAGTACTTGGTGTTTTGAGTCTGCGCGCTTACTGTGGCTCTTGGAACACACGACCAGCGCTATTACCGTACAAAGTTACATCAGACTGCGTTGCGCAGGCGCAGCTAGGGCTGTAACAGCGCGCAGGGAAACAGAGTGACAAGGCACAAATGTCTTGCCTCTATGTGAAGTACAACGATATGACAAATAGGATGGGCTGTAGGGCGTTTCAGGGACTTCCTTTTAACAGACAGGCTAAAAAAACTGCGTTTTAATTTGACTAACATCTATCGCAGACTACGCCAACTTGTAGCAAGAAATTTTGTAAATGCTCAGTTTGCAAAACAATTTCTATTTAGCTCCGTTTATAAGATTTCTAAGCCTACATAATTGAAAATGTGTTTAACTATTTGACATATGTATCTGAATATCAAACTTTGCAGGATTCCACATCTATGCATCTATAACTATATTCTTTTTAATTAGTATATTATTATATCAATACCAAAATAAAGATAATATAAAAGCAGTGCGGAATGTAAGTAACCAAGGGTGCCTTTATTGTAGCATCGGGACTGACCTGAACAGATTGCTGATACTTTGATCCCAAAAAATGTTTGGGTACGAGTATGTAGTGCGATATTGCGTTTCGAAGTATAAAGAAGTGATCTGTTTGCTACTATAAGTTATTCGTAGTTTGGGATACATTCCACATAATGAAAAGTTATAATGTCTCTATAAATGTGTCATCAAAAAATATTTTATTGACTTAAATTGTTCGGTACAATTTGCGTATGTGTTCGCATTTTTACGTGCGTGTGCGTAAGAAATGCGTGCACGCCTTAAGTTTTTCTGCAAGATATATCAATATGACAAACTTTTCGTACCTATTATAACTTGATCATAAAGTAAAATGAAACTTAAACTACGGTCAATAACTTTAGACTGTTATGATGAGTAAAAATGTATTTTTCTGTTTTTATTAATTTTCAATGGATGACTCACAGCACAAGATTTTTCTGGTTTCGGTTTATTGGAACGCAATGAATCGAAATTCTGACGAGATACAGTGACTTACCATTTATAGCGCGTTCCATGTTTGATTTCCCTTAAATCTTTAATCTTAAAGACATAGTGCAGTGTTGATTTAAAAAAAAAACAACGTACAGTCGAATTGAGAACCTGTTTATTTTTCTGACGTCTGGTTATACTGTAATTTGTAGATATGTAATGGAATTCATGGCTTTATTATTTTACATCTTATATGAGTCGCGAATAATATAGTGCTGTTTTTTATAATCAAAACAAAGGTTAACTTATATAGCTTTGAATTGGAACATATGGTTTTACGTAAGGGAATTAAACTTGGAATGCGTTACTTTTTTTATAGACCTATTATCGAGAAATATGTGTAGTTTTGTAATAAATAACACAACTAAAATCGTTCTTCTGCCGGTCATACCGGAATCGATTCGTTGCGCAGAGAAGCCATTTATTTCACAAACTTATTCTAAAAGAGTCGAGTTTTATGTTTTCATTTACTGTAACGAGTTTGTCGAGTGAAGAATTGAAATTGATTCTTGGGAACTCTTGAAAAATAACAACATGAGAGAAAAAGAGTTTTTAAAGTATATGTTCCGTTTTTATTTTCAGTGTGTGTTTCATGTACTGTGGTTGTCTTTTGTATATTTTGTGCAATGGTTACTGTAGTGGTTTGTTTAGAGCTTCCCTTAGTTTTGCGTAGAATCCTGCTACAGGATATTTTCCCTGACGTTTTGCTGAGAGATGTACAGAATATGTTGCCTGTTTGTAATTTTTATTGCTGTAAATACATTTTAAAAAAATATGTGATAGGGTTGCCCTACACTAGTTTTTTTAGCTTGATTTTTTGCAGTTTCTAATGCTTCTTTTTTATTTCGATTGCTGGTATGACGTGAAAATAATCTTAAAAAGAAATACCGTACGGTATTGCTTTATATTACGCTTGTTTGTATATATATATGTTAATACAGTTTTGTATGTCTGTTAGTGAAACGATTTGAACCCCGAAAGTTAGTATGACAGTAAACCCCTGAGTGGCGAGCTCCATAGATGAAAGGCTCTTAAGAGCTTACATAGTATGTAGTTTAGATTTAGATTATATATAAAAAAAGGATTTACACAGTCTGATGTGAAAAAAAAACTAACAAGTGACCTAAATTTATAAAATATTGGCCAAATAAATAAACGAATGCCATTGTCCAAGTGGAAATATAAATCTATAGTACTTAAATAAATAAAATAGTAATTGTGTATATAGATTTATGTACAATATGCCTAAAATCCATGTCGCTTACAAATACTTTTCTTACAATTTAAACTGTAGTGTAAACTCTATATAACGACACTGAAGGGACTGTGAATTTTATGGCGTTATAGAGAGTAGTCGTTAAGTGGATGGAATGTATCATTGTATGGAAAACAAGCTAAACCAACTAAAGCCAATAGATTTCGACGCTTTAGAGAGTTAGTCGTTAAATCGAGTGACGTAACATAGAGCTTACACTGTTTATTTCACTTACGTAGTGTAATGGATAAAAATGTCTTCTTTTAATAATTGTATGTGAAAAAGACTAGTTTCAGATAAAAATATTGGTTTAAACTATACCTCAGTAAGCATGGCATGGCATCAAAGTTATCAACTATTGCTACAGCAACTTTATTCGGCCTTGCCACTTAGAAAACATATACAATATACATTTTTCACATCGCGGTGTAATTCCTTTGCATTTAACACAATGTGATACGCACTCTTCACAACTTTTGTATTTAATATTTTGGTCACTGTTTTGGAAAATGTTCTAACCACTTGTGAAAGCAGTGAAGCAGTGTACCTATAAAGGTGCAATAACAGTGATTTCTTTAAATTTAATTATATGTCTGATTCTGTTGCAATCTGTTTAATCTATCCCACTAACATTTTGAAAGCGGAAGTTTGAAATTTAGTGTGTGCATGTTTGTTACTTCCTCACGCGCAAACGGTAAATTTTGCCAAAATTGAGTAGATAGCATTGGCCCGGAATTAACACAACTGCTAATTTTCATCCCGGATTAAAGCAGGTAACACCGCAGGACGCAGCTAGTATTAAAAGTAAACTGGTAAACTTTTAAAATTAAACTAGCATTTACTTATAGGAATTTAATTTGTTTACGTATAAGTCGGGTAGAAATGGTGACTTATTTATGCCTCTACGGGAAATCGTTACGATTATGTGGTACAGTTGAAATTGCATTGCAGTACCCACACGGGTAAACCATATTTTTCATCATACACACGCGTAGAATTTTAAATTAGTACACTTTGCCCCACCAACTTAACCCACTGGTGGGGTAAAGTAGCAGTTTGAACTGTAACATCGATTCGTAACGTGTATAGCGGCCATAAATAAATTACCTAACATCTTGTTGGTTCCGAATTATAACATGTATCTTGATAAATAATATATTTTTAAGAAATGTAGCGCTTTAGAGACTATGTCTCTGTAATGCTATATTTTAAAGGAATAAATGAATTTGAATATTGGGAGTCTTCTTCCTCACAGTTATTTTTAGTTACGAAATTAAGAAGACATAAATTTTTAAATATTTATTTAGTAACAAGAGTTACGCCATTGTAAACTGTTCGCGTAAGGCATCTTAATATTTTCGAGTAGAAAACGGTCACACTTACATTATTAATAAAAGTTGGAATGAGTCCAACAGTTTAGGTAATAATGTAAGTGTGACCGTTTTCTACTCGAAAAAAAGAGTCACGCCATATTCATTATCTACTATTGTAAAAAATATAGATATTTGTTCAGAACAATCTCATATGATAGTGCCTTCTCCATTGTCAATAATATGACGATTATTATTCTTAATGCATTGTTAATCTTACTCTAATAAAAAAAATATATGTAAAAATATTGTATGTTATGTATAAAATTGCAATTATTTATTTTATAAATTTATTACCTAAATATGAATTCATGACAATTTCTTTTTTATATGATATAGTTTGCTATATTTGTATACTAATTACTGTTAGTTATCAAAGTAGCTTGTACCTTGTGGCCTCATCAGAGAATAAACTTTTGTAGTCAAATAGAATTTTAAATTAAAAGCCATGAATATAATGTATAAATGAAAAAATATTTAAAATAACATTAACCATATATTTGATAGGTCTAAATAAAAAAAAATATATAGGATATTTCTGCATTGTTTTCATGGCTTAAAATGTATTTTTAAAACCTCAAAAGACATTTAATTTGTAGCAAACGGTTGTGATCTTTGATTCATTTTGCTTATTTGTATTTATGTTAGTTTTTACCACAATATTGTTGTGAAATGAATTCCATTTAGTTTTGAATATGTTGGATTATTTCTTATTTAGTGTCAATTTTATCTCTTTCTAGATTTCATTATCTGTTTTTTTATTTACATGTTTGTATATTTTGACTGTTGTTGGACAACATTTACTTTTTATTAGTATTCCTAAGCGTAGTTCACACTATGGGACTACGCGCTCGCGCCGTATTGCAGCGAAGGTATTGCTTCTGTGCGCTTTCCTCTACTATTGAAAGCCATCACGCATGCGTACCACCTCGCACTATAATATGGCAACATTTGCAATATTTTGATCGCTTTTATGAACTAATTATAAGCAGAAATGTAGTAATAAAAAATATGTGTCTGTATTTTAGAGTCAATATAAATGTTCTAATGTAAACTTGATAAAGGTTATTTTGGTTAGTCGACCGGCTTCAATGCCAACCCCAGAGTAGAAACCATGGCCTTGTAGATAGACCCCAATAAATATTAGCTAGCTTTATTAAAATAATTTAAGGTGTTGGAAGAGTTAGTTTTAAAATGAAATGGTGAATATTTTTCAAGATAGATTACCTGCATTGTTTTAGTACAAATGAATTGTATTTTTCCCCGATTTTAATTCTAGCAAATGAAATAGATAATATTATTTATTCAACTACAAAGCAAAAATCGTTAGTTACGATACGCATATTTTGTCGACGTTATGCTGAGATGTGTAGACACACCTCTATATTGTATTTGTGAAACAATAGGTATTTAAAAACCAAATCATTCGATTTATCAACTGATGAATTTAACCTAATGAATGTAAGGAAATTATTTATTGTATTTTAGGATAATACGATGTAAGTTTAAATGAAATGTCCATGATAATAATTTGTATGACTTTTATCATCACATGAGGGCCTCGTGTAATCATATTATTAGTAGGAGTGTAAACGTTTAAATTAAATTTAAAGGCTCCATTTGGATTGTTATGTACTCGAAGTATGATGGCTGTTACATTGGTGTAATCTCAGGGGACAGAAAGTAATTTGGAAATTAATCTATGTATTCTGAAATATTATCAATATTTGTAATACACTGTGTGATTCACAAATGTTTTAGTATTCATTATAAAGATTTTAGCTATTTGCAAATACAGGGTTGTTTCAAATTGACATAATAATTTGAAACTGTGGCATTATATGTTTGAATATTTTTGTGTAATTTAAAACAGCTCTGTGATTTTGCTTCAGGCTCAAATATATACCTGTTCATTAGAAGTAAGTCGTCATACTATACTATACCTTTTTGTTATGTGAAGCGTATATTATAAATGTAGCGAAATTATCAATTTGAAAGACTAAAAATTAGAAACAAAAAAAATGTTAACCAGCATAATGTATGTAACAAAGTACTAGTTTTGTTAACAACAATAAAATGTCAAATGTTTTATAAAATATTGTTTTATTCCTGCTCTTACACATAGGTTAAAAATAATCAACAACAAAACACAAATAGTAGGATAATTTTTCAGACAGCAGTTTTTGCTAAACCAAATTTTATGAGGAATGTTTTTGTATAAGTTTTTGTTTTGCTGCATATAAATATGAGGCAAATGAATAAATTCGAAAACTTTACATAGTTTTGACACACTTTCATCACCTCAGTGCTCCATCAAGGTCAAAATTAGCGTAACAGGAGAACTCATTAGCCAAATTGTTGCGATGGTGAGGTTTAAAATCGCAGAGCTTCAATCCAAGGAGCTTCTCTACATATTCCTGCATAATAGCTCCCGTGCAAACAACTATCTTCTCTTTAGCCAACAGTTTTATACTCTGAGAAGTTTTAGTTATGCATTCTTCAGAAAGAAATGGAGGGTCCGCAACCACTAGGTCATAGGACTGCAAAGCTTCAGGAGGTAGTTTCTCCGGGAAGTTGTAGTCATAGAAGATGAAGTCTGGAGTGTGGACTTCAAACCTTCTGTCGTACTCTAGAAGAGATACTGAAATAATAGAAAACATTTCATAAGTGGAGATATTGTATCACCTTTAGCTGTAATGTTTATCAATAATTTACTTTGACTTTGTGTTAGTGACAGATTAGAGGATGATCAAGAGTAGTATTTACATAGGTTTTAACAGAACTGTGATGGCAGTGGCATGTCTGCTTAAAGTTTTAAAGTATGTCATTTAAAGGAGATAGAATAGTAGAGGAGGCCAAGACCCATCCAGGGTTGTAGAATCACAGAAAGTAATTTTAAAGATTACATTATTACAATTTTCTTTTGTGGGGCCGCAACCCAATAAGTTTATGATCTTAGAGCCTGAGGACAGACAAGACGTGAAATACACAAGAAGTGAGTGTGTTTTTCAGTCTCAATACAATACATTGCTTCAATCCTGTTAGTATCCTTTAAGTATGGAACTCAAAAAGATAAAGTAGCGATCTACAAAATTAAAGCAGCTTGTTAAATATAATTACCTGTTGCTCTCTCTCCTATCTGTCTTTTCACAGGCACAAACAGTGTGGGGCATGATATCAATGCAACCTTCCCACCATCTCCTACTGTTCTGTCTATAACTTTCACTAGTGCTTGCACTGTTTTCTCATCATACCAGAACTGGCTTAATTGCTGAAATTATTAATTAATTTATTTAATAATATCAGTTAAAACTAACATATATCCCTTGTGTAGTAGATATAAATATATATTTGAATTATGTAGCAACACCCTAACTTCACCTGATTACAGGGTATATGTTACTTTTAGTCAAATTCCATTAACCTTTGTACATGCTCAGCTATGAAAATAAATAAATGGCTGTACTGTATAGATACTCAAATCAGTTATAAATATTCATTATGAATCATTGTATGTCTGAATATTTACCCAGTTTTCATCAAATAAAACATTTTCTTTCAGTTTATTGTCTGCTTGTAATTTATCAAATATTTCCTGCCTCTTCTGTTGCTCAGTATAGAATTCTTGTAAGGCTGCGAAGGTCTCTGCAGAGAGAGTTGGTACATCATCATCATCTTCCATTGCCACCTAAAATATTAAGTTTTAGAGTAAAATGATATGAGTATTTTCATACAGCTTTCAAGGCGTTTTAATAATAGTGCCTGATCCTAAAATAGGTAGGCTAGAGTTTCACGCCTCCTGCATTGATAGGATCTCCAATTTTTAAGCCGTGACAGATAGAAATAGGGTTAGTTTAGTCTGGAAACAAACTCGATTGCGGTAATCCGCGCTCGAGTTTTCGAGCGATAAAAATGGACTTACCGAGTGTTACAACGAAATAAATTAACAGAAACTACGACCCTGCTCAGGTCCGTATGTAATTTATATTTTTGAAAAAGTTGAATAGTATTTTCATGCGATTTTCGACAAAAATAATAACAATAACATCTACTGTAATTGCTAAAATAACCTCAAATTTTTGACAATGACATCTTGCAGAAAATATGTCAATGTCAAATTTGTTGGTGTTGCATGTAAACAAAACCCTTAATAATATGGTAGAAATTGATCTCCAAAAAGTTATCACACTTCTGCATAGTTTACTGTGCATACTATTTTTATTTCAGAATAAATGCTTTTGTTTTAGATGAAAAATGGATCTGCAAAACCTACAAGTATTACCTCTTCACAAACATCCACAGTATTTGAGAGCGTGCTGCGATCTTATCAACGACGAATGGCCACGAAGTGAAACTGCAAGGTTGATGTCCTTGCAATCATCTTGCGACGAATTACCCACTAGTTTAATATTAATAGATAGTAAGAAAGATATATTAGGCCATTGCAAGCTGACTCCCATTCCGAGTATACCGGAAAGCTGTTTTATAGAAACTGTGGTTATAAGCAAGGCTTTGCGCGGGAAGAGACTGGGAAGCTACCTGATGAGATATGTTGAAGAGTACTGTAAGAATGTGCTCAGACTGAGAATGATTCACTTATCAACGAAGGGCCAGGAGAATTTTTACGCTAAACTAGGATACGAAGTTTGCGCGCCTGTATCTATATACGGCGTTAGAGTGCCAAGTAGTTTTAAGCCTCTTGACTTAAGTATTAAAGCCGATAGTCCCGTGCCTGCGCGCACGCAGGTGCCGGCTGGGCCTATACCGCCGCCGCCCCCACCGATGCCGAAGACTGAAGCGTTTCCTGCCAACCACACGACGAAAAGTAGCAAAACCTACATGTTCAAATATATTTAGATTTTTTAATTGTGTTTTAATATATTAAAATAAAATTATACAAAAATAGATTATATGCTGTATTTCTTTCCACTTAACTTTCAAATTCCACTATAACCACCTTGTAACCAGGTGTTAACAAAATTGAGGGTAGAAGTTAAAAAGAAACATTCCATATTTAAAACTGTGCTTTTTCAATGAACTCTAGCGCACGTTGCTTGATGTTTTCCACTTGATTTTCGTCTCCATATTTCTCCTCTATTTCGACCCACTTCTTGTAAAGGGTCTTCATCTTGCGCGCCGGCAGCTTCTGTGACGTCATACGCTCCAACACTTGTCTGCAGGCAATAAATAAACAAATTGATTAATATTATATTCAACACAGGTGGACAATAATTTTGAAAAATACTGAACTGATTTCGATAAAATGTATGTATAGGACAATTTGGGAAATAGATATTATATCCTTCCAATAAAAAAAAAAATCAAAATCAACTTATACACAAATCGAACAAACAAAAAAACATGCAAGCTAATTGAAAGAATCTCCTCCTATTTTTTAATTGGTTAATAACAGTTCCTAAACAATAGCTATGACTTTTATAGTTGCAAAGGACCTTGGTTGGCTTGGGTAGGCTGGTAGGGGGGAATGCACAATACGCCCCTAGCGGGATGTCAGTGCAGGTCTCATCACCCCCACTTCTAATTAGAATTAGATAGTTGCAAAGGCAAACGAAGCGGTCACAATAAAACCTTTTCAAATACTTCTCTAGGACCAGTCTCTATCAGTCTCGCGGAGAAGAGAGAAGTAGTTAACATTAGGTCTGTAGAGAATTCACCTGTAGATAGATAAAAAAAATCTATTGGGTAGGTACAAAATTACTTATTGGACACATATAAAATCCTTTATTTAAGACCTTTACTTTTTGAAGCTGTTACTTACAATTTAATCGTATTTACTCGTAGTACATATACAAGCAAAATGTTTTTTTACACAACACAGCAATTCGACCCATTGGTTAAACTTCGTAAAGACGCTCACTGGCCTACCTATTGCTGAACATTTTAACACCGCCGAGGGCAGGACAAAGTGGAAGAGAATAGCGGGCTGAGTGATCGACACTTCAGTAATGAAGTTGACGATTTAGAAGAGCTACAGATACAGCGAGGTAGACGCAGAAGATATATCCTACTAATATAATATAATAAATGTGAAAGTTTCTGTGTGTGTTTGTTACTTCATCACGCTCAAACGCCTGAACCGATTTTGATGAAATTTAGAGTGAAGATAGGTTAGACCTTGGATGAACACATAGGTTACTCTTATCCCGGATTAACGCAGGTAACCCCGCGGGGCGCAGCTAGTATGTAACCCCACCTGGCCTGGTCGGCGTCCCCCGCTTTGAGCAGCATGTCGAGGTAGACGCAGCACACGTCGACCCTGGCGGGGTACACCGCCAGCACCTGCTCGAACAGAGCCTCGGCGCGCTCCCGCCCCGCCGCCTCGCGCTCCAGCAGCGCGAACTGCACTAGCACGTTCACATCTGGAATTACAAATCATTATCTATTTAACTTATTGACTCAGGCGTTACTTTGCGACAAAATTAAATATTTAGTGTACTTCCGCTGTGATCCGAAATCCAAATTAAGACAAGTAAAGGAAAAATCAACTAAGATCAATTAACCAAGCTTAATTAACTAAGATTAATTAATTAAGATCAATTAACCAAGCCTAATTAACTAAGATCAATTAACCAAGATCAATTAACTAAGATTAATTAAGATAGAGTGAGGCGCCGCGCCTCACTCTCGACTTGTCGTTCGAAGAGTCAGCATCTCCTGATGATGCCTTGTGGCTAGGCGAAACATATGCAGACTTAAGAATTTCCGAATGGTGATAGGTAACGTTAATCTTAATTAATCTTAGTTAATTAAGTTTGGTTAATTGATCTTAGTTGATTTTTCCTTTACTTGTCTTAATTTGGATTTCGGATCACAGCGGAAGTACACTAAATATTTAATTTTATCTTCCATTATCTATTTAGTGATATTTTTAAGTTTAATAAATCCTACTAGTCCTCGTCGAGGGCCGTGCTCCGTTATTTCAAGGAGCTCGGTTGGCTTGGGTAGGCTGGTAAGGGGGGAATGCACACGCCCCTAGCGGGATGTCAGTGCAGGTCTCATCACCCTCACTTCTAATTAGAGTTAGAATTAGTCCTCGTCGAATAATCGACCTCGTTGGCGTAATGGTTACGATTTATAAGGAATGAGTAGTGCTATAAAAAGTACTCACGTTCTTTCTTATCAAGCACCGCTATCGCTTTCTGCATCACTTGCCTCGCCTTGTCCACCAGACCCAACTTGAAACATGCGCTACCACACTGCAAACATACAAACAGTTTTTACTAATGGAACATATATAGGGGGCCGTCCCTTAATCACGAGAGGTTCGAAAGCGGGGAAACCTTTCGAGGGGGTATATATAAAATATCCCAGAGGGTTGGAGGGTTGTACATTATTACAACCCCACTCCGAAAAAATAAATACACGTGATATATTTCACGTGCATTTATTTTTTCGGGATACTGAAACGAAAAGTGGCGTTCGTGTTTTTGGCCTCACGCAAACTTATTTTCTATGGTAAAATTGGATTATACCGAAAGCTGTATTTTATAAATATTTAAAAATAGTTACGAAATTGTGTAGTTACTAAACAATACACGTGATATAGGAATATAGGTTTATAGTAGTCTTAAACCTCACTATGGGAGGGGAGTGAAAAAAAAACTAAAAAATACGTCAAGTAAAGGACGGCCCCTAAGCAAAACTGGCCAAGATAAACCATTTAATTGATAACTATAGAATTATACGTCAATTATTTGAAAATGTAGTACATGTTAATATTGTCAATATGTATTGATACACAATCAAACAATATACATATTGTAAATATATATCTATATAAAATATGTTTATATGTATATGTAGTATATCAGTTGTGTTAGCAACCATAATACGAACTAGAAATGGTTCAGTATGGGGTTAACTAGCTGTGTTTGAAATGTGTCCTATTTTATTTTTATATTGGCAACCTCGTTGGCGTAATGGTTACCATGCCACACTGGCTACCAGACGGTCTTGGGTTCGATTCCCACACATCTTTGTAATGAACTAAGTAAGCATAGAGTGTTACCATTTTATTATAACTCATCATGCCTCTGATAATGAAGGTAAGCTAAATTCTGATATATGAAATTTCCATGTCACAATAATGTGCTAGAATATTTATTTAATGAAATTTGTAAGTTTATTTAATTTAATCTAACTAATGTTTTTAAGTGTTAAGTAATTATTGTATTATGACTTGCCTTTAACTTTTATGTTATTTGGGGCTAATATAGTTCTGTATTCCTGTATTAGTTACCATACCTAACCTCCTCCTCCGAAACGGCTTGACCGATTTTTACTAAATTTTATATGCGGTAGGTCTGAGAATCGGCTACTATCTATTTTTCAAGGCAAAACAACGTTTGCCGGGTCAGCTAGTTTTTCATTAGAAGTCATCATTTACCTTGATATACATGTGCGGGTCCCGCTTGTACTTCCTGACGACGAGATCAACAAGGGAGACGAGCTCGTGCTGCTTGCCGGTGTCCACCAACGTCTCCAGCAGTGCAGCGTGCACCTCGCACGGCTCGTTCAGTTGCAGCGCCTCTTCTAACGTCTTTTGTTGCGATTCCTGCCAAACATTTTTTACATAGTGTGGAAACGTGCGCGATGTTTCCTGCAGAGCATTTATTTATTTATTTATTTATTAGGCACTCAGACAGATTACAAACATTCATTTTAAACATAACTAAACTAAAGGAACAAAAACAAGTCTGCAATCCAAAGAAGAGTACACAGCATGCTAGTGTTAACTTAATGATAAGGAAGGTTCAGATATACATAAAAAAAAGGAGGAAATCTTAAGTACTAAACAATTTAACCTATAACTTATATTATTTCTAAATTGACTGAGACTGTTACTAAATACATCCAGTTCAGTAATGTGAGCCTTACATTGGTTGTTATCTGAAGCGTCACAACATTTGAGTACCAGCTCGTTATATGAGCGACACATGCGCTGTATAGGACTATTACTGGAAACGTTGGAGCATTGATGGACATGCGCGCGCGCCAGAGGCCCGGCGCAGGCTGAAGCAATTTTTTTTAATTTTATTTTTGATAATGACTATGCTGTTGGCCTGAGTGGCCTCTATAGCGACACCGGACAAGGCGCTGATGGCGCCGGGCCCGAGTTTGTTGTTATGGGTGACTGGCTCCAAGGGCACCTCTAAAGGTACGAACCTCGGCTTGGACCGTCACCAGAGTAGGGGGAGACCGGGTTGCCCTGTTAGTCCCAGAAGCTGCGTGGCGCGAATCGTTTATTTTTATGAACGGCGCAACAAATTAAAAACACGCATAGCAAGTACGGATTTAATTAGCAATAAGGACAGGTAGTACTTAAGTAAGACAATTATTTAATACATTCACGGAATTTAGATCCTGACTTTCATTTGCAACTTAGACCTCACACACGCAGACCATCCTACATAGTAGTAGGTCATTTAGGTTCCATACCTAAAAGGTAAAAACGGGACCCTATTACTAAGCCTACCCTGTCTGTCTATCTGTCTCCAGGCTGTATCTCAGAAACCGTAATAGCTAGAAAGATGAAACTTTTACAAGATATGTATTTCCCGTGCCGCTATTACAACAAATACATAAAAATATATTAAAGAGGCTCCCATACAACAAACGTAATTGTTGTTTTACTTGGTTTTTATAACGATATTTGGTTAGACCCTCTATACATTCACAGAATATTGAATTACATAATTAAATAATCTGTTATTTTAAATGAAAAAAAAAATATTAAAGTAATTAAAAAAATAATATTTAAGGGGGGCTCCCGTACAACGGTATGGTAATGATACCCTTCATGCGCGAGCCCAGCCCGCACTTGGCCAATTTTTTGCCAATTTTTTTGCTGGTCAAATGACCAGCAGGACGCGTAATCACACAACATGATATAATAATTATCATCGACGGCCGGTTCTCTCCCACTTGGGAATAGGCTTGATATCTATTTCCTTTGGTAATCTGATCTGTTATGAATACTTTTTTTCTATCATTATCAGCCTGTAGTCGCCCACTGCTTGGCCTCTCTTCTAGTACGCTAGTCATCCCAGTTTTGCGGTGCTCTATTTTTCTATATGAATTATAAATTACTAACCTTAGTACCAAATCTTTGTTCCAAATTGATGAGAGCGAGCCAAACGTTCAGCTTCTCTTGCTCCTCTCTGAATGGAATCGTTTTGAGCGCCTTCTTCGCTACCGCGCGAGCTTTTTCTAATTCTGTTGCCTGAAAACATGAAAAAAAAATCTAAATAATATAATAATATCAATTTCTAAATAAACTAATTTCTATGAAATTTCTAAATGGTAAATGAAAAATGAAATAAAAAATATTCTATTCATACTATTCATGAACAAATGCGTTGACAGCCTAGGGTAGGAAAATCTTAATGCATACTCGTAGCTACGTTAGGATTAAGGATAAAACTATTTGATAATTATGTTATTCCGCTCAACATTGTCAATTCACCTAAAATAAAATTTAAGCAACCATATTAATACCCAGTAACGGTTTTTACTTAATTAAGGTTACAACAAGAAAAATATGTATGTGACATTTTTAAATAAACTCTACGTGGGTCAAGCGATGATCAAGACAAGCATTCAAAACGAAAACGTAAATGCAAGAAATTATTTAGAAAACACATATTGCTTTTTTCTTTTATTGGATATTGTGGTCCCCTTTTTTGGCACATTTCACACACGGCTGGTTAGCCCCATACTGAAACATTTCTGAACAGTTTCCTCACGATGTTTTCCTTCACCGTAAAGCGAGTGCAAATCCACACATAGCTTGAAAAACAAGTCGTTGGTGTAGGGCTGGGATCGAACTAGGGGCCGCCTGATTGAAAAGCAGACGTTTTTACCATCATGCCACACTCGCTTTTTTCGCTCAAGCTGCTCATTAACCCACCTGCAGGTGGAACGCCATGTACGCGATCCACAGCTGACTGCTGGCCGGGTGCGCGAGCACGCTCCGCTCGAACTGCTCGACAGAGCGAGGTTGCGCTTCGCTCTCGATGGCCGCTCGCTCCATCGCTCTAACTCTGTCTTCTTCTTCGCGCGCCTTCGCGAGCTTCTCCGCCACAGTTAGCTTCTTGCGCTTCTTTTTAGGCTGCTCCTGTGACTGCAAAATTTAAAACATCATGTCTAATTTATCTATGTAAATATCTAAGCCTATAAATCAGCCCACTGCAGGGCAAAGGCCTCCCTACCGTCCCTCCATTTTCCATTTTCATTTCATTATCATGTCTAATAAAAACCTAAATTATTTCCTTGTAAGCAATACTTATAAAAATGTATTGCATGCTTAGGATTAGACACATTTGTGCTATTCAAAACGAATTTATTATATGTATTTTTTAATATTTATGAAAAATTCAGCGTGAGACGGTGGCTATTAGTATTCTTGGCTTTGCCTCAAGACCTCCAAATATTTTTTAATTTCCTGTTTCTATATTTTAAATTACTAACTATATATTCAGTAAGTAAAATGTATTTCAAAATGGTAAAAAATGTCTTGGGAACCTATAATTCGAATATAATATGTAAAACAAATTTAAATATAAAATCACATACCTCATCTTCACTGCTACTCGACTCCTCTTGTGCTGGTGCTTTATCCTCCTTAACATCATAACTCGCACTCCAGAAGTCCTTAGCACTCGGCAGTTCCAATGCTGGCTCTAAACTTTCCACTACTTTGATATCTTTAATCTTCTCTTTCACATCCTCTTTTAATTTAACTTCTTTCGATTCTTGTTGTTCTTTGTCTGCTTTCGATTTCTCCATCTTAGCCTGTTTTATTTCAAGTTTCTTCAATTTCGCTTTTTCTTTTTTCCTCTTCTTTTGTTCTTCTTTGTAACTATGGTCTCTATTGTCAGGCGCTGTTTTTAGTTTCTCCTGAGCTGTATTTAAACCTTCTAAAAGTTTCTTTGTACGTTCTTGTATTAACAGTTTTTCCGATTGCATTGCCGTATGGTATTTTTTATTCTTTGCTGTAAGACCTTTTTCTTCTATTGATGCAATTTTCTTGTCTATTACGTTCACCCTTCTTGCTCTCGAACCGATTGACTTTAGGAGAGACGCTATACGTTTTTTATATTGTTTTATAGTTTCGCAGTCTGAGAAGTCCAGTAAGCCTTGTTCATGGGGAGTAAGCAGTTCTTCTTCTTGATAATCTGTGTCGATTGGGTCACTATCTTCTTCACTCACGCTGATCTTCTTCTTTTTACTTAGTTCGGAATTATCTTGTGACGATTCCGTGTCCGTTCTTTTTTTCTTTTTCTTTTTATCTTCTTTTAAAGACTCTTCTTGATCTATATTGTCTTGAGACAATTCGGTTTCAGTTCTTTTCTTCTTTTTCTTTTTGCTGACATTTACAGATTCTTCCTGGTCTATATTTTCTTCAGAATTTTCGGTGTCTTTTCGCTTCTTCTTTTTCTTTGGCTCTGATTCTTCTGTGGCAGTTGTGTCATTAGTTTGTTTATTTTTCTTCTTTTTCTTTTTAGGTTCATCACTGTCATCCCCAGTACTTTGTTCGTTTGCTTCTTTGGAGTCTTCCTCCACGTGTTTACGTTTAATTGTTATACGTTTGGCGTGTCTATTTTCCTGAAAAACAAATACCTAAATTAAATAGCGATATTTAACAAAAACTGATTGACTAGTATATTTCTTTGTTAAGTCCAGTTGTGTATTGTTAAGAGCTGAAGTAAGCAGACTTTAGTGATAAAATCAAAGTAAATTGCTGATTACCTAATATATCGTTTGCATCATGTAAATTGAACATTGGCAGAAAACTTGCGTAGGAGGCAATATATTTTAAAGATTCTATTAAATATAACTGTTCATATTAATCAGAAATTAGCAAGTGGTGTAGCTATGCTCAAAAACAGGGTTTCCGATTATTTCCAGCTATTTTTTTAGATAAAATTAGGACGCGGTTTATCAAAATCAAAATCAAATCATTCATTAACCATTTTCGCGTAGAAAACGGTCACACTTACTTATTATTCAAAGTTGGAATGAGTCCAACAGTTTCGGTGCTTTCCGAGCACCATCTTCAGGGGCGACTCATTCCAACTTTTAATAATAAGTAAGTGTGACCGTTTTCTACGCGAAAATATTAAGATGCCTTACGTGAACAGTTTACAACATTAATTAACCATTTATCAATCATTCATTTACTTTTGTTATACACGGCACGTCACTCACAACGCTTATTCCTGTTACTTGAACTATACAGCATACTTACATCATGTTCAAAGGGTGGTGTGGTGAGACTGGCGAGCATTTTCTTTTCCTCGGGCTGCACGTTGAGGACGGTGCAAGTGAGGATCTGTCCCGGGTGGAAGGCGGCGGGAAGGTCGTCGCGCGCCTCCGCCGAGATGTACCACTTGGGGATGAACGCGCGGACCTCGTTGAAGAATGTCACCAGCAGGTAGTCCCGGATCACCTGCCAAACGAGTACTTGATATTACTTTACAGTAATACCCCGGACTTACGCGATAGGTGGGACCGAGCGCTATCCGCGTAAGTCGAATTCGCGTAAGTCGGGGTACAATTTTGCATATACATACCTATAAATTCATACAAAGTATGTTTAATTGGGACCGGACACTATAATTTAGCAAATATAAAACAATAATTTAGGAAATAAATTTTAATTTAATTCTAGATAATATGACAAACTATATTAATAAAATGTATAAACACAATCAGAAGTGCGCGGCTTTCAAACAAAAAACGTTAAAATAGACGAGAAAATTAAATCGCGTAACTCCGAATTCGCGTAAGTCGAGGTAGCGTAAGTCGGGGTATTACTGTATTTACTCCATACAGCCAGGCATTTAGAGACACACTCAAACTCAAAATTAAAAAAAAAACGTTTATTTAGGCAAAGGTTACATGATAGTAATAAAAGTAATAGGAATCCAAAGGCTCCCAAAGTAGTTTTAAAAACTGTGTTATGGGAGCCAATGGCATCTCCCAAGTTTATTCTACGGTACACTGACCTAAGGTTGAACATGTCTACTTTGGGAATAACTGGCTGGAAATCCAAGGGAGCCTGCCGAAAGGTTTCACTGTTGGCGTTTTCGTATTAGGCGACAGATTTTTCATCTTGACGGATATGATTAAAAGTAATTGCTTCATTAAATAGTAAAAAACGGTCACACTTACTTAATATTAGAAGTTGGAATGAGTCGAACAGGTTTTCCAAAACTGTTGGACTCATTCCAACTTTTAATAATAATAATAATAATAATGTGACCGTTTTTACGCGAAAATATTAAGGTACCTTATGTGAACAGTTTACAATGAGTACTTAATATTATTTTATTTTTTACTCCACCGCCATCTTTAAAGATGGCGGTGGAGTAAACTTCTACAGTCTTAAGGCTAGACCCTGAGTCTAGCCTTAAGGCTAGACTCAGGGTTTGTTATTAGATAAAACTTTTTAAAAGATAAATGATTATCTAGAATTAAAATGTAAATTACATTTGATTCATATCATATATAGTGGCCGGCAAACATCTTGAGCAAAGACCTTGAGTGCGCAGTAGACGATTTTAAGGTATCATTGGTGGTAGGAGAGGTGCGCGGGGGCATTCTGTCGGCACGCGGCCCCGCGATTGGCCTATCAGTTTGCCGCTGTCCCCCGCGCCGCGCGTTCGTCCCGCTAGCATCTGTACTAGCATCGACTACACTTGCGTGCAGTTTTTATAGTCTATTTCGAGTTTAGAAGTTTTGTTGTTAAAGTTTTATATTTATTTATATTATTGTTACTTTGTTTTTTATTATATTGTGTTTATACCTACTTAAAACATTTCTGACCATGCCGCCAAAACATAACACAGTTCTGAAGAGACAAGCTAGTCAAATGATGTATAATGTGTATTGCTTCCTTAAACAGGAATATATAAAACAAACGGAAACTATAAAAAAGACTGCAGAAGCAACTAAAATGTCTGTTAGTACCGTAAATAAAATCATAAAAGAAAGCAAAGACTCGGAGTTGCTTACCGTATTTAGGACACCAGGCAAAACAAGATCTGAGAATTGTAATTTTTTCAATGTAGAATGTGTAATATTAATTTTATTGTGTAAAATAAATATTTTTTGTACATACATTTTGTTTTTATGAAGAATGTTTCACATAATTTTTATATATATATTTTTTATATTTCAACAATGACCAATAAAATATGTCCGGAAGTGTACATGCGCGAACTTACCCCCTCTGCGTCGACTTTTGCTCAAGTTGTTTGCCGGCTATTATACTATTGTAATGATATTATATTACTAGAATTAGAATTGAAAATTGACATTGAATCATATCATATACTTTTGTAATGATATTATATTATTTGACTTGTAACTTTGGTGTTATCAATAAATGATTTGTATTTGTACTCCTTACAGCTAGGCATGAGTTAGCGACACCCTGACCTAAGGTTGAACATGCCTATTCTGGGAATGACTGGCTGGTAATCTCAGGGATCCTGCTGGAAGGTTACACTGTTGGCGTTTTGGTGTTTGGCGACAGATTTTCTAACTTGACGGTGGTTGCTAGCCAGGTGAGCACTAAAAAATATCCTACCAACATGTCATGGCTTCCCTTCACCGAAAGGTGGTACAGAGCTGGTTTTCAACCTGCTCATGCAGACGTCATATAGTCACATATCGATAAGGGAAGTAACAAGGCTACAGTTATAGTTACAACATTTGAAAAGCATATTTGTGTACCATCAATTTATCAAACGAAGTAATTCTAATTCTAATGTTCAAAACTAGATATCGTGTGAGACGACAGATATTTCTTCCTGAAATCGCAGAGTCTGAATTGGCTTAGCTCAGAGTGTTATAGTTGTTGTTTTTTAGTCTTCAGGCTGTGCCGATTTCGCACACCCATAGACCATGTTTTTTTTCCTGACGTACCATATTCTACTTTTTCTTTTATCTGTGAATCTGTCTGAACTGAATGGCTGAAAGTGTGTGTTTGGCAAATCAACTCACCCTGACAACTCCAACATACTGCTTCCCCGGCACAGCGTGGTGGTAGCTGGCGAGGACCTGCAGCTCGGGAGCCAGAAGGGACGGCTTCAGTGTTAGCACCAACTGCTGCTTCTCCAGGGCTACAGTCAGCACACGCGCCTTCACAGACTGACCCACCTGTATAAATAAAATAAAAAAACCATATATTCAATGCCCCCTTAATTAATTACACATGCCCCCTGTGCCGGGGATGTATGAAGACAGACGAGACTGTGGAGCATGTGATGTTGCGCTGTGAATCCACAAACCAAACAAGAGATGTAGCCGGTCCAGCAAGGGAATTTCAACAAAACACGACGGACGCCTTCTGTTTTAAATGAAGTACCACAACATCTGACGCAATGACAGTGGAACAGGTATGCCAGCGACCCAAGACTGTGCTCCGCTATTAAAGGAGCTTGGATGAAGAATAAAACTCCACAATTAATAACATAATTACTAAAACCCATCCCATTTCACTCCGACCATATCACGGACGGCGCGCTTCTGTAGCATATTTCTAGCATTGGTATAATGGGGTACAAAGAGAACCCTATTATTTAAGACTCCGCTGTCTGTCCGTCCGTATGTCTGTCATCATGTCTTATAAACCGTGATAGCTATACTCGATAGATAATATTAAAATCACTATAGAAGATTGTTTCCATTGCCGCTATGACAACGATAATAAACACAGAATGAAATCATTTTTGAAATCTTACCTTCAAATACTTATTTTAAATACCAGAAAATAATTAGCTTTTTTGTACATTATAATATCGACAACTGGTAAAGGACTAAAATATTCACAGGATATATAGTAATAAAATTACTTATAAAATAATTTATTATAAATTAATTAATAAATATAACCATAGATATTATCAATTACCATTAAATAGTAGTAAAAAAGCGCCTTAGTGAAAAGATGTGTAAATTAAAATTACCTTGTATTTCTTCATGGGTAATTTAGATGACCGCGGTTTCTTCGGGTCTATGAAGAGGCCAGCATCTGTCAAGTGTGTCTGCGGCACGAAACCTGAAAGAAATAATTATAAGAATACCTTAGTATTTATTGAAACCACAACAAACGTGATATACAGTATCTGAAACCAAGTAAGTTACTACTGCCAAGTATAAGCTATTTCTGACCTTACTCAAAAATACCTTTGACCCTAACCCTAAGTCATTTTAGACCTTACTTAAATTTACAACTTAATTTACTATATTTTCTGATCTAATTTACTTCTGACTCAAGTATAATTTTATTTATTTCTGTCTCTACTATGAGTCACCTCTGATCCAACCTTAATTTATTTCTGACCCTACTATAAGTTACCTCTGATCCAACTATAATAATTTTCTGACTCTACTATGAGTTACCTTTAACCCTTCCAACAGTAACCTTCATGCTCTTCTAAGTAACAGCCGTGACGAAGCGGACACCAGTTATCCCAGAGCTGAAGAACTCTTCGTTGACTATGTCCGCCTGGTCTGTCACCGAGTAGATGTAGCAGAAGACGCGGCCATGGGGGATACTGGTGGGTAGCATATAGTATGTTACCTCTGACCCTACTATAACTATTTTTTTCTCTAGATCTACGCTTGGCCACCAACTCGCCTGATGGTAAGCGGAGCTGTGGCCGAAGATGAAGCACGTTGATCTAGAAGAAATCTGATTACTTTCGCCTTGAAAAAATCCAAGTTATATGTATTAGGAAACACAGTAGGAGGCAATCCATTCCATTCCTTAGCGGTACGCATGATGAATGTGGAGCCAAATCGTTGCGTACAGATATTTGGAATCTCCACAAGGAATGGATGATATAAAGCTGACCTTCTACTGGTCCTGTAGTGGAAGGATGAAAGAGGGATGACTTAACTTACTTCTAACCCTACTTTAAGTTACCCTGACTTAACTGTAAATAACTTCTGTTTCTACTAAACGATACCTTTGACCATACTATGAATGACGACCTCGTTGGCGTAAAGGTTACCATGCCGGTCTGCTAATCAGAAGGTTCCGGGTTCGATTTCCGGCCCGGTCAACATCTTTGTGCTTAACTAAATTTGTTGGCTGTGGGTCTGGGTGTTAAATATGTATTTATATATAATATGTATGTATGTATATGAAGTATATCAGTTGTGTTAGCAACCATAATACGAGCTAGAAATGGTTCAGTATGGAGCTAACCAGCCGTGTGTGACAGTGACCTAAAAAAAGAAAATTACCTTTAACCCTTCCAACAGCAACCTCCACACACTTCTCAGTGATAGCCGTAACGGTGGCGGGCACCAGTTGTCCCGGAGTGAGCTGGTTCAAACTGAAGTACTCCTCGTTGACTATGTCCGCCTGGTCCGTCACCGAGTAGATGTAGTCGGACAGGTTGTAGCAGAGGACGCGAACGCGGTGGGTGCTGCCTGGGAAGAAGATACGTAATTTTACAACAAACATTTTCTATCGGTTTCATTTCGGAGAGTGCGCGTCTGAATTGCATCAGATAATTCTCCCGCCCCTTTCCACTATCTATATTTTTCTTTCCACTATCTATATATATTCGGACGAGCGGGGAGACGGCTAGGAGGCACCGCTATACAGTTGATGTTCCAAAAATCTTCACGAAGCGTTTCGCTTCCAAAATGCTGTGCTTAGGTCACAAATTTAGTTTTTTATATATATTACTCGTTTTAATTCTCAATTTATATATCTTTTGTTTGTTCACTATTTTTGTTATATAACTAATAATAATAATTTTTCCAAGATTTATATTAATTTGTGCATGTTGTGTTTGTCTTAACAAGTGAAGCAATTAACTGTATAACCAAATCCAATTTAGATAATAAGAACGTGTATTATTGTATTCGCTATTGACAAGCCTTATTCAATAAAATAAAATAAAATAAAAAATATATTGTGTGGACCATTAAACTGTGGAACTCTTTGCCAGAATCCCTGTTCCCTCTGAACCACAACTGTCTTCAAGACGAGAGTGACTCGGTTTCTCTAGGCAAACGCGCTCCACCCTAGATCGCAACATGACTTAACATCAGGTGTGTTGCGATCAAGCTCTAGCCTATATAAAAAATACTCTGTTTAACCGTTCGTATGGTGAATGATATTAGCCCATTTTGTATTATCTGTTAAAAGCTAAGTTTTAGTTTTACCCACACCGGCTCCCGGTATGTCAACAGTTGCGGCGAAAATGTGTTTATACCGGGAGCCGGTGTTTCAACATATAAGTCAAGACTTGGTTAAGACGTCTTCTCTTGAACTCCCCCAATGAATAATCTCTCTTGAACTCCCTCAACAAATGAATAATTAATAATTCTTCGAGTTCTGGCGCGCTAAAGCAAGCTACTGCTGATGATGACTCACCGATAGGATAAGACTTGCGCACCACATCCTCGTCGTCGAGATCTTCGTGGGTCTGCACGCGGCGCGCGCTCAGCACGCCCGAGCTGCCGCGACTCAGCTTCAGGTACACCGACCTGCCCAGCACCTTCATCACCTGACACACGATAACAATTCAAATCATTTATTCCAGACATAGTCCATATTACACATAATCAAAATCATAAAAATAATAATACTAAATCAGGGTCATCGAAAAACAAAATCACATAAAATTGAATGTCAAACGGAATAATTACAATAATAATAATTCAGGTTAATATAAACACACTCAGTAGAAAAAGACACAAATATCGAGTATAACTATTTAAATACATGTAACCGGGCAGCATGCATCAGTATCGGGCAATCAACCCGAGCAGCCACAACGCGCAGGATGGTGTTGGTGCTACCCCGGAGGCGGCTGAGCAGCGAGGCAGCCCGCTTGCGGAGAATAGCATGGAAGCCATCCACCTGTCCATCCGCAAACATCCCCGACGCACTGCAGCGCCAAGGCAGCCCCAACAACACCCTGAACGCATTGTTGTACTGCAAACGTAGGGCGTTGATTGCCCGGAGTGTATAGTTGACCCACAGACTGCACATGTAGAACGATTGGCAGAATGCCCAAAACAACGATATCTTTACTACAATGTTATTAATAATCTTCTTCTTCTTCTTTGCCTTATCCCACTTCATGTAGGGTCGGTACAATAAATTTTCAACTTACTTTAAAATATATTATCGCTTGAGACATTCGTAATTTCTTCGGCCTTATCACGTGAGTAAGGTGTTGTATATCAGTTGTGTCAGCAACCATAATACAAACTAGAAATAGTTTAGTATGGGGCTAAGTAGCCGTGTGTGAAATGTGTCCTAATATAAAATGTATACCTGTGCATCGTCCACAATGTCTCCATCCTTGTAGGTCTGCTCGGCCTCCAGGTCGGGGTGAGTCGACTCGAACATGCTCTTCATCGTGAGGAAGGGAGTGTTGCGTGTCGGTAGCACGTACAGCACTCGAGCGCGGATCTGATATACACATAAACATGACCAAGTGCTATTTTCGGAATATTTCAATCAGCGTTCAAGAGATAAAGCTATCTGGTACCGAACTATCCAACCAAATGCCTTAAAACAAATCTGGATAACGAACTCCACTCTTTCAAGAAAAATATAGTAACCTCCTTGAGGATGCGTTCTGGGCATATCCCATGTAACAAGTTTTACCACATTATTAAAAAAGTTGATTCCCCCCTGTGCAACAGTTGTGGGGTCACTGATGACCTGTATCACTTGCTCATGGAATGTGCCCGGAACGCAAACTTAAGAGAAAGACCTAACCTAGAGGTGGGATATTGTAACAGTGTTCTGGCAGATCCCAACTCGGATTCTGCCAGAACACTGTATAGATTAATAGATAGAATATAGGATTAGATAGTATAATTTTAGTATAGTCTTATCAGGCAACATATTCTTTCATAGAATTAGCCTTTCTCTAGATAAAAAAAAAATGACTAAGTGCGAGTGGGGCTCGCGCATGAAGGGTTCCGTACCATTTTTGTATGGGAGCCCCCTTAAATATTTATTTTATTTCAATTTTATAATATAATTTGATAGCCGATATATTTTTATGTATTTTGTGAAAATTTTAAGTGTGTAGCCACCTACCATTACCTATTAGTATATAGCAAAAAAAATTAGGAAAAAACACGTTTATAGTTCAGGCGAATACCGCTCCGGATCGTACCTAGCGCAAAGGCTATCCATAGCCATACAACGCGGCAATGCCACGAGCGAGTTATGGGTACCTTTCCGTTAGGTTCTATCCGGAGTGGCCAATTAAATTAATTTTATGAGTAGGTGTTTTTTTTTTATTAGTTTTTAATCTTATTATCTTCTATCTGTAAGAAACTATTTTTTTTAATCTAATGTGTTAATATAATTTCAAATTAAATAAGATAAAATTAATACACTAGTTGGAAATAATCTAACTAATGTTTTTAAGTATTAAGTAATTATTGTAGTATGACTTGCCTTTAACGTATGTTATTTAGGGCTAATAAAGTTCTGTATTTGTGTAATGTTACCTTCTGTCCGAGCGCGGGTTTCTTGCCGCGCACCTTGTCCGCGTGGTGACGCTGGATGTAGCAGGTCGTGTCGCCGAATATCGTGCCCTCGATGCCGTTCTCCAGGGGCTGCCGGGTGGAGAAACGTTTATTTATGTGTACCTTATACAGCCAGATGAAAGGATTTCAAGGACATTTATCCCCACGAGAAAACGGGTATCTGAGAATTGGGACACTTGCGTCTAAGGTGGAGCATGCCTAGTCTAGAATAAAATATCTCTAAAGGCGAGCTGTCGAAGTACACTGTTAGGTGCTTGGCGACAGATTTGTCAACTTGAGGGTGGTCAGAAGCCAGGCGAGCATTATAGAAAATACCCCACCACCATAGAAATGTCATTTATTTTTTTCATTATTGTTTTCTTTCATTTATTTAATTATTGTGTGGAAGTTTTAAAAATTAATAAATTAATTCAATAATTAACAGGTAAGTACGATTTCGATTCAAGACCGTAGCATAGACTATATATTCTGATCCCTGACCGTAGTATCACGAACATGAGGTGAGTTGAGACCAAGCGCGAGTCGGGCTCACAAATGAAGAAGAGTTACCATACTTTAAAAACATATCTATAAATAAAATCAGTAATGTAGCTTATATTATAGCCCTCATTGCAATGATTTTTTTTTCAAACCGAAGACAACAAATTATTTTGTGAATATTTCGAACGCCTACCACTTGTTGTTATAAACATAGCTAATAAGATAGGAAAAAAAATAGCCCCCTTTCAATATCTCTTTGTATTATTCGATTTTAGTATTTGTTGCTTGTCATAGCAGCAAAAAAAAATTTTTATTTCTTTTATTCGAAAAATTCAACTTATCTAGCTATCACAGTTCATAATATGGCGTAAACTCCATGTAACGTCACTCGATTTAACGACAAACTCCCTAATTCGTGTTTAGCTTGTATTCCATACAATTATACATTATCTCCATTTAACGACCACTCTATAACGTCATAAAATGCACAGTCCTTTCAGTGTCGTTATATAGAGTTTACACTGTATGTATGCATGTATACAGCCTGGTGACGATGGACAGTAAAGAAAGTATGAGAGATGGACAGTAAAGACTCAGTATAAGGGTTCCATTGGTAACCCCAGGTACGAAAACCTAAAAGGCGGTGCGTTAATATAATGACTGATGTTGATAATGTTCGCTCACCGTGTCCACGGTAAAGTCGACCGTAGTGCCGGGCAATAGAGGCGTGGTTTGCTTGTGGCGCAGCACGCCGCCTTGCAGGTAGTTGAGGGAGGTGGTCAGAGTCACTATACTGTTGTCGGCGGCCGCCGCGATGGACTTGACGGCACACCACGTCACCATGCCTACATCTGAAACAAAAAAAATTTAGGACACATTTCGCTCCTGCAGTCTGGGTGAAAGAATAAGGCTACAGAACTGCCCTTTTAGTCTTAAGAGGCGGCTAAACCAGACTTTTTTGTGACGTGGTCATATTTTGTATTTCTGTGTAGATTATAATAGGTACAATAGTATAGTAAACTCATGCCATTTTTTTTGTGCTGTGTTTATATGCAACACTGAATCTGGTATATATTTGAATAGAAGTCTCGTAGCCGAAGTCTTGTAGCTATCCTTGCTTAATGACGTCAAGCCAAATAAAAAAAAATCAATGGAATAATCATGCCATTGACAATTATGAGTAACATAAATAATTTAGTTATCTTGCATTCAAGATAACTATTTATCAGCTTAGGAGTTACCGGTGCAATATTATCAGTTTATTTGGAAATGCTTTAGTGAAAGCCGTGATCTGATATGTCAGTGATTATACAAGGAAAAATTATATTAAATATATATTAAATTCCAATTAAATTAAATATATTATATATTTGTAAAATAACTATAATTAAGTAAATAAGGGCATTAATTAAAATAATAAAGCCTCTATTTATGTAATATTATTAGTGCAAAATCGGTGAGTATGATTTTTAAGTTATTCACTAACATTTAATGAAATAATTTTGATATTATCGAAGACGCTACTTTTATAAAAATACTAGCTGACCCGGCAAACGTTGTTGAGCCTTAATAAAAAAAAAAAACTAAATATACAGTAGCCGATTCTCAGACCTACTGAATACTCATATAAAATTTGGAAAAAATCGGTCAAACCATTTCGGAGGAGTACGGTAACAAACACTGTGACACGGAAATTTTATATATAAGATATTCATTACATTAGAGTAATTACTTAATTCCGTTAACAACATAATTAAACTTTTTTCATCCAGTACAGCTAGGCATTTGACCAGCAGAGTGAGTAACCACACGACTCAGCGATACTCTGGCATAAGGCAAAGAAACTCGATAGCTCGAGTTCATTTGCGGGCATAGAACTTACGACCTGCAGAACGTAAAGAAGCCGAATGCCAAACAGAGCTGTCATCCCTTCAAAATTTAATTACAACATTATATTATTTTTCAGACACATTCGTCAAACCTTCTATCTCAGTGCTTGGCGAAGGCCTCCGCATCATGTTCCCCGGGACTCCTAACATTATATACATAACGCACCAACCGACACCTCTGCAAACGTTGGCAATGGAAGCCCTCGGCAAATGGGGTGCGGCGCGAGCACAAACATTCATCAAACAGCTTCGACCACAAAAAGCACATTACGAGCTACCGACCCACGTGGGGCCCGAACAACTCACCGAGGAAGAGCTACGATTAGCAAAAACACATGTGGAACATTTCCAAACACACATAAGCGCCCTCCACGACGACCTACACAACGCGCTACTGCCTGAACTGACGATACGTGCGATGAGAATGATTATTATTAGCCAATCCAGAGTACGCGAATGGATGTTTCAGGTGTTCCAGCTGATGATAGAGAGTTTGTACACGAGTCGACTTACTGTGCTAAAGCTGGACCGGTCCATCCATATGACCATGTGCTTCGATATCCTCTGTGCTAAGTCTCACTTGCTAACCCGGCTCACTCACTTGGATATCAAATTCTCTCTAATACCATCTCAATATAAATCGAGAGAGAACCAACCGGCCCTAGAGCGGAATATCATTCAAATCTTAAAGGAATTACACGCTCTCAAATATCTGTCTCTAAGATCCTACTGCACAGATGATATCCTAAAGTGCATCGTGGAAAACTGTCCACTCGTAGAGGTGCTGAACTTATCTCTGTCCGGGACCCTCGTGAACGACGACAGCATGTGTTTATTGACACAACTCAAATATCTGAAAATAATATATTTGAGTGGGACTTCGGTATCTCGTGAGGGTGTCGAGAAATTGGTATTTAATTGTAAAAACTTGGAGCTAATAGAGCCAAGTGGGATAATTGCCATGAGTTTGGGATACAGCAATGAGGCGAGACGTAAGTATGTGGGGAAAGTTTTAAAGTTGAAATCCTTCGACACGGGAGCATCTTTGGAGCAGCTTCAGATGCTGAGTGAGGTGTGTCCCTATATAGAACACTTGACCTTAAGGAAATGCGAGAGAGACGAGCGCAGCAACCTCACAGCACTCGCGGGGTTCACTCAGATACGAGAACTGGCGCTGGCTGGATACAAATTCTACGACGATCGAGTGACAGAAACATTGATAGAAATCGGCAGAAAGCTTACCATCTTACGCTTGGATTATATTCAGCAGATGGATTTAGATGCAATGAAGGCAGTAAGCCAAACATGTCCACACTTGCAAGACTTTTCTATAACCAGCTGTGAATTTTTGGAACGTCGCTCGCTAAACAAGAACTTGGCAACTCTACCATTTAGAGGTGTGAAGCGACTTTATTGGAGAACTATACATAAAATATATGAACTTCCGTTGCTCGATTTTGTTCTTTCTAACAGTTTGAATGTGGAATCTGTTAAAATTGTTATGTGCGAAACTCTTTGGACGGAAGAGTTATTGTTGCGAGTGTTTGATACGAACCCACTGAGGAGTTTGAAGAACTTGTACTTTAACCTTCAAACCAGGTGTTGCAGAGGCAGGGAGAGGCGGGAGTTACACTTCCAGGTATTCTCGAGCCTTGTACTCGAAAGAATCGTGAGGAGGGGCAGTCACCCAGAATGTCGTATAAACACAGGATTTTATTAATAAATACTGGATTTTAATGATGTTTTCTTAATATTTTCATTGCTTAATTGATCAATGGTCTTCAGTTTTAGCCTCATTCGACTGTTAAAGTATGTGTCCAGTGATGCATCCTAGTTATGTTTTTTTAACCTCTACCTCTTTTGGTAAGTTCCTTCACCTCTTTATTTGAGTGATGTAAGAGTCTCATTACTATTCCAAGATTTATATAATTACTAGCTGACCCGGCAAACGTTTTTTCGACATAAAAAAATACATAGTAGCCAATTCTCAGACCTACCGAATATGCATATAAAATTTGGTAAAAATTGGTCAAGCCGTTTTGGAAGAGTATGATAACAAACACATGGAAATTTTATATATAAGATAATGTTATATTATAATCAATAAAACTTTTATATCCCATAAATGTCTATAACTATGTTTAATTCTAGGATATTTTATACACTATGACATGAAAATTTTATATATCAGATGTAAATTTGAACTTACCTAAGTCCAGTTCTGGGTTTATTTCATTTTTGGGCATGAATGCCCTGGTGTGAGGTATACCAATATCCATCACATAGCCGTGATCCTCAACTGAAGATACAGCACACTGGAATAATGCTCCTGAAATATGTAATAGCATTTTTTGGAAATTAAATCTTAAAATAAAGTCGACCTAATTACTGTATTTAAATACTTATAAAAAATATGTTACTGTTATATAAAAATATATATATATTAAAATAAGGCTCACCTTTAACAATATCAGCTAGTTGTTTAGCTCCATTGATGTGTTGTGGCATTGTAGTCAGCATGAGGCTTTGGCCATTGACCTCAAGCACCTTCACTGCAATATACTGGCCTGCTCGGAACATCTGGGATAGTTCACGAACTTTCTCTGTCTGAGGACACAATATTTAAAGATAGAAAGAAGAAATACTCAAGTCTATGAAGAAGTTTAGGTTTAGACATTGTACTTAGGTGGTTAAAAACATCATAATATTCCAGTTTTGTTTTAAATCCATAAATTGCTAAATTTAAGTCGCTTTTTTATGTGACATAATTTCAGGTTTCACCATTATTTCCATCAAATATAATTTTTATATTATTTTTCATATGAGCTAAGTGGCCAAGACCTATAGATATGAAACCTAACTACCAGATACCTACAATTTAATGTGTCATCCAGCCCACCGTTTTGTGCATGGTCACCCCTCCTAACACCATCTGCATCGACCATTGCTTAACTTCAATGATGGTGTCAGATTACCAAAGCTAGCTGAGCTACAGGCGCTACATACTATGACAAACAATATGATTTGCACATTCACACATTCTATTATGTGTATTTTTAACATGTTCAAATAATATTTTTTTTACCTGGTCATTAACATATGCTTCCAGAACCTTGTTATATGGCTCGCTGACATGACAGGCCATGATGTTACCAATCAGCCGGCATGGCAGCATCACGATCACCTTCGTATCTTGCACTTGTCGCACTCGGCCCAGGATTAATACTCCTTGCTTTATTGTCTGAAAGTGGAGGAAGAAAATGTCCATTAATTCTTGCACATTTAGTAAAATTAGGGCACTTTCAGGTTGTGACTGGTAGAGGAAACTATGTTTTTTGAATGTTGACATTTATAGCGGCATTTATTGAATAATTGTTCACTTTGATATGTAAAACACATCCATACCTTGTAGTTCAAACCTACGGCACAATTACGAATCGATGTATCAATTGCTGAAGTCCCTTCTTCTGATAGGTAGCCATCGTCACCATCCCCTTTCTTTTTAGGTTTCTTCTTCTTTTTTTCGGTCTTCTCAGGCGCTCCTAAGAACTGAATAAATATCAACTGTTAGAGAAATGCTATTATGCAGATTCAATTAGCCATTTTGGTAGACTTACATTAGAACTCTTTTTAAATAAAACAGATGGTTTCTTTCCTCCGCGAGGAAAGTACTCTTCAGTATCTCCCATATTGCACTTTCACTGATTTATTAAACATAAAAGTTTAAAAAACATTGCAATGCAATCCGCTCATCTGTTTACGCGTGAATTTTTGAGGTTATGTTTTTTGTATTTTTTTTTAATTCTAAGTAGTGTTCAACATCTGGAACATGAAACTCAACGTCAGTTACCATGAAGTGTCACTATCAACATTGCATGATTTGTAATTTTTTACTTCGTAATGCTGCCAGCAAGCATTAAATTTTCACAAATTGTGGTATTTCTTAAACTACAACTAATAAATTTATAGAATACTAGGGGATGGTCGCGGCTTTGCACGGGCTATAAAATAATCTAAGAAGCAAACAGAAACAAAATATAGTTTATGTTACTCAGGGGTAGCATCCCAACGGTGAAATGATTTTTCAAAAGTAACAAATAAACAAAACTAAACTTTTCTTCTTTATAAAAAAAAAATGGTTGCCTGTAAAGTCGGTTTTACGGGCGAAGATTTTACGTGACAACGTCTGCCGCGCGCGCAGCACGCGGCAGACCGATCATAGTTGAGTGGGAGAGAGACGCAAGGCATTCGGCGGGCCTCTCTCTCGTTCGGTGACTCATCGTAACGTTACCGGGCGTTACACTTTTTCATAAGTGACTCCCAGCCGCAACCTAATTTAAGACGTTGTCACGTCAATAGGTAAAAATTGCAAATTATTTTTAAACAACCTAGGTTTTTCGTAATTTATGAATATTAGACCATTCAATATATTTGTCGCATGAGGCCCAGGCATGTCAAATACCGCAGGACGCCGGCACGTGCACTTTCGCAATAGGCGGCAATATATTAGATATTATGGTTTTACATAATCAATATCTAATCTAAAAAAATTAGTACCAGTGGCCCGAGTAAGCGACTGTTCTGTGCCTTTTATGATACTATAAGATGTATCATCTGGCAACATTTATATTGTTAGTTACATCACGAGACGAGACGCACGCCGGTAAATTATTTATTTATTATAAACAAATCTTAATAAATTGCTCCAATAGTAGTATAAACTCAATAACTATCTATTTTAATACTTATTGAGTCTCAATCAGATCATAGTACGCTAATGTTGTGATTAAAGTTAAAAGGCCAGTGACCGTAGTTACTTTTAAAGAAGCACCTTTCGGGAAGATAATTTCAGGCGTGATAATTCTCTCAAGTGGTCCCACGATACTCTAGGAGATAACGACATGTTCTTATTTAGCTAAGTGCTTGATATCGATATCTCTAGAGCGGCATCTCTACTTGACAAGTTTGTTTTATACTTTAATAGTGTACTTATTTAATTTCATGCAGTTATTCCAATGCCATCACCCTTTCAATGCCAACGGATATAGTTAAAAACAGGTTTAACGTGCATGTTTTGTTTTTCATTTAGTAGGTCTTACTTGTTACTATAATCAAGTTACTGTTTTTTTATATTACAGGAAAACATGAAGAAAATCGTAATATTCGGCTCAACCGGCATGACCGGTCTTTGCGCAACTGAGGCCGCCGTTAAAAAAGGTAAGGAACCAGTATTTACTCTGTCAGTGAGCATACCTAGAAAGGAGTGGATGTCACAATAATAATTACCAGGAAATCACTTGAGACTATTTTGTTTGGCTTAAAGCCCTGTACTGATTTTATAATAATAATAATAAAATCTTTATTGTCAGACACAAAGTCCATAGAGTAGGTACAATTTTTATACATGGTACATTTAGCCATGCCATAAATAACTATTTGAGGGAAGCATCTGACATGCAGCAATGGATTTTTCACATAAAGAATTCATATAAAAAAATAAATACAGTTGAATATATAACCTCCTCCTTTTTTGGGGTCTGATAAAAATCAACAATTAGCAATATCAAAATTATAAGTTCTAACAATTCTAATCATTACCTACAAAAAAAAGATTTGTTGTAATATCTCTATTATTTTCAAAAGCACAACATTTTAAAATTACATTTAAGGCTATTTAAATAAATAAAACTATCAAGCTTATTTTACGTAATTGTATTTTGAAGCTCTAACAATTCTGAACACTGAATCAAAGCTAATAAAACAGAAAAAAAACATAGGCCTATCATTTATGCAGGATTTTATAGAATTTTTTAAACATTTTGCTCCATATCACCTTAGTTTCACCTGTTTCTCTAAGGATAAATTAAAATGTATTACATATGTATTAGTTAACATACATTGCAATTTCTACTATATACTTTTAAGTTATGTTGCCCATATTCTTTTACAAAAGTAGGCTTTAAACATCAGTACAATCACTTTTGTAACTCAAAACTCTCAGGAAGTTTGTTAATCACTCACACACATAAACATTTAATTAATTGGAAAATACAGTACCTATACATTATCTGAACTTACATATAGAAATACATTTTGACATTTCTATTTTTCTGTGATGACTTATTTATTCAACAGAAATAATCGGTAAATTTGTATATATGTGAATTATTCATGATGATTTATGCCTAGTGTATTCATCCATAGTATGATGTTTATTTTTTATAATAAACTAGATAGTAGCCAATTATCAGACCTACTGAATATGCATATAAAATTTATTAAAAATTGGTTGAGCATTAGCATAATTACATACAACACTTATTATCTAATATAACATAATAAGAATGTTTACTTTGTAAAGTAAAGTCTATATTATTATTATTATTTACAGTGTATACCTATAAAAAAGTTTGTAGTGAAGAGGAAAAGTTTGATTGTTTGACGCAAATAGGGTCTGAAACTACTCAAGCCTGAGAAACATAGGCTATATTTAGTTTCTCTTTGCAACTTAGATTATTTAAGAGCCCATGCGAAACCGAGACAGGATGCTAGTAATAAATAAAGATTTAAATTATTTTAATGTAATTCTAACATTATTACTTTGTAATTAGCCTTTTTGCATTTGTAATGATGTCTTCAACCGCTTACCATATCCTATAAAAAATGCTTCAAGCCTCGCAAGTTTTAAAATCAGATTAAAAACCTGGCTTGTCGAGCAAACAATTAAAGCTACTACAGCTTTAAAGAGTTTTTAAAAATCAATGTCGACGGTCATCTTTAAATCCCGACAGATCCCACAGTGCTTAAAAACCCGTCTTTTTAACCAATGTGTAATGCCCACCATGACCTATGGTGCCAAAACATGGACACTCACCGATGGGTCTGTGCACAAAATTAGAGTTGCACAGAGAGCCATGGAGAGATCCATGCTCGGCATCAACACTGAAATCCGTCAACGAACTAAAGTTCGTGATGTCGGGTTTGCAGTTATGCATTTGAAATGGAGCTGGGCAGGACACGTGGTTAGGCGAAATGGCGACAGGTGGATTAAAGCAATTATAGAGTGGTGGCCGAGAACTGGCAAGCGAGGAGTGGGACGTCCGGCAGCGAGATGGGTTGACGACATTATTAAAATCGCAGGTCCTATCTGGACGAGGACTGCGCAAGATCGACGCAGGTGGCACATGCAGAGTGCCTATACCCAGCAGTGGGACAAGAAGGGCTGTAGATGATGATGATGATGACATTATTTATTTATTTTATTGACTTGTGAATTGTAAATTTATTAATAAAGAACTTTGACTGTGACTAGGTTTGTCAGTGCGCGCCTTTGTCCGTGACCCGGCCAAGCTGCCAGCACACCTGGCGGACAAGGTGGAAGTGTTTGAAGGCAATGTGCTGGAGCCCGACTCTGTGCACGATGCTGTGGAGGGAATGGATGGAGTGGTCATCGCACTTGGCACCAGGAACGCTTTGGAACCCACTTCCGATATGTCTGAGGTATATATAATACATAGCACTTTTAAGTCTGTCTATTATTTACTGCAAATGGAATACAGTGTAAACCCCATGTAACATATTTCGATGTAAACTCTACAAAGTGTTGTAATCAAAATTGGCTTTAGTTGGTTTAGCTAGTATTCCATACAGTGTTACATTCTCTCCATTAAACGACCACTCTCTATAACGCTTTAAAATGCACAGTCCCTTCAGTGTCGTTATATAGAGTTTACACTGTATTTCCAAAGTCAAAGTATATTTTGTTAACATTATGTGAACTGTCTAAATAAAATTGATGCAGTGTAGTATAGACACATTGGTGCCTGCATGTCTGTAACACAAATAAATAAATAGATCAGGCATACTTGTACTCAACAAGTCATAAGTGTAAGACTGGATTTGATCCGCGGTGGTTGAACTTCGAAGTTTAATTAAAACAGTTTATTAGCATAAAAGTGGCCGGACAGTGTCATCATGATGGTAAGCAGTGAGCTACAGACTAGAGGAAGAAGAATAGCCTAATGTAGTAGGTAAAGATACATAGATATCTCATATATAGTAGACATGGCTAGATTTTATAGTTTTGTTAGGGTTAACCACATCTTTACCCTTAGTACAAAAAAATATTTTCTTGTGTTTATGTTTATGGTATCTTCGATTCATGACAAAATCATAAGAAACAAAAAAATAATGAAAGAATCATTTATATTGTGACACAAACAACAAAGGAAAAAAAATATTACAAAAATATTAGGTGCCACAATCCTATGTGAGGACTATAAGTGTGAATTTCGCCTTCTAATAAGGTTTTTACTTCAATCTGACAACTTTTCAAACAAACCATTCACCACCAGGGCACCAAGAACATAATCGAAGCGATGCGCGCGAAGAATGTGAAGGTGGTATCGGCCTGTCTCTCCGCCTTCCTGTTCTGGGCGCCGGAGAAGGTGCCCCCGAGGTTCGTGGACCTCAATGATGACCACAAGAGGATGTACGAGGCTCTGAAGGGCAGCGGACTCAACTATATTGCTGTGTACCCCCCACATATTGCTGGTTAGTCTATACTCATACATTTGACCTCGTTGGCGTAAAGGTTACCATGCCGGAATCCCAGAAGGTTCCAGGTTCGATTCCCGGCCCGGCCAATATCTTTGTGCTTAACTAAATTTGTTGGCTGTGGGTCTGTTAAATATGTATCTATATAAAATATGTACGTACACTATGTAGTATATCAGTTGTGTTAGCTACCATAACACGAACTAGAAATGGTTCAGTATGGGGTTAACCAGCCGTGTGTGAAATGTGTCCTAATATTTATTTATACTTGTTTTTTTTTATTAATACTTTGTCATATTCATATTATAGGTATAAATGATTAAACTACATAAAACCACGTATTAATCTTAAGTTAGATTATTTATTACTGAAATTGGGAGTAGAATAAGAAAGAGATTACGTGAATACCGCTCCGGATCGTACCTGGCGCAAAGGCTATCCATAGCTATACAACGCGGCAATGCCACCAGCGTTATGGGTACCTTTCCGTCAGGTTCTGTCCGGAGTGGCCTTTTAAATTCGTTTTGTTTTTAGTTTTTAATTTTATAATTGACTTTTATTGAATAAATATTATGTGTTTCCAGTTAGATTGCAACTTAATTCGTTTGAATAGAGTTTAGTACCTTAATTTACCCTTAGCACCATCTATTGACGGGCGTCGTAATCTTCTTTTACGTTACTTTGTGTTGCACAGGAGCCACCTTAATTATATAATTTATTTTGTTTTGAGTTTTTGTTATTATAGCGGCAATAGATAAACATCATCTGGGCATGTAATGCGAAGAGATGAGAAGCATGTGACTAGGAGATGTATGAATATGATTGTACAAGGTAGTGGAAGTAGAGGACGACCTAAGAAGATGTGGGTGAATTGTGTGAAAGATGATATGAAAGATAAAGAAGTGAATGTAGATATGACGGCTGACAGAAGAGTGTGGAAGCAAAAAACGGGCTGTGCCGACCCCACATAGTGGGAAAAGGTGAAGGCAAAGAAGAATAAGAAGAAGAGATAAACATCATCTGCTCAATTTGTAAAACTGATTAGCAGATTTAAAAGATTATTTGTGGTGACAGACGATAGCGAAGTCTTAGTAATAGGGTCCTGTTGCCACCCTTTAGGTACGGAGCCCTAAAAGTCTTATGCACTAGTTCAAACATTTGAAGGTCGTGCTATTGCTGCGTCATTGTTGTAGTCGCGCATACTGGTTGGCTTGCCATTCCAGTTGCTATTTCTTCTTAGTTACTCGGATAAAAATGTAAATCTTCACTAAAGTTTAAATGTAATTACCACCTATCTCAATACTAACTAATATCTATATAGGTACTAACTCATTTTACAACAATCCTGCAATAAGTTAAACAATTTGTTTTAGAATTATTTAACATATGTTTATTAAGTTTCACTTCATTATGTACACTAGATAAGTTGAGTATGTAATTAATTACTTGTAAATAAAGATAATTTGAAAACAAAACAAAAACTAGTTCAAAAAACGCAATCACATTAAGGCTTATTTCAATGAAATAACTATACACATTTTACGGTAAATGTGAAAGTTAGCCGGAATGATATGTACTATAGTACGTATTTATTTAATTATTCTCAGCCGTTTTAACTTTCACACTTAATGTTCGGTGACCGAAGTAATTAGGTACGTTGCGATTATGTAAAGTAGCGGATAACCTGTAGGTCACTGCCGTTAATGTATATACATATATGTTGGTATATATGTAGGAAGAACGTTAACCGCGATGTGCGACATTCACGTGAAAAAAAAATATTTTTTTTTTAGTGATGAATTGGCTTACGTTTGGCCGCAGCTTGCCTGATGTTAAGCTTGACTGTGGTCTAAGATGTAACACGCTTCCCTAAAAGGAACCTATTTACTCTAGATTTGAAAATAAAAAATACCGACAATTAAATAAATATTAGGACACATTTCACCCACGGCTAGTTAACCTCATACTGAACCATTTCTAGTTCGTATTATGGTTGCTAACACAACTGATATACGCACATATTTTATATAGATACATATTTAACACGCAGACCCACAATCAACAAATGTAGTTCAGCAAAAAGATGTTGACCGTGCCGGGAATCGAACCCGAAACCTTCTGATGTATGCAGGCAGTCCGGCATGGTAACCATTACGCCAACGAGGTCGTCAATAATAAATTTCGATGGTTTGACTGAAATGGTGAAATGTTATGTTTATATTTAAATTAATGCATATGAATACCTACTCAAATTATAAATGCAAAAGTGAGCATTCAAAATTCGCTCGACTCAGGTTAAAATGGCATTTGCGCCACGCTAGGTTTTCACACCATCAATACTAAAAACAGTAATTGTGTTTTATAACTAGAGCTTATTAACACTGAATCAAAGATAATAACATTGAAAATATCGTAGCACTTTTACGTAGGATTTTATATTTTTTTTCATATATGATGTTTTGCCACCCCTTAATCCGGAATAATTATTAATTAATAAACAAAAGAATGTACTTATATATAAAACTAACATAGATTTCATTAACCCATTATATGTTTTTTAAGTTTCTGGGGAATAAATGGCTTTATTTAATCCGGGATAGAAAAAAGTGCGCCCTGCGGAGTAACCTGCGTTCATCCGGAATTAAAAGTTGCCTATACGTTAATTCGAAATATAAGCTGCTTGCGTAAAAAAAACATTCAATTCAGTTCTACCGTTTGGGCGTGAAAGGGTAACAAATATAGCCAAAATTTAGCCTTTTTAATAGTAGTGGGAAGTTGGATTTTAACTATTTACATTTAAATTAAAATAAAACGCCACACAGATGGAAATTTGAAAAGCAAATCTGAATATTTTATTATACCTACTTTTGCTGTGATCTAAAACCAATACGAATTTAGGCTCCCAATGTACTGTTTTTACAACTAGTTTGGAAGCCTTTGGATTCCATAAAATCTTGTTGATTTTTATTTACTATGTCAAATAAAGATATTTTGTATTTAAAACCAAATAATTTAAAACGAAATAAGCAAAGAGAACATCAAATTATTAAAAAAATGGTTAAAAGATTTTCTGTCATCTACAGTGGAAAGTCCGAATGGAAGTTCCGCAAAGTAACGCCTGAGTCAATAGGTTAAATACATCACACGTTTAGCGAATATGTGTAAACTATCCAGTATGTACCTACTATGTAGGTATTGTAGAGGGATTGCGTCGGCTGGCCTTGCGTTTACTAAAAAGACGAAAATGACTCGTTATACTGGGTTGTTACAACTGATGTTGTATGTAGTCGGGTTTCTGAACAATAATTTGACATGGGGTGTGATGTTTGTGGAAGAGAGATCACGTCGAGAGAGAGAGAGAGAGAGAGAGAGAGAGAGAGAGAGAGAGAGACGTCCCAAGCCGTATTCGTCCTCTTCTTTGTATGAGCTAAGTGGCCAAGCTCTGATGTCGAGAGTTTTTATTATTTTATATATATAGGTCAGCGCTTGACGCAGCGATTGAATTAATCTGATTGTAAGTGACATTTATGTCACCATAGACCTAGAGGTCTACGCTTACCTAGCTTACCTATTTGGAGCGCGCTAACCGCTAGAGCCTCAAAAATAGCTAGATTATATAGTCATTGTAGAACAGGGAATTCGGCAAGGATTTCCAAATTTCTCCCGGCAGTATATCTACTCATACTCGTACATCTACTCAGGCAGGTAACCCGCGCTTCTCGCGATCTGCGTTACACGCTTAATTTTCCAGACGAGCCAAGTCGCGAGCTGCTCATCACGGTGAACCCTGAGAACGGTCCGGGCCGCACCATCTCCAAGTGGGACCTCGGCTCCTTCCTCGTGGACTCCCTCGACGAGCCCAAATACTACCAGGCGGTTATAGGCATTGCCAACGCGCCGCAAGCCTAAACTTCCTACTTGTAAGTCTCATACTGCCATTCACTTACGCTATTTGGAGTTTGCTGTCTTTGGCAAAAAAAGGATATGGCAACATGATAATACGGCTGTCTACAAAATAAAAAACAAAAAACACGATCATTGACATTCGCCAAATAACGAAATTGGCTAATAAGGCTCGGTTACACTGTATTAAGAGTTAAAGTTTCCTTTCCTTTTCCTTTTTTCCCTTTCCTTTTTTTTTGAAAACTTTGTGACATAAATTATGTACTGAAAACCTAATTAAGTTCTATACCTACGATTGGGAGAAGACATCGGCTTCCGTCGTACAGTTCTGAACTAGTTCGGAAGCCTTTGGATTTCTTTATATATTTTTAACAATTACTTTGTCAAATAAATAAATTTTGTATTTGTATTTGTAAAGTTATAATGGCTTATGTCAAATTTGATGCTAACTTTAACATTGACCTTCTGATGCACCATCATATTTGTTAGTACAGTGTATAGTTAAAGTTATCCTGGCTGCAGGTCTATTGACATATTGGCCTAGCCGAGTTTGAGGCCCATTACAAAATCTTGTGAAATAATAGTAGTTTAAAAAAACTAAAAAACACGCTTATCTGGCCGTTTTAAGTGGGTCAAAATCGCTTCCAAAAAAGTCGGTTACAAACAAAAATACAAAAAAATGTAATAATTTTATCAAATTAGTGTATTGTCATCGGTCCTCAATAAATCTACAAAGTTTCAACGAAATCTGGCCGTTTAAAGTGGGGCAAAATCGCGCCCAAAGAAGTCGGTTACAAACGTACAGGTGAAGCCAATATAAAGCGTGTAAAAAGATACGCCGAATAGCGAAATGAAATGGCAGCTTTAAAAATAATGTATTTGTGAATGATATCAATATTTAGTCGTAAAGTGCAATGAAAGAAAAAAAATACTGAAAACTTTATGAAAGAAATATGTATAAGAATATATCCAGCTATTACAATAAATTATTTCAGTTGTCTTTCAGACAATTTTTTTACTTGTGACTATTGTACAGACCTATTGAAGTGGCGTTGTGACATGTTCTAATAAAATATTATAATGCTATTATTTATACGTATTTTGTTTCCACATACTAACTAGAGTTTCCAACCGGTGTGTCGACATTACTTGCCTTAGTAACTGGTTGTTATTTTTCCATTGTTATTATATTATAAATGTTTATTTACAACAAAAAAATCTGTTCGTCGCATAAAGATATTAAATTTTTTGGAACATCATTACGTTTTAGTTAAGTTTTACTTATTAAGACAATAATAATCTGTTGAATCCATTTAAGTATGATAATGTAACGGTTAAAGGGCAGTTTATTTAGAAAGGAATTGTTTGAACATTCCGTGATCAACAAGTTTATTAATTTTAAATATTTGTTCAAAATGTATAATTATTATACTTACAGAAAGTTGTACATTGAATTTCAATTTTCATGAATGTAGTTTGTATTGAGTAAGAACGCTGGTGGTAAAGCTGCAGGTGATTTTCAATTGAAAATATATTTTTCAATAGCCATTACTCGTATGTGTATGGCTAGTTTTCAAATAAATAATATGTCCATATGCAAACACCTTTACCCATTTTTGAACATTCTCTTTAGATAACGCAAACTTATTATAATGCGTGTGCAAAAGATGACTTGTACATTTTATACGGTATGTAAATGTATGTGTTATTATTAAATAAGGAAACAATTGTTTTTTTACCACCAGACTCAAAAATTGCTATTTAAATAAGTAAAAAATGTACACTGACTGTAACTAAAATACCTCCTCATGTACTACAGTTAATAATAAAGGCATTACGAATAAAATATTTTAATTACATTTTACTGTTTTTTTTTATTTGTACAGTGCGTTTTTTTGTCCTTTTCCTAACAGCATTTTGTCCTTTCGGTGGCTTTTTAGTTTGAACCAAGATTTTGTCCAGGAATGACGTAAATTCCGTATGGGACGCGATGTTGGGTCCGAGCCAGTTTATCGTATCCACGGATTCTGGGTTCCTCATGTTCCTGAACTCGTTTTCGCTCGGATATTTATACTCCAACCGAGAAGTTGAGCTGGGGTACGCGGGGGATATATCACCTTCGCTGTTAGTCCTCGGACTCCACGGGTACTTGACCTGAATGACCTGACTGAACCGTCCAGTGGACACCCGGGACAGGTACCCGGTCCCAGAGCTGGTAAAGGACTCCATGGTCCACACACTCACTCCGTCTATGTCATCAAAAGGGTTAGAGTAAAACTCACTTTTCGGTCCGCAAGGCAAACTTGTGGTATTTTTCACTAGCATTGGTAAACTTTCAACGCGAGATTCTGAAGATTTTGGGTCGGAGAGCACTGTTATGGTTAATTTACTCGAGCTCCTTAGTTCTGGGCTGAGCAGTTCTGCTGATGTAGTGGATTTTGGAGACACAGACGCCGACGGCTCCGTCATCCAGTGTATGATGTAGGAGGACTTTTTGCTGAGTTCGCTGATGAAATCGAAGCGCCAAGAGTTTTGAGAGATTGGGCTCGGGCTGGGGCTCCAAGTCTCGCTAATCATGCTCACCGACGAATCGAAGTTAAACGGTGAAGACACGACGTATTCTTGATACGGCGAGGGGGAATACGTGGTGGAAGTCGTGAAGACCCGATCGGGACTTTTCGAGTTTCTCTTCGATTTCCCGCGAGTTTGACGCTTTTTCTTCCGATGCGGTTTGCCCTGCCCCATATTTGCTGCTAAAAAGTCAGAGATAAGTTGTAGTGATACAGATTGTTGTAAATTTCGTTTTCATTTGGTAAGAGTCTTATTTAGATCTTTTTGAGATATAAGTATTATCCAAATCTTGGTGATTGCTGCTCAGTCCGCTGTTTACTTTGTGACTCGAGGATATAAAAGTAGGTACCTAAAGGCCAGGAAAAGATGAATATACATTTTAATTAATTACCCAGTTCAAGGCAAATTCAAACTACTTTTTGTCCGTACAAGGTTGCAGACCATAAAAAATTAGAATATCAAATTTTAAGGAAACCTTGAAAAAGTTTGTTCACCTAAAAGCACTTATGAAACAATTACTTTTAGGGTTCCGTACTTTAAAGGAAAAAACGAGACCCCTCATAACTAAGCAAGCGTATTACATCTTAGACCACAGTAAAGTTTAACATCATGCAAGCTGCGGTCAAACGCAAGCCCATTCATCATTAAAAAAACCTGCTGTCTGTCATCAGGCTGTATCTCATAAAACAAAAAGAAACATTAAGGGGATCCAATATATACTATAGGATACAACAAACTTTTTTTGCCATATTTCAAACTCAAATTGTCTTTATTAGCAACACAAATATACAAAAAATGTGCACCCTGTGCTTCGTTATTAGGGCATGGCTAAGACTACTTAAAATTAATTACTTAATACTATTTTTTTAAAGTTAATGGTCCGGAACCCTACACTCGCGAGCCGACTTGCTCTTGGGATTTTTATATATATACTAGCTGACCCGGCAAACGTTGTTTAGCCTTAATAAAAAAAAACGAAATATACAGTAGCCGATTCTCAGACCTACTGAATACGAATATAAAATTTGGAAAAAATCGGTCAAGCCGTTTCGGAGGAGTACGGTAACAAACACTGTGACACGGAAATTTTATATATAAGATAAATATATATTTTTTTATAGGATACATCCACACACGGCTGGTTAGCCCCATACTGAACCATTTCTAGCTCGTATTACGGTTGCTAACACAACTGATATACTACATATACATACATACATATTATTAAATACATATTTAACACCCAGACCCACAGCCAACAAATTTAGTTAAGCACAAAGATGTTGACCGGGCCGGGAATCGAACCCGGAACCTTCTGATTAGCAGACCGGCATGGTAACCTTTACGACAACGAGGTCGTAAAGTATTTTTTCGTAATTTATGTAAGTTGTACCTGTTTTTATGGTCTCCTCAAACAGTGTGCAGTTTGGCCATCATAGTAATGGGGTAGCAATAGTTAGCGAGCTCCAACAGCCACTGGTACTGCATAGAACTAACTACCATAGCAAGATACTGTAACGGATTCATTTTTATTTACAAGATTTTAAATATTTGTGTGCTCAGAACATTATCTTACGTTCAGACACTAGAATATTTTTGAGTTATTTATATTGTACTTTTTTGTAGTGTAATATATTTCTGGAAAAATAAAGAAATAAGAAATTTTGTAGCAAAGGAATACAGTTAGTTAGCACTGGTTAAGTATTTTTTAATTCACAAGCTTAAGTTTTTTTGGTTTGTTATTTTTGTATTTTTTTGACACAGTTTATAATGACGATTTCTTGTTTTCTTTGTCTATGCTTTTATGTCAACATTTATCATACTTTTTGACATTAATAAATATCGTTTGTCAAGTTCATTACACAGTGACATGTGAGTATATGAAAAAAAGTACTCTGTGGTACATGATAGCTTAGCTAAAGAGGTATCACTAGCGAAAACTTTATGGTGGTAGGGCATTATCTAGCGCTCGTCTGGCTAGCAACCACACACAAATTGAAAAATCTGCCGCCAAGCACCTAACAGTGTGTTCCGGCAGCCATTTGAGAGCCAGTTATTCCAGACTAGGCAAGTTCCACTTTAGGGCGGAGTATCGCTAACTTCATATGATTACGCACCCTGCGGTCAAATCCCTAGCTGCTGTAGAGTAAAAAAAGAAGAATAAAACAAAAACTTAACATTAACAAAAGTTTTATTTACATTTTTAATTAAGGTATTCTTAATATATATACATTGCCTTATCATTTACTATTTACACATTCTTTTGTTGACAAGGATATACTAATGAGTGTTATAACTAAATCGTGTTTAAGCTAATTGTCAAAATCTTTAGTTAGAACCTAATCTAACCTAATCTTCTTCTTAGTATGAGCTAAGAGGCCAAGCTCTGGTCTCGAGAGTTTTCAAACCATGTTAGCACCCAGATGAAAAAGTCACTTTTTATTTGTCACAGTCTTGCGCATGCGTGATCACCCATGCCTAGACTGTCCAAATTGACCATTACTTAACCTTGATGATCTCGTCAGATCACATACTACATTAACTTTATCATTATTTGCATTGATGTTAATAGATCACAGAAATGTTTCATTCTGTCATGCTGGCCCATTCACATTACAATGATACCCATATATCTTTTTACTCTCTTGTCCAATATCTTGAGGACTCCATACACAAGAAGTATTCCCTCAGGCACGATTGTTTGTCCAACTTGCTATTCCGAAGACAGTAGAAAAATGAACAGCGTGAATGCGCACACAATGTTAGTGATGGCACTACAGAAGATATTGATACCTTGGATTTCGGATATAGCGTTAAATTAAGATATAGCTCTTCGCGTAGGGGCTCTTTTAGCACTAATCTCATGTACTCAAGGTCTCTCTAATTCTTTTTCAACAAATAACAAAGAAATTTGGTCTATGGCGCAGCTCAAAGCTACAATCAGTCTGTCCTTGTCTCACACCTTCAAGCCAGCTGTCTCTCTTTATCCCTCCTGTCGACCAGCATATCACCATCCAGCATCATCTTGCCGAGCTCCCCGGTCCGGAAGGCTTTCACCATCATCTTGGCAGTCTCCAGGAAGTCAGGCACCTGACGCACGGAGCCATCAAAGTCACGTGTCTGACGTATGCGGTTGTACTTCTTAGCGCCTGCTAAGAGAACCTGGAATAGAGGTTTTCAACATGTTAACTCAGAAATTTTTTTTTTTTTGAAACACTTAAGAAAAAACTTATGGACAGATGTATTCTCCCCATTCTCACATATGGTGCACAGGCTTGGTCTTTAACAATCGTTCAGAAGTCCGCTCTCGGGGTCTGCCAGCGCGCTATGGAGCGCAGCATATTAGGAGTCAAACTAACAGACCGCATAAGAAACACCGCACTGCGCTCCAATACACGCATCATAGACGTTGGCCAAAAGGCAGCCGAACTGAAGTGGAATTGGGCTGGACACATCAGCCGGATGTCGGAGAATCTGTGGGCTAAACGCACCACCCAGTGGGTACCACAGAGCGTCCGATGTCTGGCAAGATATTTCTTTAGATATTGCTATTGCAATAGATCGTGATAAACGGAAAGAGGGTAGAGAGGCCTTTGCTCTTCAATGGGACAAAACAGGCTCATAATAATTGAAACAAAAGTTTTATGTGCAATTATGACTTTTCCTATTTCACTATTTGTTTTAGGTACTTTTCTCTTAAATATTAATACATATATAACATATAGGTAGTGTTCCCGATATAAACTTTTGGAATACTTAAAATTTTTAATTAAGTATATTAGAGTCAACATATGAGTTAGACAGCTAAGCTATACTTAGTCAGGTCATAAGTTCTGTCACATGTGTAATATGAGATAATTTAGACATGTTTAATATTTATGTAATCATTTATATATCAAAATGAACTTAATAAAACATAGATTCTTATGGTAATAAAGTTTATTCAAAATGACCCCCGCGATTACGAATACAGGCCTTCAATCTGCGCGGCCAGTCATCTATTGCGGCACGAACGAGGTCCATGTCAATATCGGCGGCTGCCTTAATCAAGGATGCCTTGAGTGACTCCAAAGCAGGAGGAGGCTTTGAGCAGGCCTTTTCCTCCAAGTGTTGCTATATCTTGTAATCCAACGGACTCAAATCTGGACTGGAGGACGGTCAGTCTTCGTGCCGGATGAAGGCGATTTCACGCGCCGCCAGCCAGTCTTGTGTGCTTTTCGCTCTATGGGCTGGCGCAGAATCTTGTTGGAATACCCAGGGCCTGTTATTGATCATGGTATGAATAACAGGTTCCACAAGGTTCTTGAGGACTGTATTTTGATACACAACTGCATTCGTTTTTACGCCTTTCTCACAAAAATGTACCTCAGTTAAGCCCCAATAAGAGACTCCCAGCCAAACCATGATCGAGAATGGAAAATTACCTCGTTGGACACGCGGAATACGGTTGCTCGCTTCTTCACTACTGTGTGTGTACACCTTATCATTTTGTTTGTTGTAGCTCTCTTCAATGGTGAAAATTTTTTCATCCGAAAAAATAATTTCCCGACGCTTTTTTCCTGCGTACCGCTTCAACAAAGCGCGGCATCTCTTCAGTATCAGGTCCATTAAACGAGCGTCCAAACGATGTTTTGTTTTTCTTCGATATGCCCTAAGCCCTAAGTCTTCATTTAACACCCTTTTCACCGTGGTCCTGCTTAACCCCATCTGAAGGGCCAACAGTTTCTGCTTACGTATGGGATTTCTTTGAATTCGCGCCTGCACAGCTTTTATCACTGCTGGAGTCCTAACAGAGCGAGGTCGACCACTTCTTGATCTGTCATCTACACTAGAGTCTTCATTGTATCGTTTTATGGTACGATAAATGAATCTTTTGGTTATATTCAAATTTTTCAGTAAGTCGAAAATCTGAATTGGCGCGTAACCGCAACGACGCAATGCAATAACCCCGACACGGTCTTCTTTAAGTGTCCATTCCATATTTAAAAATGAGGAAAATTCTAATAAGTACATATTTTTATTTTCATGAAATATTGGGAATTCAAATTCAATAAAAAAATTTGTGGCCAGCAATGAAAATTCAAAAGTTTTTATTGTGTGACAGAACTTATGACCTGACTAAGTACTTAAAACTTGGCTTATATAACTGCTTTATAGTGTTGTTAGGTGGCAGTGCTATTTATTTGTTCAATTCAGAAGCACTTGGTTTGGAAGTCTAGGGCCAGGCCATAAAATAAAAAATAAAAATAAAAAACATCTTAAAAGTCCCTCAATCCAAAAAATATTGACGATGTAGTCATTTGTTTCACTCACTACATTAATATCATCACTAGGTTCAGTGAGCCCCATATAATCCACGTAGTTGAACTTGGAGTGGCTGTTCATCCAGTACAGCAGGTAGTCTGCGATGGCTTCTTCCCCCACCAGGTGGTCCTGCAGGGATGCGCACAGAGCCAGCTTCAGACCACTCTCTATGTTACTCACTGATGGCTCTAAGATACCTGGAAAATGAAATTAATACTGAAAGGGCAAAGGATAGCAATTGCCATTCAGTGCGGGAACGCTGCTAGTCTGATGGGCACCTTTGCACCAGGAACTATTCAGGGCGGGTTATTTATTTCGAATAAAGTCATTTATAATCAATTTAATTTAATTTTGTCATTTTAATTGTATACTGAACGAAAAAATATAATAGTACCCTACACCCCATTCCACCATCGGATGAGTAGGGAGCACCTAACCTTCATTGTGCGAACCGCCAAGGTGTGGAACTCTTTGCCAATAACTATAATTTAGCGGTTTTCAAGGCAAAAGGGAACCTGTTTCTTCTAGACAAGCGCATTCCACCTTAGATCACAATATTTTATCATCAGGTGAATTGCTAAGCACATGAAATGTAAAAAAAATAACAAGTTTATTGCAGAATATTGGTTAACATAACTGGTGACCATATAAAATAATACTATATAGGTATTCAAAATTAGTTTTAGCTTATAATTGATTCATAGTTATAAGGAAATTGGCCTTTGGAATTGATATAAGAACTTTTAAAAGTAAAACTAGCACTGCTTGTTATAGCTCCAATAAGTTATTTTGAATGTTATCACTAAAAGCTTACAGCTTATAGGATAGCTATGCTATAAGACCAAGACAACGATAACTGCAAGGTTAAATAGAAAACTGAGCTACCATATTATATTGATAGTTAATTTATTTAGATCTCACCTGGTGTATCAAACATGAAGATTTTGGGATCATTGTTGATCCTGATCTTGGTCATGAGACTCCTGGTGACGCCCGCCACGGCGCCGACCGGCAGCGAGTGCTTGGTGCTCAGGTTCCTCGACCGCAGCATGTTGATCAAAGACGATTTACCTACATTGGGCACGCCAATGATCATCACATTGTAATCTAGCTCCTCACTCCTATTATACCTGTTCGAGTCTTTGATTATATCCACTATTAAAGGTTTTAGCGTCTTTAGCCCGCGGCATTGTTGGTCTTTACTATTTGTAAACACTACGTTTTGAACACCCTGCTCTGAGATCAGTTGGTCCTTGATTCTAGGCATTAACGTTGATACGGCCAGATCCCGCTTGTTCAGCACGAGGATGTGAGGCTTGGCGCCGGTCATGGTGTTAGTAAAGATGGGATTACGGCCCGTGAAAGGTATCCGAGCGTCGTGAACTTCCACGACGCAATCTACACTTTTTAACTTTCGCTGCATCTGTTTTAAACCCTTGTTCATGTGGCCCGGGAACCATCGGAGTAAATCCTTGCCGACGTAAGGACATTTCTTGCGGAAATTATACGCTGCAGCATCAAATTTCGATGCCATTTTGAAGGTGATATAGGTTGTTTTGGTGTTGAGGTTATGTTTATTAATACACTCTTTGTACTAAAAGATAACGCATAAATTAAAAAAAACTACGCTATAATTTAGTGTTAAGCTTTTTCACACATTCGTATCAGTTAATATAAAATGTGAAGCATTATAACAGTGCTAATTTATACAAGGACAAAAATGTAAACAAAACAAGTCCGATTGCTCATCTGATTTTGACAATAACATTCATTGTTTACTTTTGTAATTTTTTTTATTCTTTATGGATGCGTTCATTTAAACTTCGCTTTCACATCACGTCATATTAGAACTATTTCCGGTTACGAAACTGTATCCATTTAATAACCGGAAAAATTAAACCTCCGCCGCTAAATTCAAAATAACTCTTTCTTCAATTACATAATATCTCAATATTGACGAGTCAGGAGTCCTCGTCTCCTAGTCATTTGGTTTTCAATAAGATTTTCGTGAGAAACTAATGTTTTATTTTTCGATGCTAGCCTGAATAAGCATAAAAAAACGAATACAAAATGTCGCAATCATTTCTTTTAGAGCCAGATATAATCGCGGCCACTGAAAATGTTATGCCAGATCTCAATAATGACTTAGTGCTGGCGAAGAACTTCCTGAAGCAGCAGAGCGCAGCTACTGGGGATTCATTGTAAGATACATATTTAATTCTAACTTCGTATCTAACGTTAATAAATTTACATTTATTGCTGAAGTACTTTGAGTAGGCTTATTTACAACGCGCGTACGACTGGTCCTAGCTACAATGCATGACCTAGGGACGGCCGTCTCCGGACACAACATCTGTCCGGGGGATATCCCTTGACTAGATGGAGGCAGACCGTCGTCGCTCCATATAATGTTTGTATGACCGGTATCACTTACTTTTATTTTTTGTCGGTATTAGCGGGACATGTTTCAGCACAATCAGTGTGCCATTCTCAAGGGCAGGAACACAGACAACGTACGCTCTATTTGCTCAAATAAACTCCCCGCTACTAGATACGACCACCTAGTGGACCTGGTGCATAAAATCCTGAGCCAGCAGCCTCCAGACGTGGTGGACAGCTTCGAGCAGTACTCCTGGCAGCTGAAGCAGGACAAGTTCCGGCCGAACTTCCAGCTGCTGAACGACGTGTACCTCGCACCGGAACAGCTCCAGCTGGTCACCAGCCAGGATGAGATGTACCGGGTTTGTAATCTATGTTTTTTTCTTTTTTTATTTTAGGACACATTTCACACACGGCTGGTTAACCCCATATATAGTTCGTATTATGATAGCTAACACAACTGATATACTACATATACATACATATATATTTTATAATATAGATACATGTTTAACACCCAGACCCACAGCCCACAAATTTAGTTAAGCACAAAGATCTATGTTTTTTTCTTTTTAGGGATCCGTACCTAAATGGTAAAAATGGCTTATCGCAGAAACCGTGATTGCTAGAGAGCTGAAATTTTCATATCTTATATATTTATTGTGCCGCTATAAGAACAACTACTAAAAATTAAAAAAAAATTTAAGGCGGATACCCATACAATAAACCTGTTTTTTTTTGTCTTTTGACAATAACGGTAATAGGTAGACGCTTAAAATTTTCACAAATTATATAGTAGGTACCTATATTATCTTTTGAAATAAAAGAAAATAAATATTTTAGGGGGGGTCCTATACAACAAACGTGTTTATTGCCATTTATTTGAGATAATGGTATGGAGCTCTTAATGCGCGAATCCGACTCGCACTTGGCGCTATTATTTCTGTACGAAAAGAGGTGATAAGTAGTCGTCATTCATTAAATTACATGAAAATCAACAAAATGATAGCATTTGCTGCCCTTTCAAATTTTTTGTAGTTAAGAGTGGATTTACCAAGAAGTTAGGAAAGCTTCAGCTTAATTGTGACCTACCACCACTGAACCGTATTCTTTCCATCCAGCTGGTGGCAGCGAAGTACGCCAAGAAGGAGCACATGGGTGAAGAGGAGCAGGAGCTGGATCTAGAGGAGGAGGATTCCAAGCCTCGAGTGGTCGACTTCCTTGACCATAACCATTACTTTCGGGAGGTAGGTACAAAAACATCTATTATGTTAAATTCTGTTTTTTCTGATCCGTGGTTCATTACCATCTTTTTTGACCACCTCGTTGGCGTAATGTTTACCATGCCGAAATGTCAACTAGAGAGTCCCGAGTTCGATTCCCGGCACGGCCAACACCCTTGTGATGAACTAAATTTGTTGGCTGGCGGTCTGGGTGTTAATTATGTATCAATAACAGCGAACTAGGATATTCTAGTTCGCTGATCAATAAGTATATTAGTTGTGTTAGCAACCATAATACAAACTAGAAATGGTTTAGTAAGGCGCTTACGTACGTGAAATGTGTCCAATTTAGAAACAAAAAGTTTGAGGCCTTATAAGAACTAATCTTTATTTATTTTAGTTTAGACCCAATTAAAAAAATACGCTAAATCAGCTTAGGTATGGTTAAATTCTGTGATTTGCTGTATTGAAGTTGGGTTCTTAGGGGGTGGTAACGGCTCTTTTAAAATACAGGAAACGTTTCCAACATTTCATTTTTATCAAGTGCATCGTGGATAAGTATATCAAGCCTTGGAATTCTCTTCCTGAGTCTCTGTTTCCTGAGAAGTACTACATGGGGGTCTTCAAATCTAGAGTTAATAGGTATTTTGTAGGTAAGCGTGTAACATCATAGGCCATAGTATTGTTTTACACCAGGTAAGCTGTGGTCAAACGCAAACCTATAAGTAAATAAATAATAGTTTAAAAACCAAAAAACACGCTTTTTATAGAAAACCGTAATTTTATCAAATTAGCGTATTGTCATCGGTCCTCAATAAATCTACAAAGTTTGAACAAAATCTGGCCGTTTAAAGTGGATCAAAATGGCGCCCAAAGAAGTAGGTTACAAACAAAAATATAAAAAATGGAATAATTTTATCAAATTAGTGTATTGTCATCGGTCCTCAATAAATCTACAAAGTTTGAACGAAATCTGGCCGTTTAAAGTGGGTCAAAATCGCGCCCAAAGAAGTCGGTTACAAACAAACATACAGGTGAAGCTAATGGAAAGCGTTGGTTTGGCCCCAGTGTTGATAAGCTCTTGGCCGCTTTGTTCCAGGCTGGGTACGGGCTGCCAGACTGCGAGGCGTATGCGCTGTTCATCGCGCTTAACATGCTGGCTATCAAGGAACCTGTTGCCTCTGTCAGGTACCATCTTACAAACAATGACACTCCCCAAGTCACATGTTCAGCCAATGCTAACTGTTAATGTTAACCAGCTATCAATGGTAATAGATAAATCTATATCTAGCCTGTAGCTCGGCTAGCTAAGGTGATCTGACGCGATCATCGAAGCTAAGCAACGGTCGATGCGGACGGTGTTTGGATGGGTGGCCATACACAAGACTGTCGTTTTTCACCTGGGCGCTACCGTGGGTCACATGACACGTTAAATTTTAGGCCCGGCTGTTAGTCTTAGTACAAGCAGTTGTTAAGCCAAGACAGAGACCTTCGGGCGGATTGATAACTCTCGACACAGCCAGGTATTCTTTCGAGCTCTCATTATGCGTGAAGATAATATAGAAAGAAAGAAATAAAATTATTTACTATGACAAATTAAAGTACGAGTAACACATAAAAAACAAGTAGTAATACATAATTAATATAAGCCACATATTTATCACTTTGTGCCTATTGCCGTGGAGACCCTGGGCTGTTGGGGCAGAGATGCTAGGGCTTTGCTCATAGAAATTGGGCAAAGGCTTAACAAATCAACCGGTGACTCCCGCTCCGGATCTTTCCTGGTGCAAAGGATAGCGATTGCTATTCAGTGCGGGGACGCTGCTAGTCTGATGGACACCTTTGCATAGGGAACTATTAGGGGCGGGTTATTTGTTTAGAATTAAGTAATTAATAACAAATTTGATGACGTCAAAATTAATTATAGTCTGGCAAACGAAACATGAGACTCGAATTATTTGCAAACTTTTTATATGGCAATGCTATAATAATGTCAACGTGAATATCCAAAACAAGATGGCGTGTTGTTATGATTTTGTTAAACACTAATTACTCAGCGAAAAATAAAAAAAAACATCAAATGTGGAGTACGGGAGTTGTTGTTCTGCATGATCTCAAAGTATCATAAAAAACAACAAGAAAAAGAATTGAAATTCGGCGTAATTTCAACGAAAACAAGTTTGTTTACATGTGATGTTTGATTTCTTAGGTTAGTATGACGCTACTAAGTTGATACTTTGTTTTAATTCGTATTTACTATATATCTTTTTGCATAAAGTAATTATTAATTTCGATTCACATTCTTTTATTATTAGTCAAAACCTTCCCACCTTCCTAATAATGCATTTTGGTTATTTATCATACCATAAAATGTTACATTGTAATTTAAACACATTTTTTTCTTTAACTGGTTTTTCTTAATCTGGATTCTGCCATTGAGCTGATATGAATTTTGGGTAAACGCAAAGTGTCAAGTGAAAATATTGCCTTGTCTGTCTTGCGGTGTTGAATCAGAAAAAGTGATTAAAGAGATATTTGGAACCATAACTCCACAGCGGAAGAATGATATGGCTGATCATGTAATATACAATGAAAATTAATATGAAAATAATATCGGGACAGGATCACCGAAAATAATTTGGAAAGTTTCATTATAGTAGGAAACTAATAAATAAAATAAATATAAATAAATAAAACTGTGATTCTAGTGACACCGGTGAATCTTTTCAAATTTAAGTCTTAGATTCACATTTTAATTATGGCAGTGAATAAAACATTATAGAATACTGCTTTTTTTATTCAGATTGTATTTGTATAATTTCTAAAGTATTACTTCCTAAAGTACTTAAAGCATTTTTATTCAGACGAAATAAAATAAATAATTTCAAAGTATCAAATTAGTTTATTCCAGGTATTTCATATTAGTTTTGGGGTTGCTATACTCAGATTTTTTAAATTTGCCGCTCTTTTCCAGGGTCATGTTTCGTTTGCCAGACTATATAAATAAATGACGCATATACAAATAAATAAAGTGAGTAAAATGTAATTTGTCTCAACACAGCCTCAACTCAGCCTAATGCTAGATGCTGGAAAGCAACCAACGCTGGTACATATCGATAGCCTAATTTGCAAACCTACTAACTCCTCTGCAGATTTTTTACGGGAAAGGCTCAAAATGTTATTGTATTTTATTTAGATAAATAAGAAGTAAGTTATATAACTTTATTTTTATTATAATAATAAAAATAAAGCAAAGTTTTTACGGGATTTTGCTTTTTATTTATTGCGTAAAATAAAAAATACAACGAAGTTTCGAGCCTCTCTCGTAAAAAAGCCCGCAGAGGAGTTAGTAGCTTTTCAAATAAGGGTATCGATATGCAAAAATGTTTGTGGTTTGGCCCAGATTCTTCGGCAAGGTATACGGCACTAAAGCGAACTACTACGTGGCGGAGACGGATCTCACGCTCGGCGAGCTGGACCGGAGGATCAGGGTATGACTCCACGCAGCCAAGTTCCCCCGGTACTTTATGCGAGGCGTGTACAGGGTTACTAAAGACTTTTAAAGGCTAATTTTATATCTTTTTTTTTTTACGAGGGGGAAATCTCATTTACAATGGGGTGCAACGGGGTTATGTGGGATTTGTACCCACTAAAACCTCTTCGACCACGGTCCAGGGGATATACTTTTGCTAGATGGAGGCAGTCCGTCGTCGCTCCATAAAGGTTTTGCATTAGATACCGGTATTTCTGTTTAAAAAAATAATTAAATATTATGGCACATTTCACAGACCCTGTATAGCTTCTTGTATATCCCTAATATCCTTTTGTCACAAGCCACAAGTAGTTGTAATGTGTGTGTGTGTGCAGGAGTTCGAGCTGCAGGACATGCCGGGAGAAGGAGAGGGCGAGGGGGAGACCAAGCCGCCTGAAGAGGAACAGAAGGAACTCTGTTAGTAAGACTACCTCACACCTGGTTTTGTGCCACGTAAATGTTTTTTTATTATTTTTTATGTATTGTTTTTCTTTGTGTCACAAAATAAATGTTTCTTTCTTTCTTTCAACCCAACCCTCCCCCCTACTTCCGTATAGCAACCTTATAACCTATTGAAGGCTTACATAACTAAAAAAAACGATAGTGGCACAGGAAGCAGGATTTCTTTTGAAAGATAGTTATGAGTTTTTTATAGGTTACTTCTCGGAGAGTGTGCGACGAAATGATTTAATTCTCTTTCCCCCAATCCATCGTTATACCGTGGAGGTACGTACTAAGCGGTTTGCCTCCACCATCATTGTACGAACCGCGAAGGTGTAGAATTCCTTCCAAACCCTGTTCCTCGATAACTATAATCTAGCGGTCTTTAAGGCTAGAGTGAACAGGTTTTTTCTGGGTACGCAAATGCGGTAATGCAAATTTAGATCACATTATTGCTTACCATCAAGTTAATTGGGATCAAGCTCAAGCACTCAAGTAAATAAGACCATACCTATTTATTGATCAATCAGGGTGAGACTAATAAAATATGGTGCATTCATATCAGTGGGTGAAGGCGAAGGCAAGCCGGAGAAGCCTAAGGAGCCGGTGCCGCCCAAGCTGCCGCCGGAGCCAGTCTCCACGTGGGCGCCGCCCCCGCCCATACCGCGCGAGCGCCCCGGACAGGGGGTCAATAAGAAGGTAACTACCCTTACCCTTACCTACATATTGTTGCTGCATTACCTACAGATGGCGGCTGATAGAGTTTAAAAATAAAATCAAATTCAAATTAATTTATTGGAACAAAAAAAAATACATATTTTAATCATTAAGCTCTAGGTCCCAAAATGTATTATTAGAATAGTGTGGAAGCAAAAACAAGATGTGCCGACCCCAGTTAGAGGGAAAAGGAGAAGTCAAAGAGAAGAAGACATTTTATTTGTAACCCGGCTTATAAAAAAGTGTGGTGATAACTTCTTTTACACTATAACTATATATTTTACTCTTTTTAGATTAGACTCGTACTCAACCCGCGGCGCTGACCACACCTGGAACACTCGGTACAGGGACCGACTTAGGGACGTGAGCAGGACACTGAACAAATCCACTAAGATTACACATATTATGGGCCCGACCATCTACAATAAATTACCTGAAAATGTGACCGAGGCAACAAGTTTAGGTAGCTTTAAAGCTCGGCTTAAACGCTGGCTTATCGAGGAAACTCTCTATGATTTAGATGACTTTGTAAAATTCACAAAATAAGATATTAGTACTAGTTTTTATTTTGACATTGTTTTAATTTTAGATTTATGACATACTCGTATTTAACTCTAAAATGTACAAAAGTATATTTATATTCGTTTTGTTATAATATTTTATTAAAAATGTATGTATGAATTGACTTGTAAAATATTTTTTACCAATAAATATGATTATGATTATTTTTACCAGCAGGGTAAGTAACGACAGTCTGGAATAAGGCTCTCAAGGAGGCATCTGGAACACATTCAGACAGACAGACTTCTTTCAACTTGGGGATAGCTTTCTAGACGAGCATTAATGCTCTAGGTACCACCATGCTAAGGAAAACTCCTTCACCAAATTAAAAATAATGTCTATTCCAGAATAAATCCCACAATACAAGGTATACAAACGTACACGTTAAAATAAATATCTATAAATAATACATTCTCTTCGTCATGGAGACACGTCTTTCTTCTGGATCTCTATCCATGTTGTTGTAATTGGTCCATTATATTGTAGGAGAGCGATCATTATGACGATGTCAGAGCTGAGAAAGCGTTAGCGCATGTTAAGTAACCGCACGTTGTCACATAACTGTCGAAAAGCCAAGTATCACCTCTGTCAATGGCGGGGATTCACTCTGATGATGAAGAATGAACAGTCATCGCTATGACTAGCCTGCTTGATATAGATATAAGTTAGGCTACGGTGTATGATGCAGGTGTTCTGGGTGTGCAACCGGCTGGGCGAGGACTGGGTGTGCCTGCCTGACGTCACACCGCAGCAGCTCCGAGTGGCCAGGCTCACAGTGCGCGCCATGACGGGAGACCTCGACACTGAGGTAAGTCTGCTCTAACCTGACTGTTCTTTTTTTGATTTTTGTTGACTAGAAGTTTTGGAAGATCCCGGAGTCCTCGGTTAAGCGCAGAGGCAGCTCACCAGGGGGATGTAGTAGGTACAAATCCCACACACATATCCTGGATGCGCCCCATTGTAGCTAGGTATCTTGTTGAAGATTTCCCCCTCGTCAACAAAAAAAAAATGGTATTTGGTCAGCAGGGTGCATAAACACTCGAGTCTATGGCGCTGAAAGTAGAGCATGCCTAGTCTTTAATTACTGGTTCACGAGGAAGCCGCCGGAACACACCTGCGGAGCCACTGCCTCACGTCACCAATCACAGCGATCGTTTCTGGATCGCGCAAACGATGTTTTCAACGCGCTTACGACTGGTCCTAGCTATAATGCTACTATCGTTAGACGGTCGTCTCCAGTTTTTTATGATAGATAAGCTTGCGCTTGATTGCAACTCACCTGATATTAAATGATGTTGGGGTCTTGGATAGAACGCGCTTGCCTAGAAGCAACAAGGTTATAGTTCAGAGGGAATAGAAAAAACATCATATAAACCGGCGGATATCCTTTTGAACATTGTAAACTGTTCACGTAAGGCATCCTAATATTTTCGCGTAGAAAACGGTCACACTTACTTATAATTAAAAGTTGGAATGAGTCCAACAGTTTCGGTGCTTTCCGGATCTCGTCGGCGGCGGTCCGTGTAACGCTCGCCCCTGAAGATGGTGCTCGGAAAGCACCGAAACTGTTGGACTCATTCCAACTTTTAATTATAAGTAAGTGTTACCGTTTTCTACGCGAAAATACGAAGATATCCTTTTGCTAAGTATGGAGGCAGACTATATTAAAAATTTAGACTTAATACACATTATTCAATATATATGTATTTTGTAATCCTTTCTCTCTTCAAGATCCAAGTGTTCCCCCCATTCGAGGGAACAGAGCGCAACTACCTGCGAGCGCAGATAGCGCGCATCCAGGCCGCCACCTCCATCTCGCCGCAGGGGTTCTACACCTTCGGCTCTGGCGAGGAGGAGGAGGATATCGATATGGAGGAGGGAATGGGTAAGGGAGTCGTACCTTTTTTTACAGCTTCGAGCCTATTAGCCTAGTTTTTCTTCTTCTTCGCTCCAGTGTCCAGAGTCTTCAAGCCGACGTCAAACCTCTGATTAAGTTTAACTGCTTGTTCTAAGACTAACGGCCGGGATCTACAATTTAACGTGCTATCCGGATCTCGGTAGCGCCCATGAAAATGCCACTCTTTAAATGAGAGTCTTGTGCATATGTTTTACCTGGATGATCGCGTCAGATCACCTCAGTTGGCCGAGGTACAGGTACTACGAGTTACTACTCCAACTTACCTCTAACATATTTGCCACTGTTTCGCCTATTTAAAAAAAAACCGACTCGGTCCAAGAGAACATCCTTTTTTTTGAAGTCGTTAAGAGACTGGTCGATGCCATAATTCTATAGCATTCTTTAACCTATGGTAACCACCATTAATGCTTGGCCTCTGACCTTCCCCTGGCCTCTCGGCAGGCGACCTAGAGTTCAACCCCAACCCGTACTACCACGGGCACACCCTGAAGGACTTGCTGGACCCAAACCTGTCGTACTGGGTGCACCACGGCCGCCACATCCTGCCGCAAGGCCGCACGCTCTGGTGGAACCCTAACGCGGACATGGTTAGAAGCTACTTCATCATGTTCAAATTCAAATGTCTTTATTAGCAACACAAATATACAAAAGATGTGCACCCTGTGCTTCGTTATTAGGGCATGGCTAAGAATACTTAAAATTTATTACTTAATACTATACTTAGATCTAGTTATTAACATTTAAATTATTATTATTTTATCTTAAAATTACTAACATGGGTATTAAAAATACACTCCCTATACACTATCGCTTCTTCATTTGTCGATAGGCCCGCTGTGGCTGGTTTATATAAACATGATGGATTGACTCTATAATCGATTTTCTAAACAATTTTACATCGATATGGGTACGTAGTTCTAGTTATTATTCTGTGATATGGGTTTAATAGGACACACATAGACGTAAGAATGTATCTACGTGTCTTGGTCCTTAAATTAAAATTACAATCTGACGTGAACAGGAAGAAGGCATAGAAGAAGAGGAAGACGAAGGTCCCCCGCCGATGGAACCAGAAGTGGGACCCTCCCTCTTCACCCCCCTATCCGAAGACGCAAGGGTTGAGGGTCTTAATGCGTGGGTGCCTCGCGTCAGCACTACCTTGGCTCCTGATAGAGCGATAGCTGTTCTCAGGAGTACGCTCTGGCCAGGAGCAGTGGCGTATGCTACCAACGGGAAGTTAGTATTTTTTATTCCTTTCGTAAAAAACAAAATCTGAATCCCACCACACAGGATTTGCCTCGTGTGGGATTCAGGGATCAACTAAGTGTACGTTAACACACATTTTATTCTTTTAAGCCTAGTACTTATTTAGTCATAGTTTGTGTTGATATACAAAAATGTACAACTTTTTGGTAAATAAAATGGTTAATATCATTATTTGAAAAGTTATTAACGAAAAACTAAATACCTTTTTTTTTTCTTATTATGTTAATAACAATCGCATTTTTTTATGTGCTAAAAACCCTTAAGAAACATTTTACTAGACGTCATTCCGCATCGAATGAGCTGTGGCACATATTTTTAGGAGCTTTATGTCTATTTAACACGTTTTTGAACTTGTTGACTAGACTATATAGTTTGTACAGGCTTACGTTTAGCTTCATACATTGTCTAAAGGAGCTTCAGAACGAGCGCCCTGATTGGTAGCGGGCGAGGAAGTGTGATAGAGACACCACACTTTTTTTTTACTCATAATAGGCTTGCGCTTGATCGCAATTCACCTGATGGTAAGCAATATTGCGATCTAAGGTGGAGCGCGCTTGCCCAGAAGAAACCGGTTCACTTTTGCCATGAAAACCGCTAGATTATAGTTATCGTGAAAAGAGTAAAGTCGAGCGAGTTGCTCGATGGTAATAACGTCTGCTTTTCAATCAGACGGCTCCTGGTTCGATCCCGGCCCTACACCAATGACTTGTTTTTAAGTTATGTGTGGATTTGCACTCGCTTTACGGTGAAGGAAAACATCGTGAGGAAACCGGCATGTTTGAGGTCCACAATATCCGAATACGTGTGTCATCCACCAACCCGCACTTGGCCAGCGTGGTGGATTATGGCCTATATCTCTCTCCTCGCGAGAGAAGGCCCCGAGTCCCAGCAGTGGGAACGTATAGTGGGCTGCTTATGCTATAGTTATGGGGGAACAGGGAATTTGGCAAAGAATTCCACGTGCTTGTTGTTTCTTGTTAAATAAATGAGCCATGTTTCAGGAAATCAGAGTGCCTGTACGTAGGCTGGGGCCTGAAGACCCAGGCGCCGAACTTCAGCCCGTTCCAGCTGCCGCGGCCGCAGGACGAGTACGTCGTCGGGCCCGAGGTCATGGAGATGGCTGACCCTACCTTCGCTGATGAGGAGGTAACGTAGCATAAGCATAAACAGCCCACTATACTTTCCCACTGCTGAGGCTCGGGGCATCAATTTCCTTTAGGGCGAGAAATGTTTTTTTTTAATAGTGCAAATAAAGTGTGGTAAATTCTAATACTCAAACGCGACGCCATTGATCGCAGCGAATTTTACGACACAATATTTGGGTTTACCTACCGATTGTTCTACAATCTGATTACAACACACATGAAGAAAAAGGTTCTGTTTTTGTAATATGTAGTTAATATTATATAAAACCGCAACCCACTTGTTTGTTTTCCTAAACATTGACGAGTAGACGGCTATGACGTCACAAAAAGCGCCATAAGCGTTTCAGTTGCCCATTTCGGCCAACTATTTTTAATTTTAATAATCTTAAATAACTTTTGAGCCATGATTATTTTTACTATTACAAAGTGATGTTACCTATACAATCAAAATAGTCATTTTCTTTTGCATAAATAAAAATTACTATATATTATATTATAACATACGAGTATATCTCGCAAATGCTATCGATAAAAAAAAATATGATTCAGTTAAAAAATAGCAAACCTGGAGAACTCCATTTCGCCACAAAGATGAAGTTTTCCCTGACTTTTGTCCCTCACGGAGCCCGAGTCCTTTCCAACGAATGCTGTACCGTGGAAATCGGTTCGTGCGTTCTGGAGTTATAGCGGCAGGAAGGAAAACCCCACTTTTTTTATATTGTGCATAATATGTATATTCCTATTATGCATATTCTTTATTACAGGCATACCGCATAGCTCACCTCCCCCCACCGCCGCCTCCCGAGCTGCCCGGGGAGGGAGAGGGCTTCGGTATGGAGGAAGAGGAGGATTGAAGAGAAGAAGGTACGGAAGAAGAGGATACTGTATTGTTATGAAATTGATATTAGATTAGAGGTATTTAGTTCGGCAATTTATTGTGAAGTTAGAATGTATTATCATTTAATTTGAATAAAAATTGTTTTATAATAATACTTTGTTGTATTAGCTTTATTTTATTGGCGGTCTAGCTGATCCGCCAAGCGTGGACTTGTCTTAACGATGATCATTTAATACGAAGTTGTGAAAAAGTGTGCTTATTATTCTAATGCTTTATGATATACGATATTCTTAGTTTCATTTTTTTTTCTTTCATGAGAACTTCCCCTGACAATAATGAACACAACATAAAAAATTGTGAAATCGGTCCAGCCGTTCACGTGTGATGTCGTGCCCAAGGGATATAGGAATTCGTTTTTATACAGGAGTAGTATAGAAAAATATTATCTTGTCTATGTATGTATATAGATTTATGTCGGTTTTCAAGCCCATAAATCGTGTATTCCACGGAAAGCAGAAATATGTACGTCAGAAAAAAACATCGTTTATGGTTGTGTCAAATTGGCACAACCTAAATATACATAACAAACAGCATAAACATAACAACCATAACGCTGTATTACGCTAATGTTGACATTTATATATCAGAATAGTAATCTGTCAACGTGTATTTGTTCTCATACGGCATCTAGTATAGATCATTAGAACTAGCTCGGTTAAAAATTAATGCTGTGCCAATTTTAGCGTTAATATTTCGTGATTAGTTTCTTTTTCGACTATAAAATATAGATTGTAACTTTGACATATAATTGGCTTCATCGGCTTCTACAGAAAACTAGTGGTATTTTATAAATAGCAACAATACAATATGAAATTGAAAGTCAAATATTTTGTAACATATTTATTAAAACTCAAATATTTCCTGCACAACTTGGATAACAGGCACCTTGATTTCAATATATAAAGTTTGGTAAAATACAACATATATGTATGTAGTTGCTAACACAACTGATGTTATGCAGTATATCAGTTTTGTTAGCAACTATAATACAAACTATAAGCTTTCTAGTATGGGGCTAACTAGCCGTGTGTGAAATTTGTCCTGATATTTATTTAATATCTATTATTCTGTAATTTATTTTTATTTATTATTTCTTGTGTTTATGGAGCTGTGGCGCGGACAGTTTCACTTTACCGGGGAAGTTGCGAGCTACGTTCTCCTCCTGAAACGAGAAAAATACAATAAAAATATAAAATAAAACACACGAAATATAAAATAAAATATACATTCACGAAAGCTGGGTGGTTTTTGACACAGCAAGTGTCGATAGCCATTCAGCGCGGGAACGCGGACGCTATATTGGGCACGTTTGGACAGGCAGCTTTTCGGGGGGGCATTTTTGTCAACGCGTCGGCTTACGTTTTGACTTGGGTTCAACCAAAGTGTTTTAATTAGTTAGATTTAAATAATAAACAAAATTATTTCAATATTTTATGAGTTGGAATTCACGAAATAAATTCATACTAAATCAACACCTAACAATATTGAAATTAATAATAAAACACCAAATATAAAAAAAAAACAAAAATTCACAAAATAAATTCATATTAAATGAACACCTATTGCCTACAGCTATTGACACTTTTCTTTAAGATGATCTGAAATTCCAAAAATCCGCACTTTGATTTTACCTTGACAGCTTTAAGCAGGTCCTTCTCCCTGGGGGTAGCGGCCTTGTCCCGCAGGAACACTTGCACGGCCGTCTTGGCGGCTTTACCGCGCTTACTTGTGCCGGGCGTCAGTTTCACTTTGTATCTAAAATAAAAAAAAGTAAAATGTATTTTAATGGCCCTTGAGCGGTTGACAGGTGTCGAGGTTTTTAGCCGATATAACAAAAAAAAATGTAGTTGTTGTTGTTCAGCGCGTCGGTAAATTTTTGATTAAATGAATTTTCATCAATTTCATTCATTCATTAATTTCTTTAGTTCATTCGTTTCATTCATTTTTATTTATTTCATTTCATGCATTCAATTTAATTATTCATTTTATTCGTTCATTTCATTCATTCATTTTACTATATCTCGACAATCACATCACCAATCTATTTAGTATTTGAACTGGACATTTTCATTACTATTAACTACAAGTTTCTTAAAGATTGGACGAGTGGCACAAAAGTAGTCAAAATAGAAAGAAAGAAAGGAAAAAAAGAGACAGAGATTTATTTTGTGACACGAACAACAAAGAAAAACAAATCACAAGAAATTAATTTATTTTATTGAATTTAACTAAAACGGCACATAGACCAATTACATTAATTCAATATTAATAGCATCTTATAGCAATAGTTTCATACTTGTAGATAAATCATTAGTTTCATTAAATTAAGACAATAATAATTACATTACATTGAAAGATAGGACACATTATTATTAGGACACATTCACACACGGTAGGTTAGTCCCATACTGAGCCATTTGTAGCTCGTATTATGGTTGCTAACACAACTAATATACTACATATACATACATACATATTATATGTAAATACATATTTAACACCCATACCCACAGCCAACAAATTGAGTTAAGCACAAAGATGTTGACCGGGCCGGGAATCGAACCCGGAACCATCTGATTAGCAGTCCGGCATGGTAACCTTTACGCCAACGAGGTCGTCGTGAGGTCGTTACATTGAAAGCTATACACACAAGCGCTCGCTTCGCTCGGGATGTTTGAGCAACTTACTTGTAGTTATGTAGCGTAGAGTAGGGCGCTACGACCGGCACCGCGAACAGTAGTTCGTCCTCAGTGTAAGGGCAGCCTGTCAGCTGGCTCAGCAGCACCGTATCGGCGTCAGGTCCTTGCTGGGCCTCTTGGTCCACCTGGAATGTAGTCGGAATCTATACTATAAGACTCTTTGTCCTGACTCATTCATTCATCTATAGACAACGCAGAGCCCAAACGGCTGGTCCTAGGGTTCTGAAATTTGGAGGGTGTATTTGTTTTAGTATGTAGACGCGTATTAAGAACGGATTTTCGGAAATTCCACCCCTAAGGGGGTGAAAGGGGGTAAAACAGTTTGTATGAAACTTCTTTGTTTTTGAACATCTAGCAATGAAATTTGGAATCTGTATAGTTTATATAAAATTAAAAATAATGGTATCAAGATTTTTTACCAGGGGTGAACTAAGGGTTTGTAATGGGGGGTGAAAGTTTGTATGGAAAATTCTTTATTTATCAAGTTAAAGTGTTGAAAGTTGTTATGGTAGTAGATTATTAAATGGTTAAATTAAAATTATATTTTTTTTGCCAGGGGTGCATTAAGGGGGATGTCATTGGGGTTGAAAGTTAAAAATGAAAGTTTTGTGTTTTTGAACTTAGAGGTGTAAAATTTGGAGTGTGAATATATTTTAGTACTTAGGCGTGTACTAAGAATAGATTTTTGGAAATTCTACCCTTAAGGGGGTGAAAGGGGGTAAAACAGTTTGCATGAACCTTCTTTGTTTTTGAACTTCCAGCAATGAAATTTGGTATATGTATAGTTTATGTAAATTTAAAAATAATGGTATCAAGTTTTTTTGCCAGGGGTAAACTAAGGGTTTGTAATGGGGGGTGAAAGTGTGTATGGAAAATTATATATTTATCAAGTTAAAGTCTTGAAAGTTGTTATGGTTGTAGTTTATGTGGTGGTTAAATAAAATAAATTTGTAATAATATTTGCCAGGAGTGCATTAAGGTATGCCATTGGGGTTTAAAGTTCAATGGGAAAGTTTTGTGTTTTGAAATTAAATACTTCGAGCCGCGGGCAACCTCTAGTATTATATAGGCTGAATAAAAAAAACAGCTATCTATTTATCACACAGTTAATGAGTTTTAGTAATAGAGTCTTATCAGTACCCCTTGGGCACGGAAACCTGAAAATGAATTGTCGTTGTGTTGGTTTAAGCCTCTTTTCCAAGGTAGACATAGGACAGACATATAAAACAATAATGTCCAGTAGCTAATAACAAAAGAAATCAATGGAAAGTAATGTAACGCGGTGTTTACGTTGGGGATCCTGTGAGATTCTTACGAATAGAGAGGAGAGGGTGGATCGGAAGAATAAAATCAGACGGTTACCATGCCGGACTGCCAATCAGAAGGCTCCGGGTTCCATTCCCGGCACGGCCAAAAACTTTGTGCAAAACTAAATTTGTTGGCTGTTAAATATGTATCTATATAAAATATGTATGTATGTATATGTAGTATATCAGTTGCGTTAGCTACCATAACACAAACTAGAAATGGTTCAGTATCGGGTTAACCAGCCATATGTGAAATGTGTCCTAATATAAAAAAAAATGGTTGCCTGTAAAGTCGGTTTTACGGGCGAAGATTTTACGTGACAAAAGTTTCTCTTTATCTTTACCGTTTCCCACTAGGTGGGGTCGGCACAGCCTGTTTTTCGCTTCCACGCCACTCTATCAGCCGTCATCTCCACATTCACTCCCTTCTCATTCATAATAATTCAAAAGTATCTAAAAAAAAACTACGTGGAAATATTAAGATGCCTTACGTGAACAGTTTACAAAGTTAAAGATATGGTAGTGTACCTCTGGCTCGAGGTCCTCCCCGTCGGATTCTGCTTCCAGTAAGAGCGGCGCGGGCTGCGGTATCTTGGGGCCGCGCTGACTCGCCTTCACTTTACCCTTGTTGGCGGCTTTCTTCTGAGCTTTCTTCGAATCTTTCTCTTCTTTCCCTGACTGGGAACAGTCAAATTTAAAAGCACACGTTAATTAATATTTCACGGCTGTTATGTTTGTATTTGACTTATGTTTCTACTCTGTATTGCTTATCTAGATCATCAGCCCACTATACGTTCCCACTGCTGGGATTTGGGGCCTTCTCTCACTAGAAGAGAGATATAGGCCATAATCCACCACGCTAGCCAAGTGCGGGTTGACGGATGACACACGTCTTCGGATATTTCAGTCCTCAAACGTGTCTGTTTCCTCACGATAATTTCCTTCACCGTAAAGTGAGTGCAAATCCACACAAAATTTGAAAAACAAGTCATTAGTGTAGGGCCTGTATCGAACCAGGTGCCGTCTGATTGAAAGCAGACATTGTTACTACCGAGACACATTTTTTATTTTTTTTTCAAATCGGTCCAGTGGTTTCGGAGCCTACTCGCGTCAAATAAACAAACAAACAAACTTTTCTTCTTTATAATTTTGGTATAGATTAAAGGCAAACTCATTGTTCTAAAAAAACTACCTGCAACCAAGCTAAAGCCATAGCTCTGTCCTCTTCATCCTGATCCTTGTACTTCTCTTTAATCTTCTTCAACTTCCCGTGCTGGCCGCGTTTCTTCTTGTCCTCTGCCTTGCTCTTCTGCTCTTCTCTCTTCTTCTGCTCTTGCTTGTTTGGCTTCTTCGCGCCTTTCTTTGGTAGCGACGGGAAGGAGAGGGGTTTGTCATCGCCTGGATTAGAATAAAATCATAAACATCCCTATTTCAATATACCAAGCAAATAGTGTTCCGGTATCTCTTTACCTTAGGCTAAAGTGTATATGCCAGATTCAGTGTTGCATACAAACACAGCACAAAAAATGAGTTTACTATACTATTGTAGGTACCTATTAAATTAAAATGTATTGGTCTGTCAAATGTCTTATTGTGCTACATACGTCGGTATCTCAGTAAGTTTTTTAGTTGTCAATACACCTTGCAAGTGACACTACGTATTTTATTCCTTCCCTGAGATTTCAAACAAAAAGCGACCTTAACACACCATGTATTAATACAAGTATTTTGTAAATTAGTTTAATTAGTTAATATAAGAACCCTATGTAAGAGCACTTCGTTTAAACGACAACAAATTTATCTTATTGTATCTATTACAATACACACAGAAATACAAAATATGTTTTAATTCAAGTCAACCTTACCACTGTATCTAAGGTTGAGTTTCGACTAGTGCCATAATAAACATAAGCTTTCTGGCTCCCCGATAACAGTTATAAAATTTTATGACCGTACGCAGTGAGCGTTAGAAAATTCAACTGTATTACTTTACAAATAACGCTTAAATTCCACAAACTCAAATAAGACCACACTCTTACTTGTGGTCTTATTTTCCTTGCCGTTTTAGAGACATCACCTTAAATCTAGTACATTATTGATCGAAGAGTGTCACTAACTAATGTAGTTACGTTCCCTTCTGGTCAAATGCCTAGCATTAAAGAGTAAAAAAAAAGCTGATTGACATTATTGCAGTTTTAGTATCTTAAATATTTTTGAAAACAAAATACAGCCTATGTTACTCGGAGATAATGTAAGCTACATTAGCTCCCAAAGGTGAAAGGATTTGATCAAATCCTATATTACCTATTTATTTAGCATTAAGACATATCACTATAGTAAATGATATACCAAAAATAATGAACGATATTATTATTAGTATCTGAGATGTTAAATGATAAAGAACTTCAAACTTACTTCTATCAGAAGCCTCCGAGATAGTCCTAGCTTTGCTCTGCAGAATAACCTCTCCGGTCCCGTGGTCAACCTTTACATATGTATCGAGGTACCCATCGTCTGATGAATCACTATCTATCTCTTTCTCTTCTTTGTTTATATCATTATCTATCTCATTCCCTCCTTTATCTTCTTTATGTGCTGTTTGCTTTTGTATCTCTTCTTCTTTACTTTTATGATCTTTTGTTGCATTCTCACTCTGTTCTACTTCTTCTTGATCTTGGTTTTTCAGTTTTTCATGAGTTTTAGGTGAATTTTGATGATGTTTTGAATTAATTTGGTTTTGTATTTGTACATCTTTCTCTGCGTCTGTTTTGTGTGTGGGCGACTCTTCTGCGATTGTTGGTAGTTCTTTCTTTGAAGATTCTTCTTCTTTGTCGGATTCGTCTGTGAAATATAATAAATATCTTTTATTCATTTATAGATCAACATCAAATTGATATATAATGGTATTTTGTAGTATTAAAATATGATGACAAGAAACTACTTGTAAGATAAAGGGAAGGTATACTACAACATTTACTGTTGAGGTAATGTCAATAAAGAATTTTTAAATTGATATAATCATGATAAGAAATTGTCATGGATTCCACCATCATTTCAGCATTTGCTGAGTTGCGACTGTACTGCGAACTATTTAATTTATTTTAATTAATAATTATGTTTGTGTTTGCCCCAACAGCATGTAAATCGTTTTTTTCTTTTCTTTCATCATCAAAAGTACCAAGTTTTGCCTCCACCTTCATTGTGCGAACCGCCAAGGTGTGGAATGCTTAGCCAAACGCTCTGCTCTCGGAAAAATATAATCTAGCCAGAGTGAACCGGTTTCTTTTGGATAAGCTCACTTTATCTTAGATAATAATGCTGATGAACTTTGATCAAGGGCATTAACTGTAAAAAAAAAAGAGTTTAGTGTCAACTACCTTCACCATCATCAGAGACGAGGATCTCCTGGTCCTCCTCCAGGTCCTGGGTGGAGGTGATCTCGGAAGCGCTCCCATCTTCCACGGCAATAGGTTTGCGCTCGTCTCGGTGTCGCTCTATGCAACTGTCTTCCAACTGGGGAGTGTGAAACAGAGTTATTAAGACGAATCTTTTTCGCTTAGAAAGAAGATGATATGCCTTCAACTTTTAGAATGAAGAAAGGATAGAACCGTTTTTTGAACACCTCGTTGGTGTAATGGTTACCATGCCGGACAGCCAACCAGAGAGTTTCGGGTTCGATTTCCGGTGCGGCGAACATCTTTGTGATGAACTAAATTTGTTGGCTGTCGGTCTGGGTGTTCAATATTTATCAAAATCAGGGATCAGAATACTAAAAAGGATTGCTGATTTCGATAGTTGATTGCGTGACCCGAGTGAAGTCGTTTCAAGAAAATACGCATAGATGGCGCTATGTGTATCATTCGATACACATAGTACGTATTTCAACAAGAGGTTGACCGTCTATTATATTTATTAGTCTATGATCGATATAAAAAGTATTTATCTTTGTCTACGTAGTATACCAGTTGTTAGCAACCATAATACAAACTAGAAATAGTAAAGTATGGGGCTAACCAGCCGTGTGTGAAATGTGTCCTAATATTTATTTACATATTTATTATTTATTTGTGGGGTTTCTCTAAGAAAGTTATCACCCTAGTAGTGTGGAAATAATCTTGTTACATTTTAACCTACAGTGTATGTATGTATGTTTGTGGCATCGTAAAATCTTGTTACCTTACTTAACCCCCAACGCAAAACGAACACAATGTGTGTCTGTGGCATCATAAGCCGAATAGATGAACCATTTTTAGTTTAGGCTTTTTTGTTTAAAAGGTGTGTTAGCCCAATGTGTTCTAAACTAAACTAAACATGGTTTAAGTATGAGGCTAACCAGACATGCGTGAAACGTGTCCTAATATTTATTTATCAAAAACTAAGTCGTATAATGTGTACACACCCGGAACATGAAGCTGAAGCCGAAGTAGAGCTGGTCGCACAGCAGGTAGTTCTTGCGGCCGCGGATCATGAAGGAGCCGGTGCCGAGGTACTCGCCGGTCGGCGCCGACTTGGACACCTGGCCGGCGTGCACCCACCACGCGCGCGTCACCACTTTCGCTTCCCACGCCACGCTGGAAGGATGAGAGCCGTGGTGAGAACCAAACTCCTAATGAACGCGGTCACACACTCTTCACCACATACACTAAATGGCCCACGGTTACGCGAGTTACAACAAAGACTCTAAAAGACCCATGGGTCACATAGGTTGAAATACAGACTCTAAATGGCCCATATATGGGTCACATGGGTTTCAACATAGACTCTTAACGGCCTATGTATGGTTGCAACACAGACTCTAAATGGGCCATGTATGGGTTATACAAGTTTCAACAGAGACTCTAAATGGCCCATGTATGGTAACTTGGGTTGCAACACAGACTCTAAACGGGCCATGTAAGGGTTACACGGGTTTCAACACTGATTCTAAATGGCCCAAGTATGGGTTGCACGGGTTAAAACACAGACTCTAAATGGGCCATGTATGGGTTACTGTGACAGGTGACTGATAACGACACCTGCCTGTGCTGTCTTGATGATTTTCGCACAGACTCTAAAGTGACCTTTGTATGGGTTACACGGGTTTTATCATACACTCTTAATGGCCCATGAAATGAAATTAAATTAAATCATTTTATTTGCGTAGCCACAGGTAATATAAAAACATGGAAAATAATATAAAATGTCCCTTGTAGGCTACCGCATGCGGTGTGCAAAAGGTGTTGTATGGGTTACACGGGTTTTATCAAACACTCTAAATGGCCCATGTATGGGTTACACGGGTTAAAACACAGACTCTAAATGGCAAATGTACGGGTCACACGCGTTTGGTCACATACTCTAAATGACCCATTTACGGGTACTATGTTACCTGTAAGCTACAGCCGCCTGCGCCGCCTCGCTGAGCGTGCGGGGCGGGAGCGGAGCGCCCGTCGGGTTCTTCACTATGACCGAGGAGGCACCCGAGAGGTCGGCGTGCACGTAGATGTCGGTCGCTCGCATGTAGCGCTTTACTAGCAACTCGTTCTGCTGTTGGTCGCGACCTGCTATCACCTGCCGAAGATAATTTACAACCCTTAACAAATGTATCCATACCGTGGGTATGAATTGCTCGCGACAGTTCCTTCGACGCGGTAAATCTCTCCTTAGTCGTATTCCTTTTTACTGAGGGCCGTGACTCTCTTTGAAAATTTATCCATTGCAAGAGTTCTCTTGGATACGCAAGATCAATAAAATAAAATTTGTTTCACTAAGGCTATTGACATTTTTTTACAACTCCTATATTTGATGACCCATGACCAGATGATACGTTTCAGGAAAATAATTCCAAAGTTTTCACTCCTCACAACGAAGCTCGAAGCAAATGTGCTTGTGCAATAGTTTGGGATTTCAACTTTATATAACTCTTTTCGCTGAGTTTCTGCTCGCTCTGTAATAGAAATTGGAAAAACGTATGCTTTTCAATCAGACTTGTTTTTTAAGTTATGTGTGGATTTGCTCACTTTACGGTGACAAAAAACATGAGAGAAAATCGACATGTGTAGTTTGAGGACCAGAAAATCCGAATGTGTCATCCGCTAACCCACACATGGCCAGCGTGGTGGATTATGGACTATATCTCTCCTCATGAGTGAAGGCTCGAGTCCCAGCAGGGGAACGTATAGTGGGCTGCTTATGTTGTAATAGGAAATATTTCATAAACACTTACCAAGTAATTATCGGATGAGATGAACCAGTAGAACTTCTCGAACCAGTAAGTCCGTCGCGCCTTGATAATGTTGCTAACAGTGTGAGCCTCTTTCAGCGTCTGCTTGGTTTTCTTCTCGGCGGACTTGAGAGCCTTGTCCGCGGATTCCAGTGTCTTTTGTTGTTTCTTCGCCGCGTTACGTTTTTGATCGTAATACCTGGGGGATAGCTTTTTTATTATTTTTTTATGATGGCTTACATTTGACCGCAGCTTGCCTGATGTTAAACTTAACTGTAGTATAAGATGTATCACGTTTGCCTAGAAGGAACTTATATACTCTAGATTCGAAGACCCCTAAATTGTACTTCTCGGGAAAAAGAGACTCAGGAAGAAAGTTCCAAAGCTTCGCAGTTCTCACAATCAACAACGCTTTGTGCGAATCCTTTATATTATAACTATATCTTATATATAAAATTTCCGTGTCACAGTGTTTGTTACCGTACTCCTCCGAAACGACTTGACCGATTTTTACAAAATTTTATATGCGTATTCAGTAGGTCTGAGAATCGGCTACTGCATATCTATTTTTAAGGCAAAACAACGTTTGCCGGGTCAGCTAGTAATATTATAAGGTAAGATTTTTTTTAAATGAAGACGTTATATAAGTATGATGTGTGTTTGTGTGTATGTCTGTCTGAGTCAACACGTAGCTGCTGTCTGCTTTTTTTTGTATTGAGAGGAGAGTGTTTTTGCTGGATTCCCAGCACGGCCAACATCTTTGTGGTGAACTAAACTGACTATCGGTCTGGGTGTTATATATGTATCGATATTAAGTATTTATGAAAGAAACATTTATTTTGTGCAAACAAAGAAATACAATAAATAAGAAACAATAAAAAATAAATATTATGTGGCAAAAAACCGGCCCCACCCCAGCGTGTGCTGGTTGCAAGTAATGTATGTATATGTAGTATATCAGTTGTGTTAGCGACCATACTACAAACTAGAAATGTTTTTTTACGTACGCTTGCGCTTGACCACAACTCGCCTGATGTTAAGTGACACTGCAGTCTAAGATGAAGCGCCCTTGCCTAGAAGAAACCGGTTCACTCTCGCCTTGAAGAAAGTAAGGTTGTAGTTCAGTGGGAACAGGGAAAGGGTTTAGTAATGGAGCTAACCATCCATGTGTGAAATTTGTCCTAATATTAAAAAAAGTGCCTAAAAAAATAACTAACTAACTTACCTCCTAGAGTTAGCATAGGCAGTGAGCGAGAGGTCAATATCCACCATCATCGGTTTGAGCTTCTCCCAGTCTTCATCATCATCCTCACTCTCGGAGTAGGGGTCGGAGAGGAGCAGCGTGATGTGGTTGGTGTTCAGCTTGAGCTGCTTAATGCAGGACGCGACGGGGTCGTTGTTCTCTTGGGCAGTTTTCACTAGGAGCTTTATGTCGTCCCACGATACCTGTTCGAAACAATTTGTAACTTAATTAAATAAATAAATAAAAATAATTAATATTAGCCACTTGTATGTTGAAACACCGGCTCCCGGTATAAACACATTTTCGCCGCAACTGTTGACATACCGGGAGCCGGTGTGGGTAAAACTAAAACTTGGTTGACTTTTTTTAACAGATAATACAAAATGGGCTAATGTCATTCAACATACGAACGGTTAGGACTCATTTCACACACGTTCGTATTATGGTTGCTAACACAACTGAAATACTACATATACATACATACATATATATTTTATATAGATACATATTTAACACCCAGATCCACGGCCAACAAATTTAGTTCAGCACAAAGATGTTTGCCGTGCGTGGAATCGAACTCGGAACCATCTGATTGGCAGTCCGGCATGGTAATCATCATACCAACGAGGTCGTCAAAAGATCACAGTTTAGTCTTGTTACGCACACAATTGACTGTAACTGAATACTGAATAGATAACACAAATATATTTTGATTTCGTATTATAATTAGCTTTAAAATCATCGTCAGCACATAGTAACTGCAAATCTGTGTGGCATTGGCATTCATAACATAAAACTAGAAATGGTTCAGTATGGGGTTAACCAGCCGTGTGTGAAATGTGTCCTCATTCATTCATTTTCAGCCCTCTATCGCCCACTGCTGAGCATAGGCCTCCCTTCGTGTACGCCATTCGTCACGGTCTTGTGCTACCCTCATCCATGTCCTGCCCACGATGTTTCGTATGTCGTCGACCCAACGTGCGAGTGGTCGACCGACACTTCTTCTGCCTGACATTGGTCTCCAGTCCGTTAACCGCCTTAGTCCGTTCATAATTATTTATTATTTAATGAAGGTCGAAGCAAAACGGTTATATAACCGTTATATATTATATGTTCTCCCTTACCTGGTTAGCTATAGCAGCCTGTATGGCGGCCCGCGCTTGCTCTACGAGCGGTTCGTTGCGAGCAATGAGCTCGGCCGCGCGCCGGTCTTCCACTTGCACCTGCACCAGCGACTTGACTCGCTTCTCGTGGTCATTCCGCACGTTCGACAGCTTCTTCATGGCTTCGCGCTCGATTTGGACCGTCTGGGGGAAAATTTTGATGAATTTTCCTATTTTCCTCCTCAGTCGTTTTCTGCACCCCGAGGTACTACTCGCGTTTATCCGGGACAAAAATAAGTAAGTAATATGCCTTATGGGTAATTATGTAACAGTAATGTGACATAATATTGCAATAAATTGTTTGACTTTGACTTTAAGTTAATCCGAGATAAAAAGTTGCCTATGTGTTAATTCAAGGTCCAACCTATGTCTTAAGAAGAGGAAGACTCTTTTCTTATTCATTTTCAAGAATAATGGTTCTATCATAATAAGTAAGGTACCTATTTCTAAATAATAATCCAAGTGTCTGATATACATATGTCATGTAGAGTAAAATGGCAGATATATGTAAAAAATCACCTTCATATCAATTTTCTGACCCTCAGCAGCCGAGAAGAACTCATCCACAGCTCGATCGAAGGTCTCGAACTCAGCATATGGGTGTTCCTTGACTTGATGGTACAGCATCGGGTGGAAATCCACATTGGTGAGGAGGTAGGAAGGTTCGTTGCCCTCCGGGTTGGGCCGCTCTTGCTTCTTCTGAGTTATGTAGCCCTAGTAGAATAAAATATAGACTACTTAAGTATTACAAAACATAACAGAACTTTTGCATAGTGGTAGAGCATTTTCTCATCTGATTAGCAACCACTTAAATTGAAAAATAGACGACCTTGTTGGCATAATGGTTACTATGGCGGACTGCCAACCAGAGGGACGCAGTTAGTAGGGGACTCAAGTAGCAAGTTAGCCACTTGCGAAAGGCTGTCCCGCCAACTCGCGAAAAATCCCGGGGATGCGTCATCGTGCCGGTTGGCGACCGGACGAAAGGTCCCCTGGACATCTTTGAGGGGGCTCGGGCGTCCCCGCAGTCTCCAGGCTAGTTCCCCTTTGGTATGGCTATTGTGTAATGCGTTTTCTTTTGGTTTTGCTATGGGAGACCTCACTCTACTCTTCCACCATATAATCACCTACCTTAGCCACTTGATTTCTAGCATCATCCAGCAGCTTCTCTGCCTGTTTAAGCGCTGTCACCAGTTTGTCTAAATCCTCCTCTATGTTGAAGCCTTTCTCTTTGGCTATCTTCATATTCCCCGTGAGACCATTCTCTAGCAACACATGGTCTATTATTGAGGAACCATATTCTGAAAAGAGAACACATTTTGTAGAAGAACACCTTTTGTGTAGGTACTTTTTCAGGAAGTTAAAAGTAGTCACTTAACACATTTTGTAGTGGCACACTTCTGATCCGTCCATTAATCACATGACGTTTTTTTTAGTTTTTTTCACCCCCCCTCCCCCTGTTTATACATAGTGAGGTTTCATAGTTGAGATTAAGAATACCTTAAAATACTAGTTAGATTAAATAAACTTACAAATTAATAATCATAATCCAAATGGATGAACCAATTTTAGTTTAGTCTTTTATGTTTAAAAGGTGTGTTAGTCTAAAGTACTGTTAGCAATGTTGAATAAAAAATTAAATCTCTTGGTTGAGCAAAATTATTCGGTGATTTTATAAATTTCTAATTTAAACTTATGAATGACATTGTTTCATTACCCAAGTTACTAAAGTACAGGGATAAGTATCTATAGAGTACCGTAATAATAAGGTAATTAAATTGCCTAGTGGCGACATCTTGTGAAAGATGGTAGGCCATTTGTAAGGCAACCCCAAAAATGGTACATTTTAGTTCGCCTTCCATAGCTAATCCTCAGACAAACAGACCAGGGCCGTGTTCCGTTATTTCAAGGAGTTTGGTTGGCTTGGGTAGGCTGTTAAGGAGGGAATGCACAATACGCCCCTAGTGGGATGTCAGTGCAGGTCCCATCTTCTCCACTTTAAATTACAATTAGAATGGTATATAACATACTCTTAATAATTAACATCTCACCTAAGTTAGGATTAAGTATTTTCTTCAAGTTATCCCCCGGCCGGCTGTTTGCCAACATTTCCTTGAGAGCCTCTTTCGTTGGAGCTTCATAGCTTGTTTTCGCTCGGTCGAGTGGATACTTTTCTTTCACTGCAAATCTGTGAAATTGTAAAAGTGAATCAAATTGGAACAGAAAGCTCAGTCAAGCATAACAAGATAAAAGATAAAAGGTTAGCAAATAATGTTGCTTCAATTCTGGACAGTTGTGTACTGAAGCAGACAGATATTGAAATACCAGCTGCGCCCCACAGTGTTACCCGCGTTAATCCGGGATCAAAAGTAGCCAATGTGTTTATCCAAGGTCTAATCTAACTTTGTAGTAAACTCTCTCATCAACAGTTGTTCAGCCGTATTCCATGGGAACTACGATAGTTTTCGGGATAAAGACTAGCCTATGTGTTAATCCAAGGTCTAACCTATCTTCATAGTAAATCTCATCAAAATCGGTCCAGCTGGTGGATGTTTTATTGGTAAATAAGTATTTTTCATTGTCATTCATTTCATATTGTATTTAACATTATTTTCAGACTACTTCTATGTTTATTTTCAATTGTAATTATTAATTGGAACTTATTATTTAGAAAATAATTCACCCAATCAAATAATATTACCAATATGAATAAACTTATAAATAAATAAATAGTAAAACAAGAAACACAAGTTATGTTAAACTTAAGTTGTTTGCATCTTCATTGTCAGGTTGCAAATTATATCCTACTCAGCGAACTAGAATAAATAGAATAGTAACTTGGCCGATAAAATGGGTCCAACGTCCACGCGTGAAATACCGCGGTGGGCGGGGCAAAACAGCTACCCACCGTGACCTTGATGCGACCAATCGCGTGCGAACTTTGTGTGTGTGTGTTTCGTTGGGATAGCAGTATAATTGTGCGTAGATGTATTCAAATTCTATGCGGAAATTGTATGGAGTTACTCTTCTGTTTATTCTAGTCTGTCTATTCAGAGTGTTGGGCAACCAAGGTAAGATATGAAAGAGTAGTGCATGCGGCAGAGATGCGAATGTTGAGATGGATGTGTGGAGTGACAAGAATGGACAAAATAAGGAATGAGTACATTAGAGGAAGTGTGAAAGTAGCGCCAGTGAGAGAGAAAATAAAGAGTGGAAGGTTAGCATGGTATGGACATGTGATGCGTAGAGAGGAGATGCATGTCACTAGGAGATGTATGGAAATGGTAGTGCAAGGAAAAAGAGCAAGAGGCCGCCCGAAAAAGACATGGATGGAGTGTGTGAATGAGGACATGAGAGAGAAAGGATTGAGTGTGGAGATGACGTCTGATAGAGGAGAGTGGAAGAAGAAGATTTGCTGTGCCGACCCCACCTAAGTGGGATAAAGTTAAGAAAAAGAAGAAGACTCTTCTGTTTATTCTAGTTCGCTGATCCTACTAATATTATAAATGCGAAAGTCTGTGTGATAGTATGTATGATTGATTGTTGATTTCAATAAAAATTGTTTTGGGGATACCCCAGATTAACACATAGGCTAATGTTTATCCCGGATAAAAACGGGTAACACCGCGGGGCGCAGTTAGTAATACATAATAATAAAGCTGCTAACTGAAAAATGGTGCATACTTTTATTTTCTGTCCAATATGTTTCTTTGGAATATTAACCTTACTAGTTATCAATGGATAACCTTGCTTTTTATCATCTTGTCATTAATTTGATTTCTTACATAAGTAACTTACAAAGTAAATTATTCTTTATAGGAGCTTATAATTTATCTAGGTTGTAATAAACACATAATTAGTTTTATTCCATGAGGCAACTAGACAGTACTGGCAATAGATGTGTTGTTTTAGGGTTCTGTAGTCAAAAGATACAAACGGAACCCTATTCTTTTTTTGAATAGACAAGCAATTAAATTCATTGTATAAAATGAGGTTTGTTATTGTTTTGTTTCCCATACAATATAATAAAATTTAAAACAACTTGTATACAAAATTAAATTAGCAAACATTTTTTTTCTAATAAAATCTAAAGAAATGCTTATTCTTATACAGAATTGTCTAATAGAACTACATAGCTAATTGTACCCAGCTTAATTTTTATATGCAACTTAATATTAATTCTTATAATAATATTATTAATCTACAGATTAATAAACACACACAGACACAGTTTCTGTAAACAGTGTTGTGGAATAATCCATATTGGGTTCTGCCAGAACACTGTTCCAATATCCCACCTCTAAACTGGGTCTTTTCCTAAAGTTTAAAAATATTAATTTACCTGACTTTATCCCCTTCAACATGAGGGCGTAGCACATTCAAGATAGTCCAGTTACAGTCAGTGAGCACAATATTTCCCCGATCATATAACTCTAGTATGACATGGTAGGCAGCCTCCCCACTGCCAAACTGTAGGTCCACTATACGGTCAATACCAAGCTGGGAGAGCTTTTCTAGGCGCTTGTTCTTGAGGTGCTTGCGGAGCTGGGGGAAAATACATAAGTCTATAGAGACAAAGACTAATAAATATAATAGACACTCTACCTCTTGTTGAATATCAACATGTAGTGCTGTCTATTCATATTTTCTTGAAATGACTTCACTCTGGTCCTACAACCTACTATTGTCATATCACTATGCGACTGCAGCGTAGTGCAACTTGCAGAATTTGGCACTAGGCTGCATGCTTGATTTGCAGTGCCATCTAGGTTTCATCAGTTATTATAGCAAACTTTCACACCAGGCTTTATTGTATGGGATTCAGCAATCTTCTCTAGTATTCTGATCCCTGATAGGGATTGGCTGGCTGGAATAGGGACTACGACTTGGGTGCAACACAAAGAGGAAGTATATTGTGGGATGGAACCTATTTGGGTATTCAATAATAAGTCTCAAGAAATATGGTGTCTTATAACATAATACTTACCAGAATAAGAATCAGTATTAGATATTAAACTCAAATTCAAAATGTCTTTTTTAACAACACAATTACTGTTGAATAAGAAATGTGCACTCTGTGCTTAGTTATTAGGACATGGCTAAGACTACATAAAATTAATTACTTTTATACTATATTTAGAACTAGTTATTTACATTTTAATATTATTAATTTCTTTAAAAAATTGAGAAATGTTCTGATTTAATTTTAGTAACAAATGTCACACAGAAAAGATCAATGCAGCATAACTTCAGCATATTTCTGCCATTATTTGGTTTGCTAATAAATAATAAAACAACAAGATAATTTCCATACAAACTATTTTATAAACAAAATGATATATATACAAACAGATAACTTTTAATCATTACCTTCATAGTAAATCCTGATGGGGCCACATTCTTTGGCCATTCAAAGTTGGTAGTATGGAAGCGATTTCCTGACTCAAGGAGTAAGATGCTCTTCTCTTCAGATTGCTGTAGACGGATGACATATGTTCGGTTGTCTATGTCATAGACCTGATTTACTCGCATTCCTATAAGCCTGGAAAAATTAAGAAAATTTAGTACTACTAGAGAAGCGGAACAGGATGTCCAGCGGCAAAATGGGACGACGACATTTCAGCTGTAACAGATCGGACCTGGACTTTATTGGAGAGAGGCCTAACTATACCGAGCAGTGCGATAGAACAGGCTGTGGATGATGATGATTACTATTAGACAAACCTGCTATGGTCAGACTATAGACAAGATATTAAGACTAATTTGATTGCTTATCACGCGTGATACGCTATAAAATGCACTGTAGGATTTTAGCAAAATATAGGTATATGAAGGTTAATAAACACAGATTCGGGTATAAAGATTTTGGTCGATGCGCTTACCTCTGCAGCTCTGTGGTCATGCATACTATATCGTACGTATTAAAACGGTTCTTCATATTGTATTTTTTTGCTAACGTTCCCTAAAAAAACTGATGTAATTTCTGTTCAATACGCTTTAAACATTATAACGAATATCTGGCTTTGTTTTTACAACTTTTGACTTTTTAATGATAGCACAACGAAGACGAATTAATATTACAATAGTTTACCGAATATCTTATTTTTTTATTATGAGAAAAGAAAGCAAAACACGAAATAAACACGCAGTTCGCGTTGCACATGAAGTTTTAGTAAAACTTCCTGGCGTTGCATCAAGAAACTTCAACTTCAAACACGAAGTGACGAATCGAGTGACGAATTAAATCCTAGTGACAGTGACAACAATTTGACACTTTTTTTTTCTAAAGTTGGTAAAAAGTAGGTTGTAAGCATGAAGTTGTAGGTAAAGATGGAGGCCACACTTCCAATACCTACTTGAAGCAAAAATTATGTATCGCCATCTCGCTCTCTGTGGGAAGGCCCTCTCTGTCTAGTAGGGTAACCTTTATTTATTTTTTCCCAGGACAGTTATAATTGTTGCCGTAAATAATATTTATATAATTATCTATATCTCATTAATACTAAGACCGAGCCCTAAAATTATATAATGGGTTAGTAAATTTGGCTGTTTGTCATTAATCTAATCACGCAGAAAGCGCTGGGTCGACATGGACAGAATTTCATGCGGAAATAGATCATGACCTAGATGTAGGTTTAGTTCTCGCTACAATGCGAAATGAATGACTGAGATCTGTGCGGGCGCGAGAAATAGATACCATTGTACAAATCATATTACAACAACTGGTACTAAGGGACCAACCCAGAAATATCGAAAAAGAAATCATCGTTAATTTTGTTCCATAATGAAACACATTGAGCTATTTTTTTTGCAAATTTCTGAGTTAGTCAGTGGTGGCGATTCAGCGGCACACACGACTAAACTAAATTTAAAGAAGCCCCGTCTCTTTTCATCTTAGGTGGCCAGAAAGAGACGGCACGTTCTGAACCACACACAAAACAACTAAAATCACGTCAAATGTGAAAAATATAAGCAATTTTAGAGCGCATCCAACTATATCAGCTCTAAATCGGACGTGTTTGACGTGATTTTAGATGTTTTGTCTATGGTTTAGATCGTACCATCTCTTTTTGGTCATATATGACGAAAAGAGACAGAGCTACTTTAAATTTAGTTTTGTCGCGTGTGCCGCTGAATCGCCACCAGTGTTAAGGAGCAGGAATGGTAAGGAACGTGTTAAAGTGTTTTTATCTTGTGTGCTATTTTTAATATTACGTATATGTATTATAGGGGAATATAATAGGAACAACAATATAATTATATGAAAAAACAAAAAGCCTTTTCTATTTAAAATCGTATATTATAATTTTTATATTTATTAGACATGACTAAATATGATTGTTCTGTGTAATTTCTGTCTCTTACCACGTAAATCACTAAAAACATTTTCTTTGTAGCTCTTTAAGTGAGCACGTATACACATTCAAAAAAAAAAATGAGCTACTTGTTTTACTATCTTAGTTTCATGCATATCATTGCATTTAATGGAGTCCGTAATCGGATGATTACGGGTAGTTTTCGTATACATTCAAACGATATATCGCCGGTATTTGACTTTATTTCAAAATCGCCCAACACATTTCTAGCAAGTTTTAGCATATGTGCAGCGTCCAGCAGACTGTAAATTTTGCTCTTCCTGCTAGTATATTGTAAGAACGGTCTCAAAATGTTTTGATCTAGTGAACAACCTAAATATTGATAAGCTTTTATATTGGATGATGCGCCATCACAAGTCAGAGATCTCACGGTGATACCAATTTCATCAAACATAATTATTACTGTTTTTATTAATTCGGATAGCAGCTCTCCAGGCAAGTTATTTGCAATAAATAAAATATGAGGAACTATCTGAAATACGAAGACTTCAGAAGCTAATTTTTCTGAATCACTTACAGAAATTGGTCCTAAATCCACATAACCAATAACTTTATCCAATTTTTGATCATAGGCCAGGTTTTTTTTAGTGCCATTCCATCAAAAATTAAAGCAAAATTTTTTAAATGCATTTTTTCTTACAATTTTACTTGTTCTTTTAAATATTCGAGTTCAGATAAGAAACCGACATTACAGTTGAATAGAGACAAATATCTTCATATCGTTTTTACATGAGCCAAAGACGTATGTTTTCTTAAAAATTCATAAGCCTTCGCAGAATAGAAATTCAAAGTTAAAGCTAAAGCTTTCACTTTTTCACTATAACGAATACCATGTGGATTTTTCTGTGTTTTTTGAACTCCTTACAGATATCAGCAAATCGCCCTCGGATAATATTTTCAATCTCTGATTGACTCGTATATTTTTTAATAGTTGCTATTAAGGACGACATATCCTGAATTTTTTGAGTTTATCGCGTCACTTTCTGCTTGAGGATTTTAGTTTTTCACTGAAGTATTTTTTCTTTATTCGATTTTATTTTCGCTTGTACGCCCCTATAAATAATCACAGTAGTGTGGTCTTCACTGCTGCTGACCTAAAAAATCAAGAAAATTTAGTGAAACCAGAAATACATGTCTTGAATTCAGTTGATTGTTTTATTTAAATATATCTTAATATATATATATATATATATCTCGTGTCACAATGTTTGTCCTCAATGGACTCCTAAACCACTTAACCGATTATAATAAAATTCGCACACCATATGCAGTTAGATCCAACTTGAGAGATAGGATAATTAAATTCTCAAATTATAGTCGCAATTTTAATTTATTGCTAATTATTGTCTGTTATTATTTGACAGTCACAATTATCTGTTAACTCCAAATAATTCTAACAGATGTCGATACCTTTCGACTGGGTTGAGTAAGTAATCAATAGATGGAGGATAGAGCACAGAATTTCTCCACTCCTAAGAGTCACAGCGTGATGTTCTATTTCCTGAAGAATTGGGTCAGCAAAAAACTTTTCACATGTGACAGATAATGTCGGATTGGAAAATAATTTTTATTACTATCGTTATTTCTAAATAAAGGAAAGGAAAACTTACAGTTAACTTGTAACGATTGCTTATATTTCCAAGAATTTCCCGACACTGCTTTTACTGATATGGTCGTCAACATTGCAGCCAGCACGATTAACTCTTATTTCCTTATATGGAGCATTACTTTTATAAACAGTAGAACTAGTGCTGTTCATGTAATGTACTTGATGTCTGAAAATTATAATATGATGTATTTTACAAAATGTTGCCTTTTGTCATAATTATATTTGAACTACTATTATTTCTTATAGTAAAATAGATAAAAATATGTTAAATGGGTAATTAAATTATGTGAAATATTTACCATGACTGGAGATACTGTTTGTTGATTTAATAATATAGTTGGAACTGCTGTTGATTTCGAGCGTCTTGTTGTTAAATCATAATCCGTTTCTTGAAACTGCAAACTGCAAATCCTTGCGCTTTCATAGAACTTCATTTTCTATGGTACAATGTAGAGCCACAATTTTCTTCGAGATTCATTTTGAGGAATTCTGGAATATAACATAATTATGGTCTTAATTTATTAACATATCAGAATAGTGAAGAATAAAAATTAAATAAAAATATAAATAAATATTGATAATATTTCAATCAATCCGCCTAATCTTTACCCAACTATTTTGGGGTCTGCTTCCAGTCTAACCAGATGCAGCTGAATTGCATGTAGCGAATGCCTATCTGATCTCCTCAACCCAGTAACTGAATAATACGATGATTATTAGTTTACTGTTAAGGTCCTATGGAAAGTCCCACATATATCCACAATATCGTCACACTACAGCAGTACTTCTTCATATAAACAAAATAAATTAAATTGGAGAAAATCAATGAAATTCAATGTAAATGTATTTGATGTTGACATAGTTAACTTTTACAATTATTTTGAAAACACTGGTTAATCGATTTGCGAGGCAACTAAGTGAAAATACAAAGAAATATGTTTACAATGATTCAATGTTATAAAGCAGGATTTAAACACTTACGCGTGAAACTTTATATCGCCATTTGGACACCACGTACTGCCGCAACCACTCACAACACAAATTTGCACCATTTTTTTGAATTATAGCTTTGTATAACGCGAAAAATCTCAAACGAAGCTATAAACCGAAAAGTAAACAACCGCCATATTGCCCGATATATTTTGGCACATAGGGCCAATGTTGCCACATAACCAAGTCCTTAAGAAATGGGATTATAATTCGTTGATTTGCCAACCCAGATATGCACACGTGATGTAAAATTTTGGAATTTTCAATTGAACTAATCACAGTTTCAGTATTTTTTATAGTTAAATTATTTGTCAGTGATTTACTACTGGTTAGACTAGTGTGGTGACTAATCAATTTTTTTTTATAGGAGATTTAAATATGAAGATAGCAATACTTTAGTCCACACTAGAAAGAGAGGTCGGCCCACAGAGAGCGAGAAAGAGATAAGTAGGTATTTGCCTCAAGATTTTGTTCTAAGTGTGGTCTCCATTTTTACCTAAAACTTCATGGTTGTAAGGGCGCTATGATATTAGCCAAAACAAGGCTAATAAGGAGTGAAACCAAGGCACCTGGCACATTAATGTTTCAAATACAAAAGAGCATTTAGGTTCGTCATTTATGTTAACTACCTAAGACTGTTGTAAATCTGTAGTTAAAAATGTATGTTATTAAAATACTAGAATTTGATCAATCTGTAATATGTATAATGTGCTAGACTAAAAAAAATGAATTTGAAGTTTGACAACTGTAACACTTCACTTGGACATGTTTGTGTTGTCTGTTGTGTTTACATTTGAAGCACAAGGCTAGAATAGTATTTCAATCAAATAACAATAATTTAATCGAAATGGTTATACCAGAAGCAGAAATGAAAGACTTTAAGTTAAAACCTATGATATGTGAACTAAATTACCTAAACAAATCTGATGGGTCAGCTATTTTATCTCAAGGTAAGGTACTAGCACTTTGAAGATTTCATTAATATTTTTTTTTACTAAACTAAAAGTAGTATCAAATCATTGACACTGAAACTGTGAAACACATTCATTTTATTACATGTTTCCAACGCAAGAGTTAATTGATAATTCATCTACTTTCTGTTGTTAAAACATAACTTTAATATGACATAACCTCAACATTTTTCGGTATGTACTATTAAAAATTGTAGAGAGAATAATCTTGTCTATAATATTTTGCAAAATATAATACATTATTATTATTATATATTATATACATATCATAGAGAGAGCATTATAGTTGTAACCAAATCACCCACCGCAGATTACCTAAACACACATTAAGATATGAGTACAAAAATAACATAACCGTTAGTATGTTGAATGACATTAGCCCATTTTGTATTATCTGTTGAAAAAAGTCCAAGTTCCAAGTTTTAGTTTTATCCACACCGGCTCCCGGTATGTCAACAGTTGCAGCGAAAATGTGTTTATACCGGGAGCCGGTGTTTCAACATACAAGTGGTTAACAAAACCAAACTTAACAAATGATCACTAAACTACTTTATTAATACAAATTTGAGCGTGTGAGTACATTGCCGCCTTGTGAATATTTGCATTGGTGCTACAAAAGAGATCTAGGTGAATGGTTCATGGTAGCATGATATTCAACTTACATAAATCATTATTGTATGTTTCAGGAGACACAGTTGCCCTGGTGAGTGTGAATGGGCCCTTAGACATCAAAGTGAGTAGCCAGAACATAGAGAAGGCTACATTAGAAGTACTGTTCAGTGCTAAGAGCGGAAAACCTTCTGTGGCAGATAGGTAATTATTGTTAAACTTATTAATCTTATTTAGCAATTACCCTCTTGTTGAAAGAACTGTTCGAAGCATCAAACAGTGTGTTCCAACAGTTTTCATGAAAGCTAGTTATTCCAGCCTAGGCATACTCCACCTTAGGCTAGAGTGTGCTAGCTCATATGGTAACAGACTTTGCTAGTCAAATGCTAGCTATTAGAAGTATAAAAAATAATAATTTAAATATGTACATACCTAACATTTTGGTATACCCCTATTTTTTTATTTAAAGATATACTAGCTGTGTCCTGCAGCTTAGGCATCTAAGTCTGGGAAAAAAATAGCCTATGTTAATCCACAGCCTTAACTATCTCCATACTAATTTTAATTAAAATTTGTAACCATTATAAGCATAAAAAAGCAGTAACAAAAACTTTCACGTTTATAACATTAGTATTGCTTGTTTTAATTTAGAGTATTAGTTTGAATATATATTTTTGATACACATTTCACTCAAAGCTGGCTAGCCCCATATTAAACCATTTATTGTTTGTATTATGGTTGCTAACACAATTGATATACTACATATACATAAATAAATACTTTATATCGTGCTAATGTTTTAAATGCGAAAGTTGTCTGTATGTTTATTACGTGTTCACACTCAAATGGCTGAACCATTTTCGATAAAATTTGGTAAGAAGCTCATAATAATTAATATATTTAAATAAATAAATCTTAAGCTGCACACAATAATATTCCCAAAATTGTAAGCCTTTTATAATAGGTTTGGTACATATGTTTGATATAAGGTAAAACCTTGGATTAACACAGGCCATTTTTCATCCTGGATTAACACAGGTAACACCACGGCAAGCAGCTAGTTGATACATATTTAACACATAGACTGACTCAGTTTCAGTTTTCTTTATTAATCGTTGAAAAAAGTAACATTACTTTAAGTTCTATACTTTAAGTTCTATACCTACGATTGGGAGAAGACATCGGCTTCTGTCATACAGTTCTGAACTAGTTCAGAAGCCTTTGGATTTCTTAATATATTTGTAACATTTACTTTGTCAAATAAATAAATTTTGTATTTGTATTTGTATTAAATTGGCTAGTGTACTTTCAATAATATTATTATATTATATTATCCAATTTAAACAATGATTTTAAAGAAATATGCACTTTGCGAGGTTACTATAAGAACCTCTTTTAAAGTTTGTAAATTGTAAAGGTTAGTATATAATAAGAACATTGAACATGAGCCATTTACTCAACATCTAAATTATCTTATGCACGCTTTAGCAATAGCAGTGCATTTATTGACTGAAGAAAAAAACACAGACTGACAGCCAACAAATTTAATTCATCACAAAGATGTTGTTTGTGGGGGAATCAAACTGGATTTTTGATAAAATATATTTTTAATTTTTCAGGTACAAGGAGCACATAATTAAACAGAACTGTGAGACAGCTATACTGAGCAGCCTGTACCCTCGCTCCGGGCTCACAGTCGCTGTGCAGGAGTTGGAGGATTTTGGAGGAGTGAGTATCCAAGTATATATTCCATCTATATACAGTGTAGTCTATATAACGACACTGAAGGGACTGTGCTATTTATGGCCTTATAGAGAGTTGTCTTTAAATGGAGAGAATGTATCATTGTATCATATCGTTTCATTGTATCTAAGTTTCGCACAAGCCGATTTGCTTCTACCTTTCTTGTGAGGACTGCAAAACTTTGGAATTCTCTTCTTGAGTCTCGGTTTCCCTGGGGGACTTCAAATCTAGAGTTAATAGGTATTTTTCTAGGTAAGCGTGTAACATCGTAGGCCATAGTATTGTTTAACACCAGGCAAGCTGTGGTCAAACGCAAACCTATAAATTATAAAAAAATAAAGGCAATTGATTTCGACGCTTTAGAAAGTTTGTCGTTAAATCGAGTGGCGTTACAGAGAGTTTACACTGTATATACCATCTATATATGTAATTATTGGCCAAGTGCCAGTTAGGCTCGCACATAAAGGGTTCCGTACCATTACCTTAGAAGAAATGGCAAAAAACACGATTGCTGTTTGGGAGCCTCCTAAAATATTTAATTTATTTTTATTTAATTATTAGCTGTGCCCCGCGTTGTGACCCACGTTAATCAGGGACAAAAAAGTTGATCCACGATAAAAAGTAGCCTATGTGTTAATCCAAGGTCTAACCTATCTTCAAACCAAATTATATTAGAATCGGTTCTGCTGTTTGAGTGTGAAGAAGTAACAAACATAAAGACAAACTTTCTCATTTATAATATTAAGGGGGTATTAAGTATTTATTTATGTATATGTACTCGTAGTATGTATATCAGTTGTGTAAGCAACCATAATACAAACAATAAATAGTTTAAGTTTTTTAGCCCCATGCTAACCAGCTTTAAGTGAAAAATGTAAAAAAATATATATTCAACCTAATACTAAAATTTAAAACAAGATATATAATACATTACATATAAGATTTTTTTAAATTGGTCCAGTGGTTTCGGAGCCTATTCGCGTCAAACAAACAAATCAATAATAATAATAGTTTTAAAAAACTAAAAAACACGCTTATCTAGCCGTTTTAAGTGGGTCAAAATCGCGCCTTAAGAAGTCAGTTACAAACAAACATACAAACAAACATACAAACAAAAATACAAAAAAATGTAATAATTTTATCAAATTAGTGTACTGTCATCGGTCCTCAATAAATCTACAAAGTTTCAACGAAATCTGGCCGTTTAAAGTGGGTCAAAATCGCGCCCAAAGAAGTCGGTTACAAACAAACAAACATACAGGTGAAGCTAATATAAAGCGTGTAAAAAACTAACTTCCTCTTTAATATTAGTATAGACAAATCATTTTTTCCATTTCCAGTTACTCTCGTGCTGCGTGAACGCATGTTGCCTCGCTCTGCTCAACTCCGGGGTGGCGATGAGAAGCACCTTCGCAGCCATCAGCTGCAGCTTGGATGAGACGGGGAACATTGTGCTGGAGCCAGCGTCCAGTCTGCAGGAGTCGCAAGCTACCATGACCTTCGTGTTTGACAGTCGGGATAAAAGCTTAGTGACAGGTACAGGTTTAACAGAATAACAGTTAGTAAGGTTCCGGGACCGATTCCCGGCACAGCCAATATCTTTGTGCTGAACTAAATTTGTTGGCAGTGGGTCTGGGTGTTAAATATGTATCTATATATAATGTAAACTTCATGTAATGTCACTCGATTTAATGGCAAACTCTCTAAAGAGCCGAAATCAATTGGCTATAGTTGGTTTAGGTTGTATTCCATACAATGATACATTCTCTCCAATACTGAACCACAGACAAAACAACTAAAATCACGTCAAATATGGAATGTGCAGGCAGTTTTAGAAGTGATACAAGTGAGTGCGTTCTAAATTCGCCTATGTTTTCTACATTTGACGTGTTTTTAGTTGTTTTGACTATGGTGCAGAACGTGCCGTCTCTTTCTGGCTACTTATGATAAAAAAAGACAGGCCAACTTTAAATTTAGTTTAGTCGTGTGTTCCGCTGAATCGCCACCAATATGTTAGTATTAAGTTAGTAAATAAATATTTTTCATTTTTATTGTTCATTCTGATCCTTGCTCGTGTGGTATCCTGCTGGTCTAATGCCTTAGCTAGGTCTCAAAAAATGTTTTTTGTTACTGCAGGCTTCACGGAGGGTACATTCAGCGAGGCAGCGTACCGGGAGGGGCTGGAGAGATGCCGCGCCGCCAGCGACCTTGTCTTCGCCTTCTACAGAGATATCGTCAGGAAATATTCTAATGTTCTATAGGAGTTCAATAAATGTTGTTCTAAAAGTAGATAAGTATTTCTTTTTTGATAGAGGTTCGTGATAAAAGTATCCAAGTGAACAAATAAAAATTGGAAATTTGCCTAAAAAAGCCGGAATAATTGCGATAAAATTTAGCCATTTTTTTTTATTATTTCACTAATATTATAAATGCGCAAGATTGTGTTTGTTACAAGGTCAAACAAAAGAACTGATTTTTGATGAAATTTTCTGTGGAGTTTAGACCTTAGATTAAAATAGAAGACAAAATTAAATATTTAGTGTACTTCCGCTGTGATCCGAAATCCAAATTAAGACAAGTAAAGGAAAAATTAACTAAGATTAATTAACTAAGATTAATTAAGATTAACGTTACCTATCACAATTCGCAAATTCTTAACTCTACACGTGTTTCGCCTAACCACAAGGCATCATCAAGAGATGCTGACTCTTCGAACGACAAGTCGAGCGAAGAGTTAATTTTTCCTTTACTTGTCTTAATTTGGATTTCGGATCACAGCGGAAGTACACTAAATATTTAATTTTGTCTTCTATTTACAATGGATTTCCGCAAAGTAACGCCTGAGTCAATAGGTTATTTACCTTAGATTAACACAGGCTATTTTTCATCCTGGATTAACGCGAGTAATACTACGGGCCCCAATTAGCATTTGTTTCTTATTTTCTTGTTTGGACCGCGAATACATTTTCATTAGTATAGTATTACGTATTACTATTATAGGTATAGTATTATCCAAAGGTAGCCAAAATGAATTTCACTTCAAACTCAAATGCGACGATCCATATCTATTATAATGTCGAATTATAATTTTATTTAGTATTTAATTCTAACCACAATAGCTAAATTAAAGAATGTTAATTTAGTTTTTAACTGTCTGAACCTTCCATTCACATAATCTAAAGGCTAATCAAGTTGTACTACAACTAATTTAACTTTTTTCTACAAGCGAATATAACCCTTATCGTATTACAATAAGATACATTAAAAACTAAAGTCTAAACGTCCCTCAGTTCCAATTAGGCACATATTTGGTTGTATGATAGCCATCACTCCAGACTTCAGAAAAAATACAAATAAATTGAATGCAGCTCTTTGCAAAGCCGCTACCGAGTATAAAGGTAAAAAAATTCGTGTTTCTCTGGTAAGGGTTGGGGCACACTGCGACAAAAATGTCATGTCTTCACGCCTGTTATAAACTTGAGAGCAACTGACAGGAGAATTAGTTATTTATGAAATATCTGCCGCGTCTCTCAGCACAGTAATTGTTTTATCTATAACTTTCACAAGTCAACGGCCATTACCGGTCACAACGCTTCTTTCAAACCGCACATTCTTATTCTTATTCTATGATGGGGGCGATCAGACCTGCACTGACAACCCGCAGGAGGCGTGTTGTGCATTTCCACCTACCAGCCTACCCAAGCCATCCAAGCTCCTTAAAGTAACGGAGCACGGTCTTGGGTCGCTGGCATACCTGTTCCACTGTCATTGCGTCAGATGTTGTGGTACTTTTTTTATTTTTTATTATTTTTTACCGCACATCATCATCATCATCATGATTGGTCCATTTCATCTACGAAAGATGATTTCATGTAGCGTCCGGATGGTTATAGTATCTGCGCTCGTGGCTGAACAAGCCGACGCGAAAGCCGCAGAAGCGGTCACATTTATAGCAGGTGTACCTATTGCCTTAGTGCGAACCGCACAAACGATGTTATTAACGTACTTAAGACGATGTTAAAGGCAAAATCTTGAGTTTACAATGTTTTCGTTATGAAGCATAAACGGTAAAAATATTGAAAAATAGTTTAAAGACCGTTTAAAAATAAGAAACTAAGAATTTATTACTTATTTTGGTACCAATGAGACCAATTTAAAATAACGTATTCTAGAGTTTTTGAACCAGTTTTTTTCCTAATTCGTAAGTCGATCGATTTGTACCATAATTAGTATCTATAAATGTTTTTAGAGTTGTTCTTTAGATGGTCTTTAAGGTATTTTTCGAAAAAAGTATTCGGTAACGTTGATTTGCTGATTTTCTGTGACCAAATCTTAAATGAGTTTTAAAAATCTTCAATATAGTTATACTTAATTTAATCCACGAAGCTAGAGGATTTAATCGATTAATATATAAATAGTACGAGTACTTGTGTTTCGTAGAAAGTTTAAATAGGCTATTTGTTTATTACCTACTTACTGGATAATCGAAAGTAACTAGATTCATTACTGAAAGGCTTTTACATAAGTTTTTATATATGTCTCTGTTAAGATATTCTCAGTGCGTCCCCACCTTAGCAAAGCTTGGCGCCAAAAAAACAAAGATGGCGGATCAACGCGATCTCGGATGCAAATGGCGGTCACAAAAGCGCCGCCGGCATATTTAAATGTCGCAAGATGTGATCCACGGACGGGGGTTCTTCATTTTGTTGTTTATTTTGCTCTATTTACCGACCATTGTGCCACTACTAAGGCAGCGGAAAGCTGTTTGAATGCTGTTTCCAGTTGAAGAGATGTATTGATAGTCCTCTCAAGTCTTTAGGGCTGCAGAGTGAGGGGTCACTGACCTACATCAATGCGGCGGCAATGTTATTCATGTTGGATTGTTTATATTATTTATACTAGTTGGATTGTTTTTATTTATATGTTTATTATTATTTATTTATTTATTGAATTTCATTAATACGGTACACAGTCCAAGTTATAGTATAAATTAAATATTATTATTCTTAAATTATGAAAATAGTTGATCATAATTGTCATTAGTTACATTACAAAGAAAATAAAACACAACCAATAATTAACATTCATCAAGTTAGACATTTACAGTTTTACACACACATAATCACGTTAAATAAAGTCAAATATGTATAAACACAAACCTTAGCTATATCAGTCATACAATACCTATCATTGTCAAATCACGCGTCACTTATCTCTCACTCTTTTAGGGTTCCGTACCTAAAGGTAAAAACGGACCGGGACCGGGACCCTATTACTAAGACTCCGCTGTCTGTCTATCCGTCGGTATTCCGTATGTCTTCAGGCTGTATCTCAAAAACCGTAATAGCTAGAAAGCTGAAACTTTCACAAGATATGTATTTCCCATGCCGCTATAACAACAAATACTATAAAAAAAGAAATACCAAAAAAGCGTACATACCTACATATAAACTGAATAAAAATTGTTAACTAACTACTCCATAAAACGCGCGCTTTTTTTGGCGCACCATACACTTTGGTAATGACGTTAGCGCGAATTACTGAGCAAAATGGCGGCTTGACAGTCCTATTCTTAGTTGGCACGCATAGTACAAGTCATGAAGTCACACGTCGTGTTGGAGGCCAGGAGATTGTAGAGTGCGGCACACACGGTGGAGGGGTGACGCGGAAGCGACCCTCAGCGACAGCGCGGCTCAACCAAAAGCATGTGTCGCCTGCTACGTATATATATGCGAATAAACTGTTCCGGAACAAAAAGCTGATACAACTCATCGTGCAGTTCAGGTGCATCAATATCACCACGTAACTCAGCAGATACATTTGTATCTGTCTGATCAAGTTGATCATAAATATATTTGACGACCATTTTGACGACCTCGTTAGCGTAAAGGTTACCGAGCCGGACTGCTAATCAGAAGGTTCCGGGTTCGATTCCCGGCCCGGTCAACATCTTTGTGCTTATCTAAATTTGTTGGCTGTGGGTCTGGGTGTTACCTACATATGTATGTATTTATATATAATATGTATGTATGTATATGTAATATATCAGTTGTGTTAGCAACCATAATACGAGCTAGAAATGGTTCAGTATGGGGCTAACCAGCCGTGTGGGAAATGTGTCCTAATATTTATTTTATTTATTTATTTATTTGTGAAGAATACTCTCAAACACTTTAGCTGGTGATGACAAGACAGCAATCGGACGAGACTCTTCGACACTCTGTTTATTAGAGCTTTTGGGAATAGGGCCTACCCTCGAAACTTTCCATTGGGGCGGATAAACATCTAATACCAAAGCAGCATTAACAATGTGACAGAATGGGATACAGAAATGCTTCTTCAAATGATTTAATTTTTTTTTTTTTTAGGATACTTTCACACACGGCTGGTTAGCCCCATACTGAACCATTTCTAGTTCGTATTATGGTTGCTAACACAACTGATATACTACATATACATACATATTATATATAAATATTAAATACATATTTAACACCCAGACCCACAGCCAACAAATTTTGTTAAGCACAAAGATGTTGACCGGGCCGGGAATCGAACCCGGAACCTTCTTATTAGCAGACCGGCATGGTAACCTTTACGCCAACGAGGTCGTCAATTGCCGGAGGTATGCAATCTGGTCCTACAGCTAAGTTTCAGTTTGTTTATGCCGTAAACACGTCACTCGGTGTTATTTTGAAAATGTTAATATAGTTACTGTTACAGTTTCTATACTCATAGGCGAGATCCGTATTTAGTAACTGTAGATCCGGCAAAAAAACACTAGTGAATTTTTTTTTTTGTTTTTTTACTCTGAATAGGTCAGCGCTTGACCACAATTCACCTGATGGTAAGTGATATTGAGGTCTACGGTGGATCACGCTTACCTAGAAGGAACCGGTTCGCTCTCACCTTGAAAATCGCTAGATTGTAGTCATTGGGGAACAGGGAATTCGGCAAGAAATTCCTAAGTTTGGCTGTTCGGACAACAAAGGTGGAGGCAAAACGTTTTGTAAATCTGCAAAAGCTTCAGCCGCTTTTACCCCAGTGCTCAGCTTTTTTGCAGGCGGGCCGCGGACGGCAACAGTTTGGCAGCAGTGGCTTGTCGATGCGCAGTAGCAAAGCCGGAATGAGTCTGCATGCCATTCACTCACACGGCGTAACAGTAGGATTAATAAGTATTACTTGTGAAATATTTGCTTATATCTTCGTTAATGTTTGTATAACCGGCTATCACTTACGTTTATTGTGTCGGAATTAGCGGGACATGTTTCAGCACAATCAGTGTGCCATTCTCAAGGGCAGGAACACAGCCAACGTACGTCCGCGGTGACGGGTGGGCCTGCACTGCCTACACCATATCGCCGTTGTTTCTGGACCAATTTGCAAACATGTAAGTGACGTTTGCTTAGCTTCAGGTGAAATGTGTCTTAAGTATAAATGAAAATACTAGTAAAGCCACCTACAAAACATAAACACTTATAGTGTATGTTTAACACAATTATGTTTGACTCTCAAAGGACAGTGAATCTTTTGACGTTATAAGATAATAGAGAGTAGCAAAATTATGAAAAAGAGAAAGAGCGTTTTTTAGGGTTCCGTATCTAAAAGACCCCATTACTACTACAGACTATATAAGGCTTAGGCTGTATCTCAGAAATCGTGATAGTTAGAAAAAAAAATTATGGCTATACTAGCTGCCGACCACGGCTTTGCCTGCGATAAGTAGTACCTATTAAAAAATACATTGTTTTTCAAGCTATGTGTGGAATTGCACTTACTTACGGGTGAAAGAAAACATCGTGTGGAAACCGACATGTTCGAGTACCACAATATCCGAAGACGTGTGTCATCCCCAACCTGCACTTGGCCGAGTGGTGGGTTATGGCCTATAAATCTCTCCTCGTGAGAGAAGGCTCCAAGTCCCAGCAGTAGTGGGCTGCTTCTGCTTTATGCTTATGCACGAAACTTTGATAGATCAGCGGTGTACGCATCGCGTCTCGATCCGCGCGCGGCAGGGGGTATTGCTTTGCTGACCACCACATATTACAAAAAAACCTTAATTATTACTCCTACCATTAAGTGAACTACTTACTTAAATATCAATTTTGAAGTATTTAATTTCAAATACAAAAAATCTTTCAGTTTGAACTTTCAACCCTAATAGCATCTTCCGTAATGCCCCCTGGCAAATGTGTTCATAATTTTATTTTAAACATTTAATAAACTACTACCATAATAACTTTCAAGACTTGAACTTGATAAATAAATACTTTTCTATACAAACTCTCACCCCCCCATTCCATACCTTTAGTTCACTCTTGGCAGAATAATAAATGGTTTAAAGAAGCGTAGCTCAGCTCGGAAATATTTTGAAAAGGGTAGGATAATGACAGTAATTTCAATGTACATATTATATAATAGCCTGCTAGAAATTCATGAAAATGAAATGTACCAGAATAAAAAAGATGTTATTCCTTATTGTTTACGTAGGAATATAGGTAAAGTTCTACCAGCAAATAGACTAGCTAAAGTACAGAAACAGGGATGTTATACAAAAATATTAATGTACAATAAGTTGCCAGAGAAAATAACAAATCTTAATAGTAGTATGTTTAAACAGAAAATAAAGAGTTTTTGTGAAAGTAATTCCTTTTATAATTTAAGCGAATATATGAATATGGAGCTTGCAGAATCGTTATTCATGTGTAAACAGTAGTATTTTAAATTTAATAAACATGGAAAACAAGTGCTAATGTGTGTAGTATTTAATGGGGTACAATATTTATTTAATGAAATTTGTAAGTTTATTTAATTTTATCTAACTAATGTTTTTAAGTATTAAGTAATTATTGTAGCATGACTTGCCTTTAACGTATGTTATTTAGGGCTAATAAAGTTCTGTATTTCTGCAAAAAAACTTGATACCATTATTTTTAATTTTACAAAAACTATACATATTCCAAATTTCATTGCTAGAAGTTCAAAAACAAAGAAGTTTCATACAAACTGTCTTACCCCCTCTCACCCCCTTAGGGATGGAATTTCCCAAAATCCGTTCTTAGTACGCGTCTACATACCTACTAATACAAATTCATAACCCTAGGACCAGCCGTTTGGGCTCGTTGCCTATAGATGAATGAATGAGTCAGGACAAAGAGTTTTTTAGCATAGATTAGGTATTTTCAATTCATTTTCTCTTATAACTTCTTTCGCGTTTCGTTTTATTTTTTTTGTAGCTAAGAATACTAAGATACCTTGGAGATAATACTCGAAATACTTATTTAATAAAAGCTGCCTGAATAATAAAAAAAAAATAGACAGAGACAGTACGTTTGAAAAGAGACCCGAGCAGGGTCCATTATGAATTACTTACTTTTAAATGTGTAGCACCATAATGAAGCAATATATATTTCTCTTTGCATTCAAGAGCAATACAGATAGGCCTACCTACATATGTTTCTTCTTCTTCTTCGTATGAGCTAAGTGGCCAAGTTCTGGTGTCGAACTGACTGAATCTGGTGTTTTCAAACCGCCCAAAGGTCTCTAACTTGGCTTAACGACTGCTTGTACTAAGACTAACGGCCGGGACCTAAAGCTTAACGTGTCACCCGACCCACGATAGTGACCAGGTGAAAATGCTACTTGAAAAACGACAGTCTTGTGCATGGTCACCCATCCAAACACTGTCTGCATCAACCGTTGCTTAGGTCCTATGTTCGCGTCAAATCACCATAGATAGCCGAGCTACAGGCGCTATCTATACTATAAGACTCTTTGTCCTGACCTATTCATTCATTCATTCATTCATCTATAGACAACGCAGAGCCCAAACGGCTGGCCCTAGGGTTGTGAAATTTGGAGGGTGTATTTGTTTTGGTATGTAGACGCGTACTAAGAACGGATTTTTGGAAATTCCACCCCTAAGGGGGTGATAGGGGGTAAAACAGTTTGTATGAAACTTCTTTGTTTTTGAATTTATAGCAATTAAATTTGGAATATGTATAGTATATGTAAAATTAAAAATAAAGGTATCAAGTTTTTTTTCCCAGGGGTGAACTAAGGGTTTGTTATGGGGGGTGAAAGTTTGTATGGAAAAATCTTTATTTATCAAGTTACTTGAAAGTTGTTATGGTAATAGATTATTAAATAGTTAAATGAAAATCATATTATTTTTTGCCAGGGGTGCATTAAGGGGGATGCCATTGGGGTTGAAAGTTAAAAATGAAAGTTTTGTGTTTTTGAACTTAGAGGTGTAAAATTTAGAGTGTGTATATATTTTAGTATTTAAACGTGTGCTAAGAACGGATTTTTGGAAATTCCACCCCTGAGGGGGTGAAAGGGGGTAAAACAGTTTGTATGAAACTTCTTTGTTTTTGAACTTCTAGCAATGAAATTTGGAATATGTAAAATCAAGTTTTTTTTGCCAGGGGTTAAATAAGGGTTTATAGGGGGGAGGGGGGTGAAAGTTTGTTTGTTTTTTTTTATTTATCAGTTGAACAGTCTTGAACGTTGTTATGGTTGTAGTTTATATGGTGGTTAAAATATATTATAATATAAGTATTAATATATTCCAGGAGTGCATTATGGAATGCCATTGGGGTTTAAAGTTCAAAGGGAAAGCTTTTTGTTTTTGAAATTAAATACTTCTGAATTGGAATTTAAGTATGTGGTTCACTTAGTGGTATGGTTCACGTATTCTGATTATTTAAATTAAAATAATTGCTTGGAGAAAACAATCTAATCTGCCACATGATCACCAAAGTAGCTAAAAACAGAGGTTAACTACGAGTAGATCTCAGGAATCAAATGCGGAAAGACAGATGCGGCTCATTTTGATATCGTAGCAAAGTAATGTTTATATAAAATTGGCACGGGAATAGGATATAATCTAATTATTCCACAGGTTACGCGAAAAGCGACCTACACGCGGGCGGAGCCGCGGGCAACCTCTAGTTACGTATATATGTACTTAAGTACTTAATATCATTGATATAGTAGGTCCCCAGCGGTCACACACGCCCATCATACTTTACAATCTGTGATTATCTTTATGTATCCTACACGCGGGTAGTTGTGGTTTAGAAAAAACATAATTTTGAAATTGGAACGAGCCGTTCGATTTACGAGCGCGCAGGCCAGTAGGCGCGCTGCCCCGCCCACCTATTAAACGAAGGTTTTATATTTCGAACGTATTCGTAATTCGAATACGGGCCATAGATTATGGTCATTAAAAGGCCATAAATTTTATATTTCTTTTTAGATTTTTGATTGGCAGAAGTGGCTGGAACAAATTTATGTACCTCCTTCTAACCTAATGTCTTAAACAAGTTGTAAAAGTATATGTGCAAAACCAAAGGCTTAATATATTTAGGTACAAAATCTATTAAAATAAAAAATATAATAATTTTTTCACTTTTTAAAAAACAGAAGCAAAGAAAACATAGTCGCCACCTACCTACGCCATTAAAGCGTGTTATCGCCCACAGGTGCGCATAATTTATCGAAAAATTGCAACTTAATTGCTTCCACATTTTAATTAATGCTTTCAAAGGCCTTTGCATAGATAAGAAACATGCAAACCGTAAATATGACCGAGCTTGAGGGTCCAACAAAGGTGTGAAAAATGGCCGACTTTACTTTCCCGCCATTTTCCTTTTTTAAATAAATTATTTTTTCTTTCGTCTTGGTGCGATTTGCAAGAAGGTTGCATTAGGAAGGTGATAGATTTATACCTACATAGAAGAAATCTATGCTACATATGTAGGTAAGATGTAATTCAAACTTTTTGTTATTTGAACAAAGAGTTCTATAGTTAATCTTGGCGAGGTAAATCTTTGTTCGCTCTTGGTAGCGTAGTTGGTGGATTTTTGGACCAACTTATTGGATGCTAGACAAAACTGTCAACAATGCAGCAAAAATGTCATGATCTATTTTCAGGTAAACAATATTTTTAGAAAAAAATATGAATTTACTGAATTCATCTTTAGTTGTGGGAAAGAATTCGAGCAGGATATATTATGACGCGTTTAGAAAAACTCGAATGTCTTTCCCGCTTAACAAACGGATGTTCATGTAAGTTTGTAAGATCTGTTAATTAATCTCATAAGTAATGGTCTCATGTTTTAAGGTAGTTCTTAAGATTTTACAACACCTTAATGTTATTTATTTGCCGGGTACATGTTACTGTACTTATTTTATTTGTACTATACATGTTATGCTGCTTAAATAAAAAAAAACAAGTTAGTTAGATACAACTGCGGTAGAGCTAGATCGGTCTATTCTTAGGGTCTGCCCTAAAATGGTCCTAAGGCACAAAACCCTCAGGGTCTAGTAATCTATGGAGCGACGACGGTCTGCTTCCGTTTAGCAAAGGGATATAGATAGATGTTATGGCCGATGACGACCGTCCAATGGTCATCTATACCAATATTATAAAGAGGAAAAGTTTGATTTTTGTTTGTTTGACGCAAGTAGGCTCCGAAGCTACTCGACCGATATGAAAATTTTTTTCACCGTTGCGAAGCTACATTATCCCTGAGTAACATAGGCTATATTTTGTTTCTCTTTGCAACTTCGATTATTTTACAGCCATTGCGAAGCAGGGACGATCTGCTAGTCTATTACATGTATGTTGGAACGGACGTGACCGCGTTGATAACTTCGTTTGCACGGTTAAGAACAGGCGCTCCGATTGGTAGCAGATGACGTGAGGCAGTGACGTCACAAACTCAACTCTTAAATTTAATTTTTCGTTATAAATCATAAACAATAAAAAATATAGAAAAAATAGCGTAAAGACCGTCTAAAGAATAACTCTAGGAATATTTTATATCTTTTTTGCTACTTTTTTGACTTATGAATTAGAAATAAAATTGGTTTAACCCCTTAATTCGGCGCCTTTCAGTATAATTCCCATTGAAAAACTAAATAGACCAAATTATTTTAGCATTCAAATATCTTTACCAATTTTTCGAATTTAACTATAAAACATCCGTCGAATTAAGGGATAAAATTTAAAATTAAGCTTTTGCACCAGTTTTTTTTTATATTGATAAGTCTGATTGGTACTAAAATAAGTATAAGTATTTCTAGAGTTGTTCATTTGCTACGATATTTTTTATCGTTTATCAAGTGCCTATGAGGAATCGAATAAAAATACATAATATAGATTATGACAAAATAAATAATAATTTATTTAAACAATGTTACATAAACTATATCGAAATAGTTAAAAATAGAAAAATGTTTCCTGGAAAGGCCACCTTAATTAAAATAGCTTACGATTACGAAGAGTTAACTGTTTTATTTCTTCAATCTATCATCTACTTTTGACTATAAAAGATAAATATACATTATACTCACGCAGTATAATGAAAACGGTAAAATACCTAGTTAATACTGTTTTTTTTTTGACGTGACAACGTCTTAAATTAGGTTGCGGCTGGGAGTCACTTATGAAAAAGTGTAACGCCCGGTAACGTTACGATGAGTCACCGAACGAGAGAGAGGCCCGCCGAATGCCTTGCGTCTCTCTCCCACTCAACTATGATCGGTCTGCCGCGCGCGCAGCACGCGGCAGACGTTGTCACGTAAAATCTTCGCCAGTAAAACCGACTTTACAGGCAACCATTTTTTTTTTTAATTGTCTTGACCCCAGGTCCAGTGCTCCCCCCGGGCCGGCCGGGCCGCTGGAGTGGCGCGAGGTGGTATCGGAGGCGGAGCGGGCGGTGGGGTACCCGCCCTCCTTCCTCAACCTGCGGTGGCTGTTCAACGACGAGATAGCCAACACCGCCATACAGCTCCGGAAACTGGTTAGCAGCCCACTGTTCGTCCCCACTGCTGGGACTCGGCCTTCTCTCACGAGGAGAGATATAGGCCACAATCCACCACGCTTGCCAAGTGCCAGTGAGAGTTCTATTTTCCATAGTTACTACAGAATCTCTTATCTTAATATATATAAATCTCGTGTCACAATGTTTGTCCTCAATGGTCTCTTAAACCACTTAACCGATTATAATAAAATTTGCACACCATGTGCAGTTCGATCCAACTTGAGAGATAGAATAGTTTAAATCCAAATTATAGTCGCAATTTTAATTTATTGCTAATTATTGTCTGTTATTATTTGACAGTCACAATTATCTGTTAACTCCAAATGATTCTAACAGATGTCGATATCTTTCGACTGGGTTGAGTAAGTAATAAATAGATGGGGCTGCTATGGTAAATCTACGAACGTGTCATATAAGCTACACTATCTATTTTTCATACCCCTAAATTGTTTTTCCTCTTTTTTTCCATATGCAACTAAAATGTTACATTATTTATACTGTAACTATTTACTAATACTGTTATATTAATTGTTTTGAGTTTCTTCAATAATTTGCTTACTTTAGAGCAACGCTTTCAAGTTTATAATTTTTTTGTCAATTTGTGTCTTGTGTGATATTAGTATTTCCATTTTAGATAGTCCTTTATTAGTTAGTTACTATAGTACTTGTTATTTCCCTTTTTTAAATTGTTTGCCTAGGTTAAGGAGGAGGCTACACTGTGCTTCAAAACACCGGACTTGTCCTACAGTGAAGCACAGGGTACATCTTGTTGTTGTACAATAGTATGTAAGATAATTTTGTAAAAATATTCTTCTTCAGTATTATACACCACTTTATTTGCAAAAATAAACGTTTTATTTATTATTATTTTCTACCCGAAGGTGGGCACCAACCACCCGCTCCTCAAGTCCGCCAAGAACCTGCTCCTCGGTTCCAAGAGTCACCTCCAGTCGGTGGCCCTCGTCATCCTGCTCGTCTCCAAGGCTGCTGGCTTCAACAAGAACAGCTATGACAGGTCCCATTTCGTTTCTAATACTACGTAGGAAGAAACGATGGTCTGCCTCCATCTAGCAAAGGGACAGATGTTGTGCCCGGAGACGGCCGTCCCCAGGTCATGCATTGTAGCTAAGACCAGTCGTACGCGCGTTGAAAATACCGCTTGAGCGATTCAGAACGAGCGCTCTGATTGGTAGCGGGCGATGAAGTGTGACAGAAAGACGATACATCTTGCCCCGTGGCTCTACTCGCTTTAATCTGGGGTCTAGCATACCTGAAACTCAAAATTCTTTTTATTCATAAAATTTAAATTTACATGTCAACCTTTTTACATGTTACCTTAGATAAATAAAATATTTTATATAATATTAAAATTAGTTTCAGTCATTATAAACGCAATAAAAGTAAGTTCTATACGTTTCTGTAGAAAGTTTGCTCGATAAGCCAGTTTTTTAGCCTGATTTTATAACTGCCTACGCTAGGGCATTTTTGATCGTGTTTGGTAAGCGGTTGACACCTCTATACCTCATCAGCCGTTTGAGCGTAAAGAAGAGGCTTTGATGATATTTTCTTATCCTCAGAGACATGTATGAGTCAGGAGTCCTGCACTCGCAGCGAGCGCTGGCAGAAATAGTGGAGATGAAGAGAACAGGACACCTGGTGCACAGGACCATGGTCAATTTATGTGGCGAGGATAAGAAGAAGGAGAAATTCAAAGACTTGCTGTATGGGAATAAAATTGTCTTGTTAACTGGTGAGAGTATTAAAATATAAATATTCGGTTAAATGCGAGTTGGACTTGTGCACAAAGGAATACGGCAAAATTGTTGTATGTTGAGCCTCCCTTAAATATATATTTTACACGCTTTCTATTAGCTTCACCTGTATGTTTGTTTGTAACCGACTTCTTTGGGCGAGATTTTGACCCACTTTAAACGGCCAGATTTCGTTCAAACTTTGCAGATTTATTGAGGATCGATGACAATACACTAATTTGATAAAATTACGGTTTTCTATAAAAAGCGTGTTTTTTAGTTTTTTTAAGCTATTATTATTACTAGCTGCGCCCAACGATGTTACGCTCGTTAATCCGGGATAATAAGTGAGTCTTACTTTTCTCCATAACTAATTTAATCATAATCAGTTAAGCCGTAATCCGTTTGAGCGTGAAGAAGTAACAAACATATGCACAAACTTTCGCGTTTATAATATTAGTAGGATTCTGTTATATTCGGCTAATATTTTAATTTGTGGCAATTCAACCGTCGACTATCACGGTTTATGAGATACAGCCTGGGTAATAAGGACCCGTTGGTTTCCTACCCTTCACTATTGTTACATAATAATATGGACGTAGGTAAGTTAATAATGCGTTCACAATACTATTTCTTGATAAATAAAATAAAAATCTGGAAAGTATTTGTTAAAAATATGTTTTTGCATTTTAAATTTAGATTTATCTAACTTGAAATATGTATGTTTAGAATAACCTATGACCACTCTATGTATGTTTAGAAAATAACAATTAAAAATGGTTTTACCTTTATAACAGCCTGGAGTTTACGTTTGACTGCCTCCAGGTGACTTCCTCCTGGCGTCATGTCTGAAGCAGCTCGGCGGGCTGCGGAACAACGAGGTGACGGAGCTCATCTCGTCAGGCCTTCGGGACTTGGTGGAGGGAGACATGCTGCCAGAAAGGGACAGCGATAACAACCCGCTGCCCATACAGCCCAAAGGTTTGTTGGCTCTGTGGCGTCTCTGTCTCACTTCATCGCCCGCTACCAATCTGAGCGCTCGTTCTGACTCGTTCAAGCGGTATTTACAACGCGCGTAGGACTGGTCTTAGCTACAATGCATGATCTATGGACGGCCGTCTACGGACACAACATCTGTCCGGGGGGATATCCCTTTGCTAGATGGAGGCAGATCGTCGCTCCATAGCTCTTACTACACAGTGGGAACAACCTTCAAAATCCTGCACCGTTGATGAATCTGGTAAATCCCACAACTGGCAAGACAAGGATTCGGATTCTAAAGACGTGCTGCCAGGCAAGGACAGTGACATTTTTTTTTTGGATTTGTTGACTTTTATTAGCTTCTACTGCTTGGCGGCGGAATGACTGGCAAACTTCACCGGACGGCGCCCGTAAAAGTGGACTACCGCTAGAAAATGGAACACATAACACACCATAGATTTCTTCATAGTTATTGTGAAGTATTCTAGTTGCTAGTGTGTCCACGGTTTATTTACCAAACACTTGACACGATAAGAAACGATCTTATCACTGTATGAAACACCTTACATTGGTATCTTTAACCTACCCAAAATGCTATTATTGTTCTTCCAGGCAAAAACGATTTGGTCAAATACGACTGGGAAAACGAAGACAACTTATGCAAGCTGGGTTCGAACGACTTCCTAGGACAGGGGAAAGATGAATGGATCTACAGAACCATCCTTCAATCCGGGAGTATGTTGGGCAAAGGCTGTCAAGGAGCCATGAAGTTGGCAAAACTTGGTTCGCAAGTAGAAAAGGACGCCTACAGACTTGGTGGTCATTTAGCATTGCTCTGGCAACTGTATCTGGACATTAAAGACTTTTTTACACATCCATATAATTACTCTTTGGTTGGTGCACCAGTAACAATAGCCTTATGGGAATATCCTCAACTATACGGACATATACTAGAGGCGAAGTTAGAAGACCGTCCAGTAGACTTCAAGCAGTTGTTCTACTCGGTACAAGGGACGAGGTCTATCGAGTATTTGACGATATTCTTGAATGAAGAGTTGGCGTCAGTTTTAAAATATGTCGACAAATTGCCCGAAGGTGACGCAAAGACAGCTTTAAGGAAAATGGCGCTGACTATCCATGATGAGGCGGTTCAATATATTGAATATTAATTAAATGTTTTCCTGTACTTGGGGTTTTTCTTTGAACCTGTTATGTGGTCATTTTATAATCTACGTCACAAGTGCTGGGTAATCTAATCTAAAATTAAAATGTCAGTGTTTTGTAACATCACATTTTAGACTTTAATTATGCAAAAACATTAAACTATAGGTAACAACAATATCACGTGAACAAATGAAATGTACTGTAATGTAGATATTTACATTTATACATACAATTCATCCTTTTAAAGGAATACAACAGTTGCATATTTATTCTAATTATATATTTTTGTGTTTTAATAATATATAAATTATACTATTAACTTATTTAGATGCTGTTGAGAATTTAGTCCAATCATAAATTGACAGTATATAAGTTGTAAGTTGTAGACAGTAAAACATAGTATAAAGACTCAGATTGTTATGATATATAAAAAAAAACTGAATAAAAGACTTACAAAAAAATTGTTGCTTAACAATAAAAAATTGGTGAGTAAATCCTGATTTATTTTATAAATCAAAAAAAGAAAATACTTTGCAGAAAACAATATAAACAGATTTCCCTAAAATTTTATAAAAATCTAACATCTAATATTATAATGTGGTAATCAATCGTTTGATAGTGTCAATAGGCTGGCTATCTCCAAACAGTTCAATATAATTACTAGCTTTATTTGCATTTTCTTCATACAAAGCCCTAGTTTTTTCTACAGCGTCTGTTTTTAACACATCCACTTTCAACTGCTCATAATCTATATTGCTAATATTTTCTGCTTTCTGTATGACATGGTACAAATCTTTATTCTCTTGTAAAGCAAATAGAACGGGGGCGCTGACTATTGTGTAAGGATCTTTATTTTCTGATGTAATCTTCTGATACTCTGTTGCTGCTTGCCATGCTAAACATAAGTGGCAGCCAAATTTATAAGCATTTTCTTGCTCTTTTGTACCTAATCCAGCTAGTAATGCTGCACCCTGGCAACCCCGACCAAATAAAGAACCACCACTGTACATAGTCCGTAATGTCCACTCTCTAACTGGTAACCCTAATGTATTCAACACTTCTAATGGTAAAGTATCACTGTTAATAACATACTGATCTACATTACTGTCTGGTTTCCCCGGCAATGGCATATTTTGTGCATCTCTTTGACCGAAAAATTCTCCCTCACTCAAATCTCTTAATGCTGTAGATATTAAGTATGATAAATCTTGGTTTTTTAACCTTGCGAGCATACCATTGGCTGTGACGAGTAGGTAGTCACCAATGAGTATGGCTATTTTATTAGCAAACATTGCCGTGTCACTCGTGTTTCTCTGATTTACTGGGATGTTGAGTAAACCTCGGTGCACGTAATGTCCGGTGCGAATCATTTCTGTCAGCTCGGCCAGTATTCGTTGATTTTCTACAACCTTGTTGGAGTTTAATGAAGATTGGTGTGGTGTCACTGCTTTAGACAGGAGGAGAATAACAAGACCCCATGGCTGGAGGTTGTTATGCTCATTATAAAGCAAGGTTTTAACTGTCTTCACTATAGGATGGTTACTGTCCACCTGAAAACAATAAACACTAATCAATGCCAAATATGTGCGGTAAATACAAAATAACCTTGAAAGAAATGTCACATGGCATCTTACTTGCGATCTATTACATAATATTTTTAATGAATTAAATCAGTATTAATACTATGCAACTTAATAGTGCCCTTGAAAAACTAGTAAACGTGAGGTTTTAATTTAGGAAACACCTTGAAATAGTAAACTTTTAATAAAAACAAACGCGGAAGTACACACTTCCGTACTTACAACTTTACGTAAATGCATGGCGAGATTAGCGAATTCGTCGCTCAAGAGCCATCTCAGGTTCATAAAGGAGGTCGGATATCCAACTATCTTCTCAGCCTCTTTTATAACTTTGCTCCATTGGGCCACGGGTGGTCGAAATCCGAAGTCTTCTTGAGTTAAAATGCTCATCGTAGTCTCCGAGCGAAATTGCTGAGATAACACCGCCGTACGGCGTAAATGCCGCACTAGAGTGTAAGACATCACTTCTAATTTCACTTTTTGCTAGAAGAAAGCGCCTTTCTATTCAATTTTGATGAGAAATTAAATAATTTTATGAAAACACACTGTGCACTCCAGCTCGCGTTAGGCGATTATGTCACTTTTGTTTTGATTTGACCTTTTGATTTTGACGTTTGACGATTCGCTCAAAAACTTAAGTAATGATTACCATCACAGACGAATATAGACAGTGAGATAGCTAACAATTCAACAAACAGTTTGATGATGAAATATTTGTAACTGTATCAATAATCTATAAAAATTATATCCAGGATTTTAATTTTAGTTTTGAGTACTCAAGAATAAAGTCAAATCGGATTAGGTGACTGAGAGGTTTTCGAACGAACATAGTTGTGCCCGCGAGCGCAAAATACTTTTAAAATATAATGGAAGAATAACTATTGAGCATTATTTTTGTCTATATTTCAGTTAAAGCATTCATTATTTCTTTATAGTTCCGTTTAGACGAAAGTAGGTACCGGTAGCATATATTATTCTACAATATTGTGTAATACGTAAACGTAGACAGAGTTGTTTTCTCTGTCTACGTACGTAAAGGATCGTATGTGACAGGATTTTGAAGTTTAAGCAGAAAGAAAACAAAAGAAAAACAGACGTAAGTTAGACATTCGTTGGTTGGACCACGTCGTTTTTCAATAATTTGAAGAAGGAACTATGTAGTCATTTATGACGAAGTGTGGAATTATAAAGCGCCTACAGTAAATAGTTGCTGCGTCATATATTCTGCCAGGCACCAATGAACATTGGAAGTGGCTTTGTATATCATTATAATTGCTCTGACTTACTTTAAAACCCACAAGATATGATCTCAAGTACAGAATTATAAAATTCTATGAAAAGGTGCGGTCATATTAACGAATAATATAAAGACAAAATCGTGATTTTACAAGTAAGTATTTCGCTATAAAACGTATTCGGTAAAAAATCCGAAAAAACTTAAAAACAACTGTAAGAATATTTATTCTGATTTTGGTATTAATCAGACTTATGAATTAGAAATAAAACTAAGTCAAAAAATTTCCCCCCGGAGGCCCCACATTGTCGAGGCGGGGGGGGCTCAGTATCCGTGGCCTGGTCACCCACGGTGAAGCGAAGAGGGTCCCTGAGGAGTGCTAGATGGAGTGGCACCAGTAGGTTGCGGAAACTCATTCCGGGGGGGTTTCGCAACCAAGACGGGCTTGCGGTGTGGTTTGGGAGGCACCGCAGCCGAGAAGTGTCTCTCCCTACCTGCCGCGGCCTCGTGCCCATGTGGTGGGAATGCATAAATACATTTCCTCAAGAAAAAGATAATAATTAATAGTTAAAAAAAACTAAAAAACACGCTTTTTATATAAAACCGTAATTTTATCAAATTTGTGTATTGTCATCGGTCCTCAATAAATCTACAAAGTTTGAACGAAATCTGGCCGTTTAAAGTGGGTCAAAATCGCGCCCAAAGAAGTCGGTTACAAACAAACATAGGTACAGGTGAAGCTAATTATAAAGCGTGTAAAAAGAAGTGCAATTTGCAAAAATATATGCCGCAATATATCATGTGTCACTTTAAATTGTAGTGTATGTGTATGTGTGTATGTTGTTACTTCTTCACGCTCAAACGGCTTAAGCGTTTTTGAAGAAATTTGGATAGGTCAGACCTTGGATTAAGTCACATAGCATTGAAACGATTTTACCTTCTAAGTAAGTTGATCAACTAACTCAATAACGCTATGGCCTATGGTAAAAATCGTAACCGCTTAACTTATATGCTGTTTAGTAATAGTATCTAATAGGTACATAAGTATATTATATCAATACGTCCAGGATGTAAGTGGGCTTACCACCCTCGCACAAGACGGTGGCCAGGCAATAAAAAAAAAAAAGCAACTGCATAATTTGTAGGCAGGCCATGGCAGCTAGCCGCGGGCGGTAACGTGAGTAAAGCAAAACGAGTAGATCGCAGCGGCGCTTGATGGAGGGACACGATACAGGATACAGATTAACTCCATGTAACGTCACTCGTTATAAGGCGCTGTTATATCGAGTTTAACCGCGCTATACATTCACACATTTAAAAGAAAATTGAAAAACTTCTTTGTGGAAAACCCTTTTTATGCTTTAAATGAATATATGAGGTTGCCTCTTTCAGAATCTTTATTTAAGTATGACGGACTGTAAAGTGACATGAATTATATGTAAATGTGTTGTTATTTTCTATTTTATTATTATGACATTGTACGAATAATTATATTATTATGACATTGTATGACTAATTATAATATTAAGATAATGACTAATTCATTGATTGATTGTTGATGAAGATACGTACCCAATATGTAAATTTGACGTGCCTAGTATAACGCAATGTTATAAGGTTAATAAAGTTCTATGATTTCATATACAGTGTAAACTCTATATAACAGAGTCTCTGTTTCCTGAGAGGTATCATCCGGAGGCCTTCAAAAGTAGAGTTAATAGGTATCTTCTAGGTAAGCGTGCCACACCGTAGACTGCAGCGCAGCTTAACACCAGGCTAGCTGTAGTCAAACGCTAACCTACCAAGGATAAAAAAAAGGGTTATTAAAGAGGGGTAAGGTAGACCAATAGGGGGTCAATAATCACCAATACAAATAATTCTTGTGAGGCCTAACATGAGTGGGATAGATCCCCGCTGAGATTCAACTAAGCTTCCGGTGAACGAGAGTATTAAAAGATCTGCCACATGCACAAACCTGCAGTTGGTCGGTCGCAGGAAATAATTTGCCTTATAGGTGCTTTTGCCTTTGTTTTTACATGTAGCATAAATTACGAAACTGGCTCGTTCAAAAGACATTTTATACAATTGACGAATACTTTACCATTCAAAATAAAAGCTTTAGATTTGTATAGTTATTTAGTAATGTAATTATAAATGTAAAAATAATAATTATGTAACTGTTAATGTATTGTGACATGTAATTATTCATTTATATATTAATATTTTTATGACATCTAATTAAAATTACCAATACACGAGTTCATAGATTTATGAGTTTATGAGATAAGTTCCAAACTTTTCTTAGTTTGCCTCCAGTATTAGATAAGTACTTATTACTTATTATTTACTTATTCGACTTGCTAAATATTTTTAAAGAAACTTTTATTTCAAATGTTCATAAATGCACGTTAAAAAAAATAACGTAACTGGTTTTCAAACGATAGTTTCAAAAACCGAAATCGAAAGGAAACAAATTCATCAATTGAGTCTTTTTATTTCCCTTTCTGTGAATGCAGGCTCTCAGCAAACAGGCCGCAGGGCGTGCTGCTTGCAATTACGACTAATTGCCGAGCTGATTTTACAGAAATAATTCACTAATACAGTCGCTCGGCCACGCCTCACCCAGCGCATATCTTTATATCTACGCACGTGTGGCGGCCATTTTTTGCTTCTAGTACCTGTCCGCCATTAAACACGGCTTGTCGTGCAAGGGATCTAAGAAACTACCAGTTTATCAAGTTTTTGTCACATCTAGATACATCGATGTAAAAAAAAACACGATGCTCATTTGACGCGAATCAGATTGGAGTATGTTAATAAAAGCAATTAACTTTCACACAAAACCATTTAGGAGACGCCATTGCGTTCCAAAAACAAAGCCCTGTCTATGGTCACCGATCGCTTATAAATATGCATAGAATATTTTTTTGAAAAGGGAACGTTAATAAGTGAGGTGCGCTCCTCGGGCCGACGGCAAATTGCTTCTTCGGTTATTATTCTCCCCATCGCCAATCCTATACATTTAAAACCAATTATGTTTTATTACAGGCTGAAAAGGAAAACAAGCCGTTTCCATCGAGCGGGAAGAGGACAGCGCGCTGACCAAAGAGTCCACGAGTTAAAAGTATAGATAACCTCGGGGCGCGCGCTTTTTGATTTCTATTTTTCTTTTCTTTTTTTTTTTTAGTAAGGCACTGGCACGATTTGATGTGTGCCGTGAATGGGCGCGTAATGGGTGTTAGGAAATATAAAATTAAATCGGATATAATGAGGCGCACGATACATAGGTTTCGTTCGACAGCCTTTTGTCTGAGGTTCGTCGACCCGCCATCGCCGGCTTTATAATTAAAATGGCGTGCTTTTTAAGTTTGTTTGCGAGGAACTAATGGATGTGCTGGAGCGCTTTTGTGACTCATTGGCGCTCGGCAATTCACTATTATATGGGCTTTGTTTTTTGACTATTGTCTTCTTATGTAGATACTTATTTTAAGATATTTTATGTAAAAAGTAAAAGTGATTTTTGAACTATCTACCTAAAATTGAAACCTTCGCTTAAAATACCTAGTTTAAAAAATTAGTTACAAGAAAAGTTAGTAGTATACGAAATTCGACGCAAACATGGGGCGGGGCATAAAAGACAACAACAATTTTCTGTAATATATACTTAATGTATTTTTTCTTTCATCTTTCATCTTATTTTGGTATGAAACTTATAAATTAGAAGAAAAATTAGTTCCAAAAATCTAAACTTAATTTTTTAACCTGTTTTTTTTTTGTATGGCTATATCTGATTTGTACCAAAATAAAAACGATTATTTTTCGAGTTGAGCTAAAGCTCAACGAAAAGTCAGTCAGTCTATAAATCTATCTATAAGTCAGTCAGATCTCAGTCTAAAGATGGCCTTTAAGCTGTTTTTGCAATATTTTTTACCATTTATAATAAATGGCAAAAAACTGTTAATTCAAGATTTTGCACTGGTTATCGCCTTAATATAAACCAACCCATTTTATTTTTGAATGCAGAAATGAGAATTACAACTACAAGTATTAATTACAATATTGTAAAGAAAGTTTAAACTATAATTTTCTTCAAAACACCTGCGTCTAAAGGTACCTTTTAATTGTTTCTATTTTGGGATTGTTTTTGTACGATATTTAAAGGTCCAATTAATATTTCGCTCGCGGCAGATTAGAGGCAATTATGAATAAGTTTTTAAAGATTAACAACGACTAACGTTCAGCTAGAATTAATAAGTATTATGTATGATAGCGAGTGTGGCTCGGTAAGGAAACGTGTGCTTTCAATTATTGGTCCCTAGTTTGATTCTGACCAATGACTTGTTTTTCAAGTTATGTGTAGATTTGCACTCGCTTTACGGTGAAGAAAAACGTCGTGAGGGAACTGACATGTATGAGGAACACAATATACGAAGACCTGTACAGGAGACATACCTATATAGAAGAATTTTCAGCTTTTATAATATTACTAGCTGACCCGGCAAACGTTTTATGCCTTAAATACATTTAAAAACACTATAATGGATCAGTTATCGAGCGGTATGGTATGATTAAATTACTAAAATAGCCATAAAAAAATAGTGGTTGGTGATAAAAAAGTAAAAGTTTAGGGTTGTATTAATTTTTAATGCCAAATTATAAAAAAAAAATCCGTCATAAAATTAAAAAAATATATTTAAGGGTCACCAACCCTTATCATTTAGGGGTATGAAAAATAGATAGTAGCCGACTCTGAGACCTACTAAATACGCATATAAAATAAGGTAAAAATAGGTTTAGCCGTTTCGGAGGAGTACGGTAACAAACACTGTGACACGGAAATTTTATATATAAGAAGAAGATAAACCTCCGTTAAAACTTCGCATACATTTCAAAATACATACCTACATGCAAAATGGTTCAGTAAGGAGTTCACCAGCCGTGTGTGAAAAAAAAAAAACTACAACAATTTTGCGGAGGCGAATGCGGAGGCTTCGATTCTTTGCGGAAGTTCCGCATCAACGGTGGCGAAGGCGGTGTTTCGGTACAACCCTAGAACCTTGTATTTAAACCCAAAATTACTATGCGTGCCAACTAAGAATAGGACTGTCAAACCGCCATCTTGCTCAATAATACGCGCAAACGTCATTACCAAAGTGTATGGTGTGCAAAAAAAAATTGTAAACAAATTATATTCAGTTTATATGATTTGTACGCTGTTTTGCTATTTGTTATACATTTTACGGCAAATTAATCATAAATGATTAGGATTTAAAAGTAAAAGCATATTTATAAAAATATATATATGTTCTTTCATTGTTGGCACTTCTTTTTGTACCAAATAAAAAGAGTTTATTATACTGCTCACAGCACTTATGTCGAAACTATCCAAAACCAATGTCTCTTTACGTGATTTTTTTTTAGGTGTTGTTAACTTGTCTTGGGTACTTCTTACCTGTAGAATTAATTAATCCAAAATAATTATACAATAATAAAATCAAGAATAATTATGCAATTATTAAATTTATATCTATGAACAAAAAAAATTTTTTTTTTAAGCTTCTTTGCTAGCAGTACTTTTTTGACAGCTATCGTGTGAAGTTGAAGCAAGCGCGATCCTATTCTTAGTTGGCACGCATAGTACCTCCATGTTATCTTTGAGTTGGTACAATGAAGTCAACGCCAAACATTTCAACATTTTTATCCGTCGGCGAGATGAAAGCCGGTATTGTTACATTGTACGCTAATGCGGCCATTGAGGACGTACGGACAGACCGACTGTTTATATGTAGATGGAGCGTTCCGGACAACCTTTGAGCGTGATACCTGGATTAACTAAGCATGAGAAGATTTATTTTTTACCCTTGATAGGTTTGCGTTTGACTACAACTTGACTAGAAATAACAAACATACACACAAAAACTATCGCATAATATATGTTTGTTATTTCTTCACGCTCAAACTAAATGAATGAATGAATGAAAGAATGATTTATCTTATATGTAAAATTTCCATGTCACAATGTTAGTTACCGTACCTACTCCTCCGAAACGGCTTTACCGGTTTTTACCAAATTTTATATGCGTATTCGGTAGGTATGAGAATCGGCTACTAAGTATATATTTTTCATACTCCTAAGTGAGGCAAATCAATGTTTGCCGGGTCAGCTAGTTATCTATAAAACCAGGTACATAGGTGGTATTATAAAATGTCATGAAAGTTAAAAACTATTTACAACTAAAAATGTATGTGATTCCTTTAGTTTTACCCGTAGGCTTACAAACATGAGTTTAACTAACATAAACCTCATGTTTTTTCGATACCCGAACAAGGACCGTTATGAGACTTTTAAATTATAGATACAGACATTTAAGACCAAATAATGTAACCGTAACGATTCAATAAATGTTTTTACTCTGACTTTGAAAAGAAAAATAAAAAATTTTAGAACCAACCGATAAAATTAAAAAAAAATATTTCATTTCGAGATGAGATGGATGAAAATTTTATTTAGTCACTGAAACTGTTGCTTCATCATTATCATCCACAGCCAGTTATCTCCCAATGCTGGAAATAGGCCTCTCCTTTAACATGCTATTTGTTTTAATCAATTTTTTTAAGTTTACAAAATTTTCGTTCTCTATCTTCGTATATATTTATTGAAAATATTTTTAATGTAATGTTCACTTCATTATTCTTAAGTCTTTGTTATTCTTAAGCTACATATAAATTTATTTGAATCTATAAGTACCAAATAGTATTTAATAAAGTATTTGTACTAAAATGTTATATTTTTCTCATTCTAACAAAGTAGGAACCATCGTATGTCTAATGGTTCTAACAAAGCGTTAGATGATTCTTCTACTCAGCGATAGATGTCGCTACTAGTATTCATTTTGAGTAAAAAGGTAAGGCTTCGATAAATAATTTATTATAATCACTGGTGTTTTAGAACCACAATAAAATAATATAAGTATATGTAAAAAGTTCTGAAAATCCAATTAATACGTCTTAACTTTTTTGCGTAGATCGCACTCTCTAACGGCTGGACCGATTTTGATGAGATTTACGTGGAACATAGGTAAGCACCTGGGCGAATTAACGTAGGCTACCGTTTATACCGGATTATATAACTTCTTTTAGTCCCGGACTAAAGCGGGTAGCACCGCGGGACGCAGATAGTATTCTAATAAATAAAAATAATAATTTTGAGAATCGGTTCACAAATGGCTGGGAAATCGATGAACAAAATTAAAAAAAAATTATATACAGTCGAATATAGTATATCTAACCTCCTCATTTTTTGAAGTCGGTTAAAAAACTGGTCATAACATGATACTCGTATCTACACGAGTGTGATAGCTAACCTATTTAGCGACTGAACTTATTAATAAGTAAAGAACATTTTTAAACAAAGACCTATAGTATTGATTAAGAGATAGGAAATATATGAAACCCTTCCTTTTCCATTTTATTTATCTATAAAATTGACGCTTGAAAGGTGGTCTCATACAATTTTAAAGTTTACTACGCCAGGTGCCTGAATAACATTTTTAATTGTAAAATGTATCTTTAACGTACTTGTTAAGTAAATAGTTATTACTTTACGACCTATTATGATAGTTAATTAATAAAAGATAACAGGTGCTGATTTTATGGACCGATTAAGAGATACTAAAGGTTTAATTGCTTAAACAAACGTTATTTTCCTATTTTATTGTTAATTACTTTTCAAGAGTTACTTACATATTATAGTTGTAAGTAAATTATATTTGTCGTTAATCTTTTTAATTTGTTATACGTTATAATTAAAACTGTAAATAAATAAATTAATAAGGTTAAACTGTTAATAAATAAAGTTATTATTATAAATTACAAGTAGATAGATAGAAAACTATTTATTTGAAACATTAATGCATAATAAAAAAAGCAAGGCTTAAATAACAGACAAAAATATCGAACAATTAAAAAGAGACCGTCTACAGAACTACTCTAAAAATACATATTATACTTTTTTTGTTACCAATCAGACTTATGAATTAGAAATAAAACTGGTTAAAATAAATCTACAAAGTTTGAATGAAATCTGTCCGTTTAAAGTGGGTCAAAATCGCGCCCAAAGAAGTCGGTTACAAACAAACATACAGGTGAAGCTAATATAAAGCGTGTAAAAATCTAAAATTAAGTTTCAGTGCCAGTTTTTTTGATACCAAAATAAGTATAAATATTCTTAAGGTGGTTCTTTAGACGGTCCTTACGGAGTGGTTTTTTATTTGTTCGATATTTTTGTCCGTTTTTTAAGCCTTTCTTTTTTTATTATTCATGTTCATGTCTGTGTCCTATAAAGAGTTTTCTACTTATCCAAATTAAAAAGATAAACGAGAAATAAAATTTACAAGTATAAAAAAAATCTTATAACCTTTCATTAGTCTTTAATAATGAAAGGTTATAAGATCTTATCTGAGTGCAAAACATAGATTGTCGTACATAACATTGACGTACGATTAACGACCATACGGTTTTTGGAGAAAAGTGAGTACTAGCCGCTTGATGATAATAGAGAGACCAAGGAGGTCAATACTAAATAATATAAAAACTCCTTAAAATGAGGTTTCTCTTTCCTATCAATGAGGTTTAAACGAAGTATATTAATCCTCTTTGGTGCAGTGTCAAGTATTTACTCCATTCAGTTAGACATAAAGGCCGGCGCACACCGCACCGCGAGTTAAATTCGCCGGTGATAGATACGCGAGGCGCGCGAGGAATGTAATTTTCACACGCTGCCGCCAGCGGCGTCACTGCGATCCCCCTTGCCCCCAGTGGGGGGTGGGGAGAACCCTAGGTTCTAGTTTAGGAGGCTGCGTAATGCTTTATTCTAACCCACTTATATGACTGTTTCACACTAATAAACTGTATAAAAAAAACGTTTCCAGTAGGTAATAGTCCTATACAGCGCATGTGTTGCTCATAATTATAACGAGCTGGTACTCAAATGTTGTGACGCCTCAGATAACAACCAATGTAAGACTCACATTACTGAACTGGATGTATTTAGTAACAGTCTCAGTCAATTTAGAAATAATATAAGTTATAGGTTCAATTTTTAAATTGCTTGGTACTTAAGATTACCCCTTTTTTATATGTATATCAGAGCTGAACCTTCCTTCTTATTATGTTTACACTAGCATGCTGTGTACTCTATTTTGGATTGCAGACTTGTTTTTGTTCTTTGTAGTTTAGTAATGTTAAAATGAATGTAATCTGTCTGAGTGCCTAATAAATAAATAAATGACAATAAGTAATATGTGAGCTGGTGGAAACTGGCTGAAGACCGTACTATATGGCGTGTTGGAGAGGAGGCCTATACCCAGCAGTGGGAAGACACAGGCTGATGATGATGAATATGTGTATGTTTTTTTTAAACTTGAAATAGGTATGTTTTATCCCTACCCACTTAAGGCATATGGGTGTAAGTTTTTTTTACTCTAAATAAGTCAGCGCTTGACCACAATTCACCTGATGGTAAGTGACATTGAGATTTACAGTGACACGCGCTTACCTAGAAGGAACCTATTCACTCTTGCCTTAAACAGAAAAACAGGAAATTCGGCAAGGAACTTCAAAGTTTGGCGGTTCGGACAGTAAAGGTGGAGGCAAAACGCTTAGTGCGTGCCTTATAAAGCAATTTTTTTCTATTCTATTATATTTGTATGTATTTCAATCAATTTTAGATTAGTTTCAGTTTTATGTTTTTTAATTTTAGATTAAACATGAATAAAACAAAGGTATCAGTAGAAAAATAATGAAATAAATAAATACAGCCATCACCTCCCCGCCTACAGAGAGTTCTAAGGACGGATGCTCCAGAAAATTGCTACAATGATTGCGCGCGGGAATCCCGAAATGAAGGAAACGCTTCCTCTAGTACATACAGTAGGTACTGTAGTGCCTTATATACCACGATACTGTTAGGCTTTGACTTTACTAAGGCTTGTGGTTTGTACTTAGATAAACATACTACTTATTATTATGCATACTACTATACGTCTCTTAATACATGGCAGAGGATTGTATCATCATCATCATAATTATCATCATGTATATTGCAAATTATTTTGGCTATAGACACGGAGCGAAACTCCAAATAAAATAAATCTTGAAGTTTTATTTTATACTAGCTGCTTCATCATAATTTCATATGCAAACCTAATAGGTATGTGATAAAGTCACTTCACGCTTATTTCTTTTTAATATTTAACAACGCCAATAAAATAATATCACCAAATACGTGAGCATATTTAGCTTTAACGCATAAAGTTATTACAATTAATGAATTGAATTGAATTATCAAGATTTTTTTACATATCTACTGACTTACCAACAAAGACAAAGAAAAAGCCCAAAAAAAAATCCTAACAAAATATTAATAGTAATATTATAGCAAGCTAGATAAGTAAGTGAATCGCGGCTCAAGAAATTTCGAAGATAAGTTTATGAATCTCCGATACAAGTAGCTATTCGAATGTCCAAGCACGTAGCCACGACAAGGACCCCAATATGCAGCTAATTACTTAAACAAAAGGGACAACAGATACATATACATTCTAGAAGTAAATACATTACTAACAATAGCTCATATTTCAATAACAATATGGCGTTAATTTTGAATGAAAACGGACTGCGCTTTCAACTCTGAAACGATGTGAAACGTTTGAAATTCGAACGTTTACATTGTTTTAAATTCGTACACAGCCAACATTCCAATTCGGAAAACACGCGACACTAAACGTTGTAGTGCCGCTTTAGAACGTAAAGTTGCATGTAAACTTTTCGTCGGTTACGAAAAGAGGTTGCAGACTTCCTTATTCATTAGTCGGGCGAGGTAAAGTGGCGACATCTATCTTCTGTTTCTTATATTGACAAGGCCATCAGGCGGACTTGGGACGAGGTAATAAAGAAATTGCAATCCTTATATGTGGCGATTTAGCATTGCTGATGTGGCGTAATGGAACCCACTTAATTGAATAATCCTTTCTGTAGTGCCGCCCTATTTGTGGCCGTGTCTCTGTAAGACGCGAAACGATTTTTGTAGTTCTAGAACATTTGAGTTAAGTATGGGTAATTTAAAAGTTTATTTTCAAAACAGGATGTTGAGAACCTATTCAAACGAATTAATTTTGCGTACTAAAATTGTTTCAATATTGTTTAATTATGTATTAATTTTAAAAAATAAAATAAAATCGTCTTTTAAGGGGGCCTACCATACAACAAACGTGTATTTTTGCCATTTCTTGGTAATAGTACGGAACCAAACTTAATTTTTTTTCTATTAAGTATGTGTGTGTATTAAATAAATAGTTAACTATGCAGCCACAGATCAAGCCTACTTGGCAGACATCAAAAATCAACATCCAAGCGCGGGCATTTCCTCTGTAGCCCTAATAAATCGTATTTTAAACCTCCTCGGCCCGTTGCGCCTAGTACTGGCAACTATTTCACGTTTAATGGCCCAAATAACTGGTCTGATGGCGAGCCTCCGCTGGACTTGGGCCGCTTTGGCGATTTTTCCCGCGCGTTTCCGTTTCGGCGCAAATTATTGTTATTGTTTTGAGGTTAGGACGGCCATCTTGTTTGATGCGTTGATTTGTCACCGGGATTTGTTGGTTTTCATATTTATTGCTTTTCTTGTGATTCTTGGATTGGCTGGAATATATTTTTTGTACATAAAAACAAGGAAAACCTAGAAAAATAGATACATTTTGATAACATTAAAAGAGTTAATAACATTAAATGAGTTAAAGAATTACCATATAGTGAACGTGCATTAGTCTACTAATAATTATTAATATTATATTCATACTACTAATTAGTAGACTAATTTAAAAAAATATTTAAATTTATTTGAACAACTATAAGACTTACTTCTTAGAGGATCTAAATAGATCCTCTAAGACTAACTTACTTACCCTGTGCTTCATTGTACGATAATAATAAAACCAGAGATATTTGCAATATTGTTAGATTTGACATAAATTTGCACATCCTTACGGGTATAGTATTGAGTACATTATATTTTTAATAATACAGAACTACAGAACTTTTATTAGCCCTAAATAACATACGTTGAAGGCAAGTCACACTACAATAATTACTTAATACCATAGACAAAATATACTAAAGACTAAACTTTAAAAACTAAACTTTAGTATATTTGGTCTATGTTAATACCTACTAATGTACTACCTCTTGACCTTGGCAAATAAAAACATTTGATTTGATTTTCTAATTTTCCCTTGCTAAAACATGTTGAGGCTATCAAACACGGGTTTCTAACTGCAGTTTGTATACGTAACAGATGAGTCCGGCTTCCATTGCCTAGTCGAATGAGTGGTCCATCTAGCAGCGGCCGCAGCGGATCGCAGCGGATCGCAGCGGACCGCAGCGGTCTGTCACGGCATGAAAAACGCGCGACGCCGCCGCCGCACGCGGCGCGGGCGTTCGCGAATTTCTACGGATGGCATACAAATAATAAACATCTATAATCATCATCCTGTAACCTGACTTTGGGATACAACATTTGTATTGCCTATCCCTATGGTAAATATATATAAAACTAATCCTAGATCTAGCAAGATAGCCACTAAGTTACGTCGATAGTTGCTAGCAGGTAAATTTCAAAAGTTACTATTTGATTATAATCTTAAGAAGGAAGGAAGGAATCAAATCTTCAAATTTGGGAGATTAGAAAGACAGGTTTAAAAGTGCACCATATTTATCGGTCAATTATAAAAGTGCACTATATTTTGCATGGTCTCCCAACCAAAGACTCCGTACCGATCGTTGCTTAACCTTGATGATTGCGTCAGATCACCTTAGTTAGCTGAGTATAGGCGCTACCTGGTATTTTTAATACTAGACCAATAGTTCAAGGAGTTTTTTATACGTAGGTAAAACTAAATGCAATTTTATACCTTTAATATATATTATTATCCTAATATTTTGACTAAATTTTATTTATTAGTTTTGTATAAATTTACAACTTAAAACCAAATGATATAAATCTTAATATATATAAATCTCGTGTCACAATGTTTGTCCTCAATCGACTCCTAAATCACTTAACCGATTATAATAAAATTCGCACACCATGTGCAGTTCGATCCAACTTGAGAGATAGAATAGTTTAAATCTCAAATTATAGTCGCAATTTTAATTTATTGCTAATTATTGTCTGTTATTATTTGACAGTCACAATTATCTGTTAACTCCAAATGATTCTAACAGATGTCGATATCTTTCGACTGGGTTGAATAAGTAATCAATAGATAGCGCTGCTATGGTAAATCTACGAACGTGTCATATAAGCTACACTATCTATTTTTCATACCCCTAAGTGAGGCAAAACAACGTTTGCCGGGTCAGCTAGTAAATTTATATAACCAAAGAATAATAAAATGAAAATAACACTAAAATTCGATAGAATAAAACGATAATTTTGTAAAATTATATGTAATTAGTTTAATAACAACTCGTCAAAAAAAAAACTGTTTACCCGCTGTCTCTGCGATCAGTACATCAGTACGCAACAGCAATTTGGTTTCCGCACGAGCGGCTGAAAAATGTTGCCCCTAGCGCCAACACCGCGTTACTTACACTAGCGACACCTGGCGGGGTGATTTTTATACTTGATTCATCTGATGGTAAGCGACATTGTGATCTAAGGTGGAACGCGCTTACCCAGAAGAAACCGGTTCACTCGTGCCTTGAATACCGCTAGATTATAGTTTTCGAGGAACAGGGCATTAAAGAATACAGAACTTTACAATAAATAACATACGTTAAAGGCAAGTCACACTACAATCATTACTTAAATACTTAAACATACCTACTAGTTAGATTACAAACTTCATTAAATTAATATTCTAAATTAAAATAAATTCTAATTATTAGATAGTTAAATTTTACTCACAATAAATAGCACTTGTTTTTCATATCTATTAAATTTAAATTGTTAATTTTATTTAAAAATCCATTGCGTCGATCGTGCGAACTTCAGGCGATTCGCTCAAATATGTTCGAGTATGGCGCGGGTGAAGTCGGTAAAATAGCGCCTTAATAAGTAGTATAATTTGTAAGAGTAGGTTGTATTGTAGGAGAGATCGCAGCATGACGCAGTGGCGGTAGAGTGGGGCCGGCAATGAGGTAGGCGCGGGTTCGATTCCGCGCCGCTTGTCCGCGCGCCGGGTGCTCTGATTGGCTGCCGATGATAGATGGTCTACATCTCTGGTAACGGTATACAAGGTGTTTCTCCATTGCACTAATTATAATTAATTATGTATATTTTTAATAGATTGAGAATGGATTTGAATTCAGTGCTAATGTTTAATATAGACATAATTAATAAAAATATGAATTAATTTAATATAGACAAACAACTTACAACCGATTGACCGATGAAAATGTTTTTGGTATATCAATTAAGACTGTGAGTCACACACAAACATAACAGCTATAATCATATATTATGTATATACATATATTAATGTTTTCGGGATAAAAGTAATCTTTGTGTTAAGCCATGGTCGACATATCAAATTTCATCTAAATCTCTTAAGCCTTGAGACGTTTGAGCGTGAGTAAAATAGTTTTTGATGTTATTTGCGCAACCCACGGGAACCAGTAGAGTTCTTGGGATAAAAATTAGCCTGTGTTAATTTAAGGTAACCTATGCAAACCTATTGCCATACCAGATTTCAATAAAACCGTTTTAGCCATTTAAGCGTGAAGAAGTAACAAACATACACATACACTTTCCACACACACAAACTTTCGCATTTATTACTAGTAAGAAGTGGGATTATGCAACTAAAACTACGAGTATTTTTATTAAATTGTATCAATGAAAGTATAATTCAAATGAAATCAAATCGTTTATTAACCTAACGGCATCGCACCGTAATGGGCAAGTCAATTTACAACTATTTAATACTAACATTTATTTTATATACACATACATTCATGACTAATATTTAACTTAAGATATGATATAATATATATCAGATACACATATGATAATAATAATAATAAAGCTATTAATATCATTCATTAGAATCGTTCAAAATTATAATAAAAAATTATGAGACTTACGCTACGAGAAGAAAGATTCTGTTATTGTTTGCGACATCATTTCATTAAGTGAGTAAAAAGGGTGCTTCTCAAAAAAGTGTTTAATTTTGCGTTTAAAATCCGTGGCCGTTCAGTAACGCTTCGTAGCAACTAAATCTTATCTTATATGTATATATATATAATCTTATATATAAAATTTCCGTGTCACAGTGTTTGTTACCGTACTCCTCCGAAACGGCTTGACCGATTTTTTCCAAATTTTATATGCATATTCAGTAGGTCTGAGAATCGGCTAATGTATATTTTTTTTATTTTTTTTTTATTAAGGCAAACAACGTTTGCCGGGTCAGCTAGTCTTATATATAAAATTTCCGTGTCACAGTGTTTGTTACCGTACTCCTCCGAAACGGCTTGACCGATTTTTTCCAAATTTTATATGCGTATTCAGTAGGTCTGAGAATCGGTTACTGTATATTTAGATATTTTTTTTACTAAGACAAAACAACGTTTGCCGGGTCAACTAGTGAGCATATAAATTTTGGTATATAGTTTGAGAACACCCTGTACAAATGTTGTTTAGATAATGATTCATGACCGTTGTACAGAGAACATGGTTACTGTATGTAAGTTACTCGGCTGCGCGTACGCAGCTTGTACTTATACATACATACATACTCACATAACTACATACATGCTTGTATGTAGGTTAATTTCTTTGCGTGGGAGGTTTCATAGTCTCCAGTCACGAGATGGAAGTTACATGTAATAGACTCTACTAATATTATAAATTCGAAAGTGTGTGTGATTTGAAAGCAAGTTTGTTACTTCTTCACAACCAAACGGCTAAACCGATACTGATGAAATTTGGTGTGAAGATAGACTCAGAAGGTCAATTAATTGAATTAATTTGAACTATTTTACCCTATACTTGCTTCGGCAGTACATATACTAAACTATTTTACTCGCAATCAGTTTAATTTTTATTGCTTTACCTTTATTACGACTATTATTATATAAAAGTTAATATGATAAATTTGTTGCTCCAATGTTAATATTGTAATAATTATAGTTTTTTTTATGTAATTTGTGTTATATGTACATATATGTGTGTCAAATAAATGAATTATTATTATTATAATTATTATTATATTTAGGAGATGAATTAATTAATCCGCTAATTACCTTAAAATCAATCGGACATCAATTATATTGAAGTTATGAATATTATCTAAATATTATCATGATCTACCTAAAAAAAGTATATTTCGTAATTCCTTTATCACTCTCAGAAGCACAAGATTATTAAATTATAAAACAACTTACAGAGTAAACTTTATGTAATGTCACTCGATTTAACGACAAACACTATAAAGCGTCGAAATCAATCGGCTTTAGCTGGTTTAGCTTGTATCCCATACAATGATACATTTTCTCCATTTAACGTCTAAAACGCCATAAAATGCACAGTCCATTCAGTATCTATTGACTTGTAACTTTGGTGCTATCAATAAATGATTTGTATCGTTATATAGAGTTTACACTGTAACCTATTATTTCAGGGACTGATCGAATTCTTATACTATCATTTTAATATTATTATTGTAATAAAAAAAAACAGAATACTTATATTATTAAATCAAAACTGTACTCCGTACCTTAGGATTCGTCCGAACTAAATAGCATTGGAATCAATTACTAATAACTCATTAAATGCCCGGTTCTCATTACGGTATAGTTATCCGTTATTCCTTAATTACTCCGCTAGAGGGCGCGGGGATAGGCTGGGGCCGGGAGGGGAGGGGAGGGATAAATCGTCAACTTGGATTATTGTGCCGTTCAGGTGTTTTTGATGCGGTACTGATGGCAGAAAAATTAACGTACCTACCTTACTTAATAAGGCCGAAAATGGTAACAAATAAAGTACTAGAGCAAAAAAAGGTTTGTAATTTGTTTTTAAAACATTTATATCACTGTAAAATTGTTTTTGATTGTATTTTAAAATCAACAAAAGTATCAGGGTTTTTTTAATTGGTTTTTAAAGCAGTTTTTTTTCACTTTGCCATTTTCCAATAGGTCGAGTTAACACAGCTTTATATGGGAGCAAAAAAGCATTTAAAATACAGCGTAAACAAATGATTTAATACATACAATTTACAGGATACAATTTTTCAGTATTATCATCTTTATATCATTGTTAAGAACTGTAAGAGTTCCATAGCACGGATCCAAAAAAATTGCTTGATAGTTACGTATTAACAAAAATAGTCTTTTTAAATTTAAAAAATGCCTTGCCTCAGAAAGCATTAAATAAATTAATTGCAAAAACATTGCCTTAACTAAATAACCTGCTTAGATTTTGGCTTAACTGTGCTTAAATAATGATTTAATTTACAACGTATCATTAATTAATGATTAAAGACAATGTATAATATACAATAGATTCATCCTTTTGGGAGCTACTTTCACACACATACTCACACACACACTTACACAAACACACACTGATACGTACTGGCTTTTTTATTTTAGTTTATATCCTTTAGATCCCTTGTAAAATGTAAATCTTAAGTATTTCTTATTAGTTCTAAGAAGGGAAGGGACCCTGGATCTCGCGACACAGGCTTGCCTAGAGGAAGATTCAGCGGCACACCAACCTACCCCTAGTATTAATTTTTCATTTATGTCTTTAGTCTAGTAATGGTGTATATATTTAGCCTTAAGTTTATAGAACAATAAAAATACATTTTGAATTTGGAATTTGAAAACAAAAATTAGTATATTTCTGCTGTCGCTACCTTCTCTTGTTTGTTGTGAAAACTTTAATTAACCAATAAACATGTCCGATGTTGCCCTCTTAACTTACACCTCCGTGAACATTGCTGACTTTCCACATCACGGCTTCACTCTTCTGATATTGTAAGATAATTGTTATTGCAACTAATTTGTGGTTAAATTGATCTGTTTTAGATGTTTTGGAGACATATAATAACACATAATTGATTTCGTCTATTGTTTTTTTGCATATTAGAAAAGAATATAGTATCTTTATTGTACAACCAAAAAAATTACATATTTTAAATTAAAAACTAAAAAGTAGGTAAACAACATAAATAAATACAAACATAATAATGGAAATATTAATTATAATAATAATTTAAATTGAAGCAAGCAAGTTATAAATATCTATCTTCCGATCGGATTCAGTCATCCAGCTGTTTCCCCCCAAGTTCAATACCGTTTGGTAACCTGGGGAGAGGGAGGGAAGGGGGGGTTGTGAGTGAAGCCTGCGAGGGGGGAGGGGTTAAGGTGACAAATGGCCGCGCGCGATACAATCGGTGCGTTGCTTACTGCTGGAGAAAAAAAAAATAGGGTTGCCATGCGTAAAGTTGAGTAATTTTTTTTTAAACTTATGTTAATTTAATTAAGTATTTGTTATAAGAAGTATGAATATATTTGCAAGTTTTTGAATAAATTATATTTCCTTTATGGTCGCGTATGTTTGTGTATTTGTATATTTTTGACGGAATGCATGACAACATTATATTAAAGTGTTGACTGTATAATATTGTAAATAGAAGATTTGACATAGTTAATCATTGCACGCTGGAAGTCAGAATATGGTTGAACTTTTGTTTGACCGAATACCTGTCTATACTCTTACCATATTCGCAATAAATTGATATTTTTTGTCGAAATTTGTTCAATATTATATAAATATTGAAGAAAGTTTCTAATTTTTTATTGTTCCCTTGGGTATATTGTTTGAGCATTTTCTGGTGCTTGCCTCGAACCACCCTCAAGTTGAAAACTTTGTCACGAAGCACCTAACAGTGTGTTCCGGCAGCCTCCTTGAGAACCAGTTATTCCAGACTGGGCATGCTCTTCCTTAGGCCGGAATGTCGCTAACTTGCGCGGTTAGGATCCCTAGTTGACAACCTCGTTGGCGTAAAGGTTACCATACCGATCTGCTAATCAGAAGGTTCCGGTTTCGATTCCCGGCCCGGTCAACATCTTGATGCTTAACTAAATTTGTTGGCTGTGGATCTGGGTGTTAAATATGTATTTATATATAATATGTATGTATGTATATGTAGTAAATCAGCTTTGTTAGCAACCATAATACGAGCTAGAAATGGTTCAGTATAGGGCTAACCAGCCGTGTGTGAATGTGTCCTTATATTTATTTATTAATTTATTTCTTTAGTGGTCAAAAGCAAAGCTGTAAGAAAACTTTTTTTTTATTAACTGGTAGTTGACAACCCTGTGGTACGTCACTGGTGGCGTAGCGCCATTACTTATCGTCCGCTACGCCACGCCTGCGCTACGAGATGCTACGCTGCATGCGTAGTACTGCTACGATACTACATTCCGCTGATGAAATCACAAAAATAAGATTAATACTATTCATTCATTCGTTCAATATTTAAGAGCTGGGCTCTTGTCTGTGGAGTTTTTTCCAGGTAGTTCTGTCTTCGGCCAAATCCTTGACCTCCCTATATAATACGACATGACTTTCGCCTTCTCCTTAATTTGGTCCAAATATGATCTTCTAAGTCTTCCTCTTCCTCTCCTGGCTTCTGTCTTTCCTTCTACGATATTTTTAATGAAATCGTCATGTCGTATAAAGTGGCCAACCATCTTTCCTCTTCTGTTGTCTATTGTATTTATTATGGTTCTTGGTTCTTGTACTAGGCAGAGTACCTCTTCATTTGTTTTCTTTTCTTTCCAACTTATTCTTTCCATTCTTCTCCAACACCACATTTCAAATGCCTCTATCCTCTGTCAATCTCTTTGGGTCATGGCCCAAGCCTCACTTCCATTATTAATACTAAATCAATCTTATTTAATGTTAAATGTAACGTCACTCGATTTTTGCCTTTTATTTAATGAGTTAACTATAAACTTTTTATTTGGGGGAAAACTAAATACTATAAATTCAATAAATATTACTTAACGTTAAATAAAATCTAAAATTAATTAGATTCAAAGTAAATCTAATCTAAAAAACCAGTGCCAGTGGTAGGAGTACCTAAAATGCCAGCCGAGTTCCCTCTTTGTATAGCAACGCTAATTCGCTATGCAAAGTAGAGGCCGGCATTTTGGTCACGAGTAGCGTCGACCAAGCGCTTCTTTAAAATTGATCTTATTTAGTATTAAATTTTTGTTATTGATTTATGTTATACTCCCAGTCAAGGTCGTTCTTGGTGCAGAGGTTGGCTATTTTGTAGCGTCTTTCTTGATAATTGACATTTGATTCATATCTTAAACTATTGCAATGATATTAAATTACTAGAATTAGAAGTGAAAATTTACATTTGATTCATATCAAATACTATTGTAATGATTTTATAATACTAGAATATACTTAGTCAGGTCATAAGTTCTGTCACACAATAAAAACTTTAGAATTTTCATTGCTGGCCACAAAAATATTTATTGAATTTGAATTGCCAATTTTTCATGAAAATAAAAATATATACTTTTTAGAATTTTTCTCATTTTTAAATATGGAACGGACACTTAAAGAAGACCGTGTCAGGGTTATTGCATTGCATCGTTGCGGTTACGCGCCAATTCAGATTTTCGACTTACTGAAAAATTTGAATGTAACCAAAAGATTCGTTTATCGTACCATAAAACGATACAATGAAGACTCTAGTGTAGACGACAGATCAAAAAGTGGTCGACCTCGCTCTGTTAGGACTCCAGCAGTGATAAAAGCTGTGAAGGCGAGAATTTAAAGAAATCCCAAACGTAAGCAGAAACTGTTGGCCCTTCAGATGGGGTTAAGCAGGACCACAGTGAAAAGGGTGTTAAATGAAGACTTAGGGCTTAGGGCATATCGAAGAAAAACAAAATATCGTTTGGACGCTCGTTTAATGGACCTGAGACTGAAGAGATACCGCGCTTTGTTGAAGCGGTACGCAGGAAAAAAGCGTCGGGAAATTCTTTTTTCGGATGAAAAAATTTTCACCATTGAAGAGAGCTACAACAAACAATATGATAAGGTGTACACACACAGTAGTGAAGAAGCGAGCAACCGTATTCCGCGTGTCCATCGAGGTAATTTTCCATTCTCGATCATGGTTTGGCTGGGAGTCTCTTATTGGGGCTTAACTGAGGTACATTTTTGTGAGAAAGGCGTAAAAACGAATGCAGTTGTGTATCAAAATACAGTCCTCAAGAACCTTGTGGAACCTGTTTCTCATACCATGTTTGATAACAGGCCCTGGGTATTCCAACAAGATTCTGTGCCAGCCTATAGAGCGAAAAGCACACAAGACTGGCTGGCAGCGCGTGAAATCGCCTTCATCCGACACGTAGACTGGACCTCCTCCAGTCCAGATTTGAGTCCGTTAGATTACAAGATATGGCAACACTTGGAGGAAAAGGCCTGCTCAAAGCCTCATCCTGATTTGGAGTCACTCAAGGCATCCTTGATTAAGGCAGCCGCCGATATTGACATGGACCTCGTTCGTGCCGCAATAGATGACTGGCCGCGCAGATTGAAGGCCTGTATTCATAATCGCGGGGGTCATTTTGAATAAATTTTATTACCATAAGAATCTATGTTTTATTAAGTTTATTTTGATATATAAATGTTTACATAAATATTAAACATGTCTAAATTATCTCATATTACACATGTGACAGAACTTATGACCTGACTAAGTAATTGAAAATTTACATTGGAATCATATCATATACTTTTGTATTATGTATATTAAGACTTAGTTTCTAGAATTAGTATTAATTAGTTAAGGTACCTATACTTAATGTTAGTTTGTTTAGAATGTAAGTTGGCCTAATAAATTATTTGTATTTGTATATTTGTATTGATATCATATTATTTGTCTTGTAACTTTGGTGTTATCAATATATGATTTGTATTTCTATTTATATCATTATTGCTATCAGTCAATTTTATTTTAAGTAAACAACTCGATATGTTGAATATACTCTTTCTTACTCTTCTAATTTGATACTTACAAACTTACCTATAGCCAAGGATGTCCATGGTACAGCGGGAAAGACCAGGTGAGCCTGTGCTGCCTTCAGATAGATGCAGAAGACACAGTGATCATTGACAGGAATGAAGCCAAGGTTCAGTTCTGGTCATCCGCAAGTCTACGTATTACCATAGACAAAGTATATTAAAGCTTTAATATACTTTAAAAATCAAAAGTTTTTATTGTGTGACAGAACTTATGACGTGACTAAGTATAATATCATTACAATAGTATATGATATAAATCAAATGTCAATTTTCATTTCTAGATAATCATTAATAATCATTAAGACAAAGTATATTAAAGCTTTAATATACTTTGTCTATAGTATTACATATATTTTTTGAGACCTAACATAATGTTTAGAGTAGAGGTGTCACGTGTTCCGAATGCTGGCCTATATTTCAGCTAGAATAAAGAATTGTTGTAAAAAATTTTACTTTTTATAATATTAATGATTGTCTAGAATTGAAAATTGACATTTGATTCATTCTTATACTATTGTAATGATATTATATTACTAGAATTAGAAGTGAAAATTTACATTTGATTAATATCATATACTTTTGTAATGATATCATATTATTTGACTTGTAACTTTGGTGTTATCAATAACTAAATGATTTGTATTTGTATTTATCACTCAACGAGGCAATGCTGCCTGCATTCTGGGTCACTAACAGCTTATTTGATTAGGTAGTTTTTTTTGTATCTAATTTAATTTCATATTATTATAAGTTTGATAAGAATGTGTGTGTATGTGTCTGTAATTGGCATCGTAGGTCCAGAACGGATGAACCACTTTTGTTTTTTTCAATCAATCGGTTAAAACCAGTTTCAGGTTATATCTACCACCACAGAATGTTGTCGAAAGTATTCTTAATGTTTATTTATCCATGTTTATGATTATCTAGCGTAGCGCATGTAGCTCGGCTAAGATGATCTGACGGGATCATCGAGGTTAAGCAACGGTCGATGCGGATAGTCCTCGCATGGGAACCGTGCACAACATTGTCTTTTAAAAAGAGGCATGTTCTTCTGGGCGCTACCGAGGGTCGGATAACACGTTAAATTGTAGATCCAACTGTTAGTCTTAGTACTAGTACTCGTTAAGCCAAGTTAGAGGCCTTTTGACGGCTTTAAATCTCTTGACATCAGACTGGTCTATTAAAAAGTAGCATGTTCATTTAGGCGCTATCGTGGGTCAAATGATACTTTACACTGTAGGTATTGTTAATTCTAAGATTACTATTTCTAATACTTGTAGGTAATCGTTAAGCCAAGTCAGAGGCTTTTGGGTGGCTTGAAAATGTTCGACACTATAGCTAGCTCACTTAGCTCATACGGTTATTAAAACTGTAGCCACGCAGCACAGGATCGCAAGATACTTAGCGCGGGGCACAGCGTCCCAAGAACGTACCACAAAATTTACTTACCCCACTCTTAGCACATATTTATTGTACGTACACAACCTTATCGTAAATAAAAAATATTTGTATTTGTATTTGGTTATTAAAAGAAGTTCATCTAGTTAGATGTAAGAAAATCTATCTTTTTAAAATGTATGGTTACTCTACAATGGGATATAAGTACGGATAACTTTTCCCTTGTTTTTCTATAATAGTTTTCACTCGAGTTATTGTTTTTTGCTCGAATCGTTCACTCGCGGGGGAAAGTTTTTCATATTTAGGGGAAGTAATAGTGTGAAGTTTGAGACAACCTTTTTAAGTAATCATTTAGTGTGTTTTTATTGTCAGTTTGTAAACTTGAACTTATGGGTTTGTTTACCTTTTGGAAAATAGAACTTCATTTTATTGGTGGCGATTCAGCGGCACACACGACTAAACTAAATTTAAAGTCTTTGGCACTCCTTTACAGTGTCAACAATTTTTAACTTTATGTAATCATATGGGTACAACTGCCTGAAATAAAGACTTTTTATTTTTATTTGTTTTATTTATTTATTTATTTTCATCTTAGGTGGGCAGAACGTTCGCAACGTTTACGCACGTTCTGAACCACAGACAAAACAACTAAAATCACGTCAAATATGGAATAAGCAGGCAGTTTTAGAGGTGATACAAGTGAGCGCGGTCTAAAGTGGCCTATATTTTCTACATTTGACGTGTGATTTTAGTTGTTTTGACTATGCTGCAGACGTGCAGTCTCTTTCTGGCCACCTAAAATGAAAAGAGACGGGGCTTCTTTAAATTTAGTTTAGTCGTGTGTGCCGCTGAATCGCCACCATTATTATTTATTAAATATACACTAAATACCAATTAAACTTATCTTTTTCTTCTTGATGGTTAGACTTTATTTTATTATTTAATCTTTTGATCGTATTGTGTGTGTGTATTATATATATTGTTGGTATTTATTATTTTGTATTTATTATGCTAAAATATGTTATTTATTTATTTCCAATTCAAATATTCCGTTACATTATAACACCTCGTCTCTAAGTTCTTTCTATGTGTACATTCTAGGAATTGGTTGCCTGGAAGAGGTCACTTTTGGCAATAATGTCGCCAGTTAAGGCACTAGTTTTTAAATACCTTTTGTGTTTTCTGTAATTATTTATCTATCTATCTAAAATATAATCTAACCGTCTTCTTCAAGGTGAGAGTGAACCGGTTTCTTCAACTGTTTTAACTATATTGTTATTATTAATGTAGTTATTTTTATTCTCTTAACTGAACACACCATCTTATTTATTGTAATTTACTCTCCTTGCATTGGTTGCCTGGAAGATATTGCTTTAAGTGTCGTCACTTTTAACACTACTGATAAGTTTTTCTCTGTTTCGTATTTTTTTTAATGAGTTGTAATAAAGAGTATATTTATTTATATATCTATTTCTCTATAATTCTAATTATTTACTCTGCTTAAAACTATTTATTTATGTATTATATGCAAAAACGAAACGTGATTTCGTGTTTGTTAAAAAAAAGAGATGAGGTTATGCAAAAATGAAACAAGACATTTTTTTTTAAGTTTTAATATTTTTTACACAATTCGTAGCATTCATAATGCCGACACTGTATCGCCATTCGCTTCGTCTCGTCAGCTTGTAGTTATTCATTATTTATATTATATAAACCTGCTATTCAAGAATATGCTTGCTCAAGGAATCAGTGTACAACACACTTAAAGATAACGCAAGAATTCATAGACGAAACAAAACTATTCATTGACGTTTAAAACCTTTTTTGTGTTTTTATCTGAAGCGAAAAGAGGTTACACTCTTGATTTTATTTAAGAAGGAATAATTTCGACCTTGCGATATCCAAAAGCGTATACACCGTCAACCTTACAACACTGAAATTATACAATACAAATATATAATTAACATTTCTCGAATTGAAACCTCTGCTGACAGACGCACGTTATTTTTAGTAACTATATTTACAATAACTTGATGACTTCAAAATCATTACATAATAATGTACATATATAATAAAGAGAAAAATCAAAATAAAATTCTTCAATTAATACATTAATACCTAACAACTACTATTTAAGATTTTTCTCTTAATAAAAATATATTACACGCAATGCTGTTAACAATATCGAGTGACAAAACAACGAAATCTAGTGTTGCGAACGAAATTTATTGTATAATTATTATTCAAGAAATTATTCGCTTAATACTGAGAATTTAAAAAAGAACCGTATCATACAAAGTAATGACGAAGTATATTAAATGACGATAATAATTATTTACAAAATGTTAACAAACTTTTTTTCTAAAAAATGAAGCGCACGGTTGCGGTGCGGTTGTTTTCAACAAAAAGGTGCCATCGTATTTAATTCAAAATAAGGTATTCCATTTTCAAATTTAAAAAAAAAGTTTAAATTTTTTGTTGATAGAGAAATCAAGCGCACCGCGACAGTATTAAGTCGATGGTAATTATTCTAGAATAAAGCTTGTTCGGATAAAGTTACTATAATACCGTCTAGGCCAATCACTGTTAGCTTCCATCGTATACATGACATAAGGCTGTAATGCGAGGCATTACTTAATGTTCTCGTGACTCAAGTATACTACTCGCTGTGAGTGTTAAAACATTATATATATAACTATACATACCACAAATAAAGTTATATATAAAATTTATATACTTAAAATTATAGTATACTTTTGCTACGCGTATACTTGTGTTTGCAAAACGTGTATACTTAGTTAATCTATGTATTTTCGATTCGTAATACAATGTTTTTTTAATTTGTATACATTTTTAGTTATATTAAACATATTACTCATTAATATTACTAATAATTGTCACTGGTGTTTCTTTTTGTTTACATTTTAACACTCACAGTAAAGCTCTGTGGCCGTTCACTCAATCTTACATAGTTAGGCATTATATTAAAGGTATACATTGTTTCACACAAGTTAAGGGACCACAGAACTTTCAAAATAAAGATCTAGAAGCTCTCGAGTTTTCAGTCATTCACACAATACCATGTTCATTCAAAATTAAACGTATGTATGTGTAACGGCTACAATTTGAAAAAAGAACCAGTTTTATTTAACTGCTTCACTTTCGTTGAACTTGCTTCTTTTAATTTGTAGTCGCTAAACCTAATACTTTATGAAATGTCAATCAACTAAAAGACAAATGTTTTGATAAAAGAAGGTTCCATATAAAATAATGCTTTGTTCTGATATTTTTGCATACTATTGTTTAACAGAATATTATGAAGATATTGTACCAACTGTGGTAATAATTGTTAATTTTTTTTCTATCACTAACCAACTTCAATAAAGGAAGAGGTTATATTTTCGACTTCATATATTTTTTTGACTTGTAATTATTTATTATTTACCAATAAATCTCTTTTCTGTATTTTGTAGTTTTATATGTAATTGAGTATAAATTTAAGTCAAATAAGTACTGAAGTTGTATTAGCATGTATATGAGCAATTTAAAATTAAATAATCTTTGTTTTTTTTTAGTTGATTGACCTCAACAACCAAGTTATTAGTATTTATGGTCTCCTGGTAACATGAAGGCGATAATATCAGGTATCATACATCAGACAAAATAGACCTAAAAATCTCTTTTTTTTTAATAACATTGTAAAATATAATCTGTGTTTCGTATACATCGGTTACAATTGTGCTACATATTCGAACACGAAGGCAAGTGACAACGATATCCCATACTATATCAATAAGTATTCATAAATATATAAAATTCAAAGATATGTATGTCGAAAGTTATTTAACTCAGGGAAAGCGGACTATGACGTGTAAAATTGACATTTTTAGAAGTACGTTTGAGCTTTGTGGTTTCATTTTAAAAGTTACAGACGCAACACATTCGAAACAAAGTAATTTACAGTTATACATTTACGATACAAGGGATGGGGTATTCAAGCGGCCGGTCTCTGTGCCGAATTCGGCCGAAACCGAACGATTCGGCCCAGTCCCGGATCTTCGGTCTTTTGTTGGATGTCTTAATGTATCATTTAGTGCGTCACAGCTTTTTTAAGCCATTTGGCCACTTGCATACTCCACGCCTTGTATGACAAAAATGTGGTTCAAAAAATCATATCTAAAACTATGAATACACAACTCCTTTACAAAGAAGTGTCCTGAATCTATTACCTTTCTGTCGACAACGACCCAAGTACTTCCAGTGATAGTTACAACTTACAACTAATCAATTATTTATTTATATTTACGTAATAACAATACACAATTAGCTATAAATATTTATAAGATAACTATCAAACCACTTTTTACTGTTACATTCATCAACTTTGCTCCTATTGTTCCGAGTGATAAAACCTTCATTAATATTATTATTTATAATAGGTGATTGCACCGGTTACTTTACAGCGTCCATGTCACTTCATTTACATTTAATTTTAATATTAAAGTTGACTTTAAATCTTAATTTTAGGAGATCGTATACTGTTTCAAATATTACAAAATGTTTCGTTATGTATTTATGTACATAGCATCGTTCTCCTGTGATATCACGTATACCGCGGTAGGGCGCGAGCCGTCGCACGTGGGTCTCCAGTGGGTCACTCGTAGGTCTCCAGTGGGTCACTCGTAGGTCTCCAGTGGGTCACACGCGGGTCTCCAGGGGGTCATACGTAGGTCTCCAGTGAGTCACACGTAGGTCTCCAGTGAGTCACACGTGGATCTCCAGTGGATCACACGTAGGACTCCAGTGGGTAACACGCGGGTCTCTAGTGGATCACACGTAGGTCTCCAGTGGGTCACACGTAGGTCTCCAGTGGGTCACACGCGGGTCTCCAGTGAGTCGCTCTCAGCTCGCGACCGCTCGCGCGCTTCTTCTTTCGGCCTCGCTCGCACGGGCCTAACGATCTCACTGCTACTTAAATCTGGAACAAAAACACGTCATGTTTACATTTTATTGTTATTGAAGCCGCATCATTTCCGCATAATATTCATAAGTCGCAGCGGACGGAATATATCGCTGTTGTAGGATTTTATTGAGGGACAATTATAATAACTCCATCACAGATGTCACTGTGTCATGCGATTTCATAAAATTTCCTTATAACGACTCACAGATACCCTGGTTGCGTTTCAATATTGAAGCTTTTGCGTTTTTTGTTAGTATTTTTGAGAAGATAAAATTACATATGAAATCGCTTTGTGGTTTTGTCGATATCGTAATGTAAATATCCTTTTGAACCGGTGTCATAATTCTGCTATGTTCTTTTACTCATTACAGTTAGGCGCATTACCACATAGGTAAATGACATTTTGGCCTAAGATGGAGTAAGTTTAGTCTGGAATAATTAGCTCTCGAGAACACTGCCAGAATATGCTATTAGGTGCTTGGTAACAGATTTTTCAGCTTCTTCTAGCCAGGCGAGCACTAGAAAATGCCCTAACACCATGATATGTTATGTGTTTTTGCTTGTATGAGTGAATGACAATATGGACAAACCAAGATAAACGAATTGGATCAAAATTAAAGATTCACACGGATCCAGCTCCTGGTTACTTTTTGAGCTAGTTTCAAGTTTCCAATTGGTAACAAGGGTTGAAGACTATTAATATTATACTGGATTATTAGACTGGTAAATCTACGATAGCTCAAATAAAGTAAAAAAAAAGTTCATCGACATCTATGTTCTACGTTCAGTTGTTTATTAATATTATTTTGTTTGATGCTTTAAGGTTTTTATTGTATACTTTTGAATTGAATGTAAAATATCCAGTCCTTCTGTAAGTAGCTTTAAGTTTTGGCATAGATTACTAATTATTGCACACCAGTAGGCAGAATATGGTGCACTTTTTCTTTGACCGAATACCTGTCTATATATTACTATATTCGCAACAAATTGATTTGATTTTGAATTAGAAAAAAAAGAGTTATAAAATAGTGTATAATACTCACATATACAGCATTTAGGGGGTGCATTAAAGATGATGTCCGTAGTACTCCGCCGGGTAGTGCGCGTAGCCCTGGTGGAAGGCAGGGTCTGTGGGGGGCCTGTGCATCATCTGCTGCCCGTCCATCATGTACCCCATCGTGGCTTCGGGACTGTAGGCGCCGCTGGGGCCCGCGTGGGGGAACACTGTTGGGTAGAACACTGCACGGTTAATCAAGCTGCCTGAGTCACTTGTTGTAACTGGATTTGAGCGGTTATTGTCGGCCTGGGTGAGCGAGGCCGAAAGAAAAGCGAGCGACCGTGAGCCGAAAGTGACTCGCTGGCGACCCACTGGAGACCCACTGGAGACCTACTGGTGACTCATGTGTGACCCACGGATTGTAGAGTCTACAAAATGGCTAACTAAGGTGATATGACGCGATAATCGAGGTTAATGGTCGATGTAGACAGTCCTTGGATGGGTGACCGTGCACAAGACTGTCATTCATTTAAAAAGTGACAATTTCAACTGGGCGCTACCGTAGGTTGCTTGTAGGTCCCGGCTGTTAGTCCTAGTAAAATCAGTCGTTAAGTCAAGTCAGTGGCTGAAGAAGGCCGCGTTTTGTTTGTCTAAAAAAATCTATCTATTTTCTGTTCTGTAAGTTTGCGAGTGTGTGTGATATTATATTAGTTGTTTCAGAAAATGTTTAGTTAAAACTGTTATTATTCTATTGAGTTAAAATCTTGCACAATGAAAGATGATCAGAATGAAATAATTATTACGTGGTTTTAAACATAAAATAGACATTTCAAAAAATATATATTTTACCCATCTTTGTCCAACACTAGACAAAACAAGTACAGCTCGGTTTCCGACCACCAAAGCCGAAAGTTTCCGAGACGACCCTACACTAGCCACTTCATTCCAAACCGACGGCCAAACTCGAAAACAATGGCATCCAATACGTATAGAGTGTAAAGTGCTATTACTAATAGAATAGTCATGAGGGCAAAAATATCAGTGACCAGCATAGAGCTTGGCCTCAGGTCTAAGACTATCAAGAGCATTGTATTGTGAAACAAAGTGTAACAAAACACGTGCCATTATCAATCGCCGGGGGCTCTCGGAAAGCAATGACGCGTGGCGCTATAAAGACGGGAGCGGAGCCCTGGAGCCCTACGCCGGAAGTCGGGCTCCGTAATGGGCCGCTGCCATTACTCCTCTATTGATAATCCATGGAAATATCGCTTTCGGAAGACATAACAGTTTTGTGGGAAAATTGAGCGGATTTTGCTGAGACTCTGCCAATTGATGGCGGAATATGTCAATTTGGAATTATTGTTTTTCTTTGTTGGGTTTGGTTTTGGGTAGATTTTGTTTTAAGCAGTATTTGATATTGAAGGTTTGTTATAAACCTTACTCTTAAAACTGATGAAAATTAAAAAAAAAACATATAGTAATGTAGGTGGTAGTTAAGGCTGTCTTTCACGCTTGGCTTGTCACATGGCATTTTTTAAAGTTAAACTAAATTTCAATCTATTTCTTTATCCAAATCCACATTCTTAAGACTAACATGAGCACACGGCTAAGCCTAGCATCTAATAAATCTGGCAAGGACGACTTTCCACAATACAAATTGCCACTTACACTCGAACAGAAAAAAAGTTCTCGAAAAAAAGCCATCATTCATAAAAACGAATTAAAAACATTCCCTTTCACGTTCGCAGACAAAGCAAAAATTGATCCTCGAGCCACCAGGGCCTCAGGAAGCAATAACCGTGTCCCGGAGCTACCAGGAAACTATGATTTAGTGGAGCTCTGGGACGCCGAGATGTATGGAGCGGGCAGAGACATAGCGTAATGATGATTTGTTGATGACTCGGCTTTGTTGACAGCGCGAAGATATGACGCCTTGGATTGTGGCAGAGGTGAGTTGGATTTAGTGCTGATTTGTATGTAAATTCAGCTGATATAAAGTTAAAGAAGTGTTAGAAACAAATGAAGTTTGAAAAGTAATTTGTTAGCTTTAAAGTTATCAAACAAGAAAATGCTTCAGACAAAGTCTCGTGCCAACGAAAAGTGCCCCAACTGAAATTGTCAAGCGACTCCGTGAAAACTTTACGCAAAGCTGCAAACAAAATAAAGTGACAATATAAAAGGCCATAAGGAAAACACAAACGCATTTATCGGACGGCTCTCGAGTACCAGGGCGTCAGAACTTTACGGAGGTACTAAACGGCACGCGGGCATAAAACAAGCCATGTTCTAAAACCCGGGCGGAAGAACCGACCGCCAAGTTTGCCGACATGGGAAAATGGAAAAACCGGCGAAGGATAGATGGAAAATTGTTTTGGCAATGGACTAGAGAAAATGGCGGCCGCATTTCCTGCGGTCAAGCCAAAAGGCGGCTTTCCAATCACTATATTATTTGTCGTCCGGACGCGGCCGCTTACGTATTCAGTCGGCGTAACACGCACTGCAGCTACCGACCTCTCGATCGATCCTCTTTGTTCTTGCCTCCGTAAGAAGCTGGGAACTATTCCTTACATACTCTATGGTCAGTTAGTAAGGAGTTCTAATAGTAGGCACGGCGAAACAAATGAAGATCGATTATTTCGAATTCATTTAGAATCTAAGATCTTTTTTCTTGGCGAACAGTAATGTGACAGATCACTAGTAGAAAATAATCTAAATTGTTTCAGGTTACTTATATTTGGGCAATCTAAAATAATTTAAAAATAAATTGTTAAAGTTTTATACATATTTGTACAATAAATTATTTTTTTAAGTTTTATATGGTAAAAAAATGCTCTCTATTTGAGTTGTTATTGATTGAGTTTTTAAATAGTGTACTGGCTATATATACGAGTCCATTGTTCTCTTTGGAGAAACTAAGCTTATTAATTATTTTATTGAATTTGGCAAAAAAATATCAAAAATATGTCATATTGAAGTAATATACAAAAACATGGCGGCTGACTATAACGAGTACGTATAAATAGCGTATCGTTAATAGATACGCTATAAGGATGTTTCTCGCGGCCACGCCTGTGGTTTATTAACATGGCCACAGAAATACTACTTTATACAGCGTTAGGTATTAAGAGTAATGTATAATCTAACGGTTTTCAAGGTGGGGGTAAGCCGTTTTTCCTAGCGCTAGGTAAGCGCGCTCCACCGTAGACCTCACTTACCATCAGGTGAATATGTGGCCAAGTGTGTTATATAATTGAAGATTAATTTATTGTAAGCTAGCTGCGCACCACGGTGTTACCTGCGTTAATCCGGGATTAAGACTAGCCTATGTTTTAAACCACGGTCTAACCTGCCTAGTACATTTCATAAAATCGGACTAGCCATTTGATCATGAAGGAGTAACATAGATTTTGAAGTTATTTGCGTATCCCACGGGAACCACAATTGATTTCGGGATAAAATATAGCCTACATGTTAATCCAAGATCTAACCTATCTTCGCACTAAATTTCACCAAAAACAGTCTAGACTTTTAAGCGTGATGAAGTAACAAACACACACACTTACACATAAACTTTCGCATTTATTACCCAGTGCGGCGTTATGCCGTAAGGCTAATAAATAACTTGAATTCTTCCTATAAAATAAATAAATATTAGGTCACATTCACATACGGCTGGTTAGCCCCATACTGAACCATTTCTAGCTCGTATTATGGTTGCTAACACAGCTGATATACTACATATACATACCTACATACATATTATATCTTAATACATATTTAACACCCAGACCCACAGCCAACAAATTTGGTTAAGCACAAAGATGTTGACCGGGCCGATAATCGAACCCGGAACCTTCTGATTAGCAGTCCGGCATGGTAGCCTTTACGCCAACGAAGTCGTCAATATGAGCCGGCCCTTAACCAATGAATTCTTCCTATATGAGCCGACCCTTAACCATCATCATAGGTAACATATAACCGTGTATACCCATACTAGTCCATACCACGTTGCCAGCGGCTAATGAATTTATTATAAGGGCATAAATTGGCCTCTGATGCGACGCCATTACGCCGCCGCCCGGTGAATTACATTCGGCCATCGCTGCCGATCGCTCGTCGAGCTTTCCGCGGATTAAACCTGCGTCGACAGCAGTACCGCGCTGATATATGTCACTCATCCACTGAATTAACTCATGTACATAAGTATTGTGTGTTATGTTTAAGTATTGGCTTTCGATTCGTCGTTCGAAGAGTCAACATCTCCTGATGATGCCTTATGGTTAGGCGAAACACGCGTTGAGTTAAGAATTTCCGGATTGTGATAGGTAACGTTAATCTTAATTAATCTTAGTTAATTAATTTTAGTTAATTTTTCCTTTGCTTGTCTTAATTTGGGTTTCGGATCACAGCGGAAGTACACTAAATATTTAATTTTGTCTTCTATTCATAAGTATTGTATTTATCATATTTGCAACTTCCTCGAGCATTTTCTTGTGCTCGTCTTCAAGATGAATATCTGTCACCAAGCACTTTTCTTCATTTTTTTCAGCCAAGCGGCCAAGCTCTGGTGCCGAGAGTTTTCAAGCCGCCCGAAGGCCTCTGACTTCGCTTAATTACTGGTTGTAAGGCTAACAGCGTTTTATTTTGGGAGTGAACTACAAATGCCTTTCACAACTGGCATTTTGATTTTGGACATAAATTAAAACCTGCCTTAATAATATTTTCTAGTATTTACAAAAGATATGACGATCTCCTCGTTTCTGGTGCAAAGATTGGTCATTGCAATACAGCTCCTCTCGGAAGCGTCTGTAGCTCTGCTAGCTAAGGTGATCTGACGCGATCATCGAAGCTAAGCAACGGTCGATGCGGACTCTGTTTGGATGGGTGACCATACACAAGACTGTCGTTGCAAGTGGCAGTGGCATTTTTATCTAGGCGCTACCAGATGACGTTAAATTGTAGGTCTCGACTGTCAGTCTTAGTACAAACAGTTTTTTTTTTTTTTACTATGGTGGGTTTGCGCTTGATCAGAATTCACCTGATGGTAAGCGATATTGTGATCTAAGGTGGAACGCGCTTACCCAGAAGAAACCGGTTCACTCGTGCTTTGCAAACCGCAAGATTATAGTTTTCGGGGAACAGGGCATTTGGCACAGAGTTGTTAAGCTACATCAGAGGCCTTCGGGTCTCTTGAAAACTCTGGACACCAGAGCTTAGCCATTTAGCTAGTTTTTGACATTATATAGAATAATGAAGTTAATGCTAGAGAATGTGTCTCCAAGCCAATCCAGCTAAGAGAATGCCAGGTTCCGATCTGGCATCCGTTCGTCCGGATAAAATAAATGGCTAGCAAGGTCTTTATTTCTAATTCTAATCCCTAGCAACATCCGCACATATCTCGATGGGAGGGGAGATGGGGGAGTGATGGATCGCCGGCGACGGGTCAACGAATTCGGACATTATTCTTTTTTACCCTTCTTGCGTTCCCCGAGTACGCGTAAGCCCTTTTTGTGCGACGTTCCTTTTTTTCGAAGGAATTTTCGGAACGTTTTATGGACTGCTACAATTACAAAGTAAAAATAGAATTGGTCGGTTGCTGATGCTTATTGGTAGGAAAAAAGTTGTCGTGGTTTTTGCAGTTGGTCACCGTCAGCGGTCCGGTTTGATACGAGGTTTGAGGTTTTTCGTGGATGCTGTTTTTAAGCGTTTCTTGAGTTGACTGCCTTGAAAGGAAGAGTTGTTAGGTTCTTGTTTAAGTCGCTATAACTTATTGACTCAGGCGTTACTTTGCGGAGATCCATTGTAAATAGAAGACAAAAGTAATATTTAGTGTACTTCCGCTGTGATCCGAAATCCAAATTAAGACAAGTAAAGGAAAAATTAACTAAGATTTAATTAACTAAGATTAATTAACTAAGATTAACGTTACCTATCACAATTCGGAAATTCTTAACTCTACACGTGTTTCGCCTGACCACAAGGCATCATCAGGAGATGCTGACTCTTCGAACGACAAGTCGAACTACTCTCGACTTGTATTTAATTTTGTCTTCTATTTAAGTCGCTATGTTTTCTTGGTAAGGTTTTATTCTAGTTTTAGTGAATGGAGAGAATGGAAAGGATGTAAAGAAATCTGGAGAGAAGTATCTACTGAACCTTTTCTAGTTTGTGTTATGGTAGCTAACACAATTGATATACTACATATACATAAATACTTTATATCGATACATATTTAACACCCAGACCCACAGCCAAAAAAATTAAGTTAGGTAAGCACGAAGATGTTGGCCGTGCCGGGAATCAGACCCGGAACTTTCTGATTGGCAATCCGGCATGGTAACCATTACGTCAAGGTCGTCAAAGTACTTATTTATATTTTCGATTTTAAGAGGAGACAAAAGTTTTTATTTATCAAGTTAGTAAGCTTGAAATCTCATAGGTATACAATTAACTGTTTTTTTTACACATTAGATGATCATAATCATATTTATCGGTAAAAACAATATTTTACAGGTCAATTCATACGAAATTTTTTAAACATTGTAACAAAATATATAAATATACATGTGTACATTTTGGAGTTTAAATATGTCATATGTATTAATAAAAATAATTTTACAATGTCAACTTACAAGTTCTAATATTATCTTATTTTGTAATTTTTAGAAAGTCTGAAAACTGAAAAGATGAAAACTATATACAACTATATCTTGTTATGTATTATATACCCACCCTTTTTCTATTCACTAATAACTTACATAACCCGTCTTACCAAAGAGTTGAAATATCCAAACTTTTTACGCTACAAAATGTAAAATATCCCGCAAAACTCAACTTGAGCTTCGGTAACTCAGCAGCTTAGTTTGAAACTGCATCTGCAGTTTATTTGCAGTCATGTTGCGATAAATTTGTTTTAGCATAACTTATTTCTGGGGTTTATAAAATTCCGTACTTTTTAAGCAGTTACTTACGACATACCAAAATTTAATATTCAAGTTAAACCAACTTTTTTTAATTTTGGTTTTCCAACCAAACCAAAATTTTGGTAGTCCAACCGGCTAAACAAAGAAGTTTGTTTCTTTGTACTGGTAGCAGTACCACGCTGATTGGCAATACATTAACATTAAATAAGGATTAAGCTATAGTTTCAGTCGACGTTAAGGTATTTATTTTATAAAAGGAATCACAAAGTGCTGTGTTCATCGGACTGGTAGCAATACCACGCTGATTGGCGTTACATTAAAATTAAATAAGTATTTAGCTATTACTTCAGTCAACGTTTACTTATCTTATAAAAGTAAGCGTCGTTAGAAATTTGAAAATAATGGCACCAGAGTTAGCCACTCAACTTGCGAGACAATAAAGAAAATAAAATAATGTATTCCTGACTTTTATCTAGCAAGTACCAGGCAAGCATGAAAGAGAAGCGGTCAAGACGTCCTTAGGGAGAGCAGTGGATGAGTGCTGCGGAGTACGTACAGTCACATGCATACTGGATTAGGTGGACGTACTCAGGGCCTTCACTTAGGGGGGCCGGTGATATTTTTTATATAAAAAAAGTTTACAAGGTTTTTTGGTGGGTGGCATAGAAAATATTATCTGTATTTAGGTGTAGGATATATTTTTATGTAAAAGCTTTGTTTTTTTTATGTACATCAAATGTTCGAGTAAATTGTTTCGATTGGATTTTATAATTATGAAAGCAAGGAAATGTCATCCACTGTCATAGAAGAAAGTATTCCTACAGTAAATAACCACTAAAAACTGGTGAAATCATCCTATCTATACTATATGCCAATGTCAGTTAGTGTGTCTTTTTCTTAGACCAATATACGTGAATTTAATGTGAATAAAACTTCGTCTCTGTATTATTATATAGGTTACTCTTTACCCTGAAGTCAAAGGGCCAACAACCACGGAGCTCAGCTAGTAATGATACAAATAACGTTATTGTTGTTTTTATGTACAGCAAATATATATGAAAAAAAAGAAATTGTTGTAATTTTTAATTTAATGTATTATATATGAGAGAAAAAACATTGCTTATATCTAATGTTGAATTTTAATTCACCCCCTTCTAACCTGTACCTAGCTCGGTCCCTGCCCCCGTAGCCTCAGTACTTTGTGGTCAGTAAACTCAATTTTGCACTTCAAAGTCGTCGACCGAATTCGAAGTACGTGAGCCCATTCGCTATTCAAGACAAAATGCTCCAGATAATGCTGTGTCCATCACGAATGGTATATATACAGGCTATCAAGAAACCTTACTTGGATTGTTTTATTATATATATACTAGCTGTCCCGGCAAACGTTGTTTTACCTTGATAAAAAAAAACTAAATATACAGTAGCCGATTCTCAGACCTTCTGAATACGCATATAAAATTTGGAAAAAATCGGTCAAGCCGTTTCGGAGGAGTACGGTAACAAACACTTTGACACGGAAATTTTATATATAAGAAGATAAGATATTCTACTGTTTCCTTGTTAAATTATTATTTGACTTTACAGTGTACAGATGCCACTTTTTAAAAGACTTATTATACATGGTCACCGATCCTAATGTATGTATTTACAAAGTCGCATATCGGATACAGTATAAACTCCATGTGACGCGACAAACTCTCTAAAGCGTCGAAATTAATTGGCTTTAGTTGGTTTAGCTTGTATTCCATACAATGATACATTCTCTCCATTTAATGACCATTCTCTATAACGCCATAAAATGCACAGTCCCTTCAGTGTCGTTATATAGAGCTTACACTGTATGTATATATTTTATACTCGTAAATATAGTGGCAGAGCGGTGTTGGTGGTAAAAGTGGTATTTAGCGGTGTCATATACCGTGGGTTGGATGACATGTTTAATTGTAGGTCACGGCTGTTGGTCTTAGTAGGTACAAGTAATCGTTAAGCCAAGTCAGAGACCCATGAGCGGCATGAAAGCACGACACCAGAGTTTAGCTACTTATCTAGTTATTAGTATTGTATTAGGGTTTTTATTCCCGTCTCGAAGATATATTCGTACTTACACACACCTACACTTATATACACACACGTTGAATTAACTTTTCGAATATCTGTGTCCCGCGGGAGTCGAACCCGGGACCTTGCGCTTTGCAGTCTGCCCACCAAGCCAACGAGGTCTATGTATAGATATAGAATGTAGATGTACAAGAAAAATGTTACCTGCTCGATTTGACTGGTCTATCATTGGCTGGACTATCCTGCGTCTTGCGTTTATAAACCTGGAACAAACAAACACATTATTAGTTTATTTTAATTTTAATTTTAAAATTTCTTTATTTCTTTCTAATCAGAAGATTCCGGGCTCCGTTCCGGCTCGACTAACATCTTTGTCTAAATTTGTTGGCCGTGGTTCTGGGTGTTATATATGTATCTATATTAAAATATATGTGTATGTAGTATATCAGTTGTGTTAGCCACTATAACACAAACTAGAAATGGTTCAGTATGGCGTTAAACAGCGGTGTGTCAAATGCGTCCTAATATTTATTTAGTTGTTAATTTAATGATTTGTAAAAAAGACCGTTAAATCATAAAAATAAGTTTTCTTCAAAAACTCTAAATTTTAATTATTTTTAATAAACATGAATACTCTTATTTTTATTACTGCTATAATAAGAAAAATCCTAGAAAAAATCGTTAGCTTAAAAACAAAGTACTTTAACAAAATGCAGTCATGAAATCTCTAATTCCATCATCACATTAGGAAAGTGCATTAAAGTGCAACTTAGGGGTGTCGTATAGGGGTGTCACACACCAGATCTTATTACAATTAGCTGCATTTGCATACAAAGTCGATAAATCAGGCGCATGTGCATCACTGCATCTAATACTACAGCGAATATTTGACACTGGTAACCCTAGGCGAAGAGACATAGGGATGTTTTCATAACGGGTATATAGGAGTCGGGATTTGAAAGTTGATTGATGTTTTTTTTTGTTTTTCTTATGTTACGATGCTATGAGTTATTTTTTAAATCTTTAATATTTTCTCATTAATAGCAGGTTAAAAAATAATATCTAATTTAAAAGAGTTATTTTTGGACTAAATAAATTCATTATCTGAGTTCTCAACAATTTTGCCATGACAACTAGCATAGACAAACACATCTTCTTATATATAAAATTTCCATGTCACAATGTTAGTTACCGTACTCCTACGAAACGGCTTGACCGATTTTCACCAAATTTTATATGCGTATTCAGTAGGTCTGAGAATCGGCTTCTATCTATTTTTAAAGGCAAAACAACGTTTGTCAGGTCAGCTAGTATTAAATGTATATAATTTGTGTATGATACTTGTATTTACATAGTTGACCGAAGTAAATTAATCGCAATGTAAATAATATATTTTTGAGCGCAAACTAAGGCTCTTAACTCGCCAAGTTTGGTTTAAGTTGAAGATTTCATCAAGTAATTAAACCCTCTGGCGGTCCGTTATCTCGGCAACCCTTTGCGCGCCGCCCCGGGTCCAGGCGGCCGTCCAAATTAACAAATCCAGATCACCGTTATGATTTATGGGCCCAGTTATCGGGCCGCCATTACGCCACGACTAAAATAAATACAATACAGAACACATAACATTTTATACATTTAAATATTTCATATGCAAATGAGCGATGCGTCGCTAGAATTGTAATTTTGTAGTTCTGGCTTTTTGCTATTGTTCGATTGTTTGGGCCGCGATCAAATTTATGGTCGTGTGTAGCTGTCAATGTTGCTGGGGAAGTAAATGTTTGGATTGTATTGATACAGTTTTCGTGAATTTATTAAAATAATACTTGCGTCACGTGCATCCGGTACGTTGGAATATTATTAATTTATTTTGTTTAAGTTTGTGGCTTGTAATAAAATAAATTGATTGCCTAAATATAGAGTATAACAAAGTATTTTCCGTTTGATGTTACGAATATATGATAAACCAGAAAACCAAAATATATTCGTAAAGTGTTTTCCGTTTGATGTTCAATGCTAAAGCTTTACAATATTAGCAAATTACGCAGACATCTAATTAGGCAAATGAAACAGACATTTCGCCAACAAGCCATCATCTCGACAGCCGCCATAACAGTTCCGAAAACATCACAATAACAGCTACAACCGCCGTCGAAATTAATACAAAGCGCGATTTAACAGATACCCTCTTAAGCGTCGTAAAATTTGCCGTTTTTATCCCCCTCCTCGGGGAGCATGGCCCGGATGAAGAGTTAATGAACTAATCTGGATATTAACAATACATTAGACGCATTGGACGCTCTCGGTGCCAAGTAATTGCGCAGTCCTTTAGAAAGGGATAGTTGGGTCTGCGAGACCCCGGCGCCGGGTCGCGCTCGTTTGTATGGACCTACGCACTGAAGGGTTTGTGTAAATTGGTGATAATTCTAATGTTTATTAAAATGTTGGGACCGGATTAGAGTTGTAAATTCTCCTAGTTTTCATGTTATAAACTGACATTTCCATTCTAAACGCTCCGGGTAAATCTGTTCGACCAGTTCAATGCAAATTCATAATATAATAATTATATTTACGACAAAACAAAACATTAGTACGTCTGCACAATACGTACCCATGTGGACGTAATCACGCCAATCTGATTATCATCACGGCTATATAATTGTTTTAAAATCAACGCACAATCACAACAATTAGCTGTCCAATTATGAAAAACTAATCGAATCTCGATCCAATCGCCTGTATGTCTGTTTGTTCCTACAAAATTCATAGTGACAAGTTAATTTCGGAATGCATCCAGGCTTGTAGGTACTAGGGTAGCAGAAGAGGCACGGAGCGGGGAGATTACTTATTCAGCAGACAAATAACATATTGCCACTGTAATTGTACCAAAATATGAACGCGCTCAGTTATGAACACAGGGCGCTCGAGGGTCGTACGCGTAAGTGAAAATGTAATTTACGTAAAGGGAGTTGTGAAGGCAAACTACCAAATCCATAGATAAAACAATAAATTCAAACAAGTAAATATCAACGCTTCTATTTTCAAAATTTGCATATTTTAAATTGACAGTTACGGAATGTCAGCGATTCTCAAACGTAAGCAGAGGCCTAACTAAAGACTAAAGCCCGCTGTAAGCCCGATAAAGACATAATCGAGATTGGCAACACTGGAGTAACAATAACACTAACCATCGGACTCTCGACCTCATCATGCGCCATGCCTACTTATTATTACAATTGCCATTCCCCAGCTTTGCCCTAAAATAGGGAAAAGTTAAAAAGGCCATTTGATCGCGAAGACACGTCGCCCCGCCCGGGGTCTCTCAGACCCCCTAATAAGGGATCTAAGTACGCACAGAATAAAATTTAATTTAGCCAGCCAAGTTTTTGGATTTTAATTACCTGAAAGCGGAATTAAATAACGAGGCGAAGGGGGTACGTGGCTTAAATTGCTTGGAGGGGTATTAATAATTTATTGTAGAGGAATTTCGCACGTGAGTTTACTAATTTTACTAATTATTGAAATTCAATTTGGAACAATTGTAAATTTGCCGGTTATTTATGGAGTTTCAGGTGCGGATCTAATTTGCATTCGTTTCGCGCGAATTATTTTCCGTTGTATTTGATTAGCGTGGAGAAATTACCAAATTGGTTTTCGGTTTTCGTTTCGAAGGTGATATTTTGTAAAGTTCTCTGTGAATCCAAGAAATTAAGATAATAAATCATTGTGCTGTCTCAGTAAATCCTAAATGATTAGTTATTTACTCAGTAAATAAGTAGATAATAGGGACGAATTGTACTTTTGAAATATGATCAAGTATTGTTTAGCAAAACCCGTAGATTTTGTTTCAAAATCTTTTCGACACGACTTAAGAATTAAGGTATTCATCATCATATCATATACTATTGTAATGATATTATATTACTAGAATATAATTGAAAACTGACATTGAAACATATCACTATTGTAATGATATTATATTACTAGAATATAATTGAAAATTGACATTGATACATATCATACACTTTTATAATGATATCATATTATTTGACTTGTAACTTTGGTGTTATCAATAAATGATTTGTATTTGTATGTTGTAATCCAGTTTTTCTTTTTTTTAATTTACAAAACTTTAGTTTTTCCAATCATTGTAAATCATTTTTGTTTAAATTAAGTTCCGTATTTTTTTTTATTTATTAACTGTCAAAAATAAACCAAAAGGGCAGCAAAACCGCCACCAATCGGCCAATGTACCGCCACGTACGCAAAGCTGTAATTTCCTCCCTCGCGGCGGAAAAAGCTCGACAAACAAACGTTGAAAACAACTAATACAGTAATTGCTAGTTGGGCCCAGCCAGGTGGCGAGGGCAATAAATACAGTTTTTCCTAATTAAGGTTTAATTCTGGGGCTTGAAGGGCCGCCCTTCGCAGGGAGTGGCCGCCAGCGCTCGCCGCCGGTTTGCAAGCCGCTGTTTTTTGTTCGCGCTTGACGACTTGCGTAGTAATGTGCTGTATTATATACTGGTTTAGCGGCTTTATGTACTTGAGCGGCTTTTTGCGCATACTGCTTTACCTTACATGTGGACTGCAAAGTATGTAAAATAAAAAAAGTTATATTATATGGAGCGATGTATTCAAAGCCGTTGTCGTATAAAGCACATACATTTATAAAATCTATACCAATATTATAAAGAGGAAAAGTTTGATTTTTGTTTGTTTGTTTAACACAAATAGGCTCCGAAACTACTGGACCGATTTGAAAAATTCTTCCACTGTTGGGAAGCTACATTATCCCTGAGTAACACAGGCTATATTTTGTTTCTCTTTGCAACTTATATTATTTTGTATCGCGTGCAAAGCCGGGACGATCTCCTAGTAAACAATAAACGTTATTATTATACCTTTACCCGCAGTAAGGTAAGCAAATCATAATTACACTAGTTTTGGTCCGCAAAATAACAACAATTGTCCCAAAACTCAGGCGAAACGGTTAATTTCCTAAGCATTTAAATTACGGACGCGAACCAAAAGTTCTCAAACTTTTATCAGACCCCCCTTCCCCTCCAAACCGGACAAGTCCCGGGCAAAATCCCGAAATCGTAATCCCGGGGTACCAGGGTGACATAGCTTATCGCCGGTGGCCGGGGCCGCCGCCAAATGAAGGCATTAGTTTTCATAAAGCCGGCCCGAGATAGCTCCCGGTCACTCGCCCTTCTGCGCGGTATGTACGCCTGGTACACTCGGTGATATATTACCTAAGATATTTGAAGCTTTCAAGGGGCATCTTTGTGCGATAACAAATCGGAATAATGCATAAAAAACCTGGATGGATATATTTACTTTATAATGTACTTAGAAGACGAAATTAAATATTTGGTATACTTCCGGTACACTCCGGTGTACTTCCGGTTCCTGGTCGGTCGGAGGAACACACCATTTTTTTTTTAAATATTTTAATTTTTCCTTTTACTTATCTTAATTTGGTTTCAGAAGTAGGTACACTAAATATTTAATTTTGTCATCTATTTACAATGGATTTCCGCAAAGTAATGCCTGAGTCAATAATAAATAATAAATAAATAAATATTAGGACACATTCACACACGGCTGGTTAGCCCCATACTGAACCATTTCTAGCTCGTATTATGGTTGCTAACACAACTGATATACTACATATACATACTTTCATATTATATATAAATACATATTTAACACCCAGACCCACAGCCAACAAATTTAGTTAAGCACAAAGATGTTGACCGGGCCGGGAATCGAACCCGGAACCTTCTGATTAGCAGTCCGGCATGGTAACCTTTACACGCCAACGAGGTCGTCATAGGTTATAATGTACTTAATGGTTCGTGTAACCTTCTATTTATACATAGTAGAGTCAACATTCTGCAGATAAGTGCGTCCCAGCGAAATAGCATCAGCGAATTACACAGGGAAAACAGAATAAACAAGGTTTTCGATATCCCGAAGCGGCTGAGTTATGAAAAGGGAAAGTGCGGGCCAGCCGACAAACAAACGGCAAACAGCACTGGGCCGTACCATAACTCACTGTAACCAACTTGTTTTTCCTGAAGAAAAGGAAGACTTTCCCTCGAATAATGCGAACAATAACAAAAGCTGGAAGATTTGTAATCGAAACCGAGTATTTGCAGACAACAGCGCTCTGGAAAGGGTGAATAATTCCGGGATTCCTGTACAAATGCCCCGGAATCCGGATAAATCCAGTTCGGTCCGGCGCGATCTCCAGGCGCGGTGATTGATTGTTGATACACCGCGAATGCTGCTCGAATACCTACTGAGTGCTTCTTAAGAAGTTCGCTTCCATCTGGGAACCTTCACGCGGCTTTGTTTTCGTTAAATCGGTCTGGGAGCGACCGGAGAATGAGGTTCTATAGTGAGAAGCGTAAATTTGCACCATATACCGGCACTAAACACTAGTTAAAATTGCATTATTCGATGTAGACTACTGTAACCCATGGCCTTAGCATAAGCAGGCCACTTTACGTTCCCACTGCTGTGACTCGGGGCCTTCTCTCACAAGGAGAGAGATATAGGCCATAATCTACCACGCTGGCCAAGTGCGGGTTGGCGGATGACACACGTTTTCAGATATTGTAGTCCTCAAACATGTCGGTGTCCTCACGATGTTTTCCTTCACCTTAAAGCGAATGCAAATCCACACATAACTTGAAAGACAAGTCATTGGTGTAGGGCTGGGATCGAACCAGGGGCTCACTGAATGAAAATCAGACGTTATCACCACCGAGCCACACTCGCTTTTCGTAACCCATTGCCTTATTGTAGTCTAAATAAAGAACATTTTGATTTGATTTGATAAACCTTTAACTGGGGCATATGGTCGTTGCCCTGTTGTAGTAGGTAGATAGATACATTATTGATGATGTTGTAATTTCATTTTTTTTCAGTCCAAAATCAACGTCTTCATGGATACTAGAAAAAAGAAGCTCAAATTTACTTCACATCTATAGAACACGTAAGAATCGCATTCCAAAATATTTTTTTGTTATTGTGTTTTGTTTTGTTAGGAAACAAAGTACTGTTTTGCATATCAATAGTTCAGTAGTGATTCTACGTAAGACCGTATTTTGAAACTATCTATCACATTCAAATAGAATAGAATAGAATATAATTAATTTGTCATAACGTATCCTAATTATTTCAGTTTAGAGGTTTAATAAAAGGATACAATACGTTATCGTGAATTTCACATTCATACAAATATCGAAAGATCGAAAATAGGTGCTGAAATTCCCAAAAACTAGAAAAACAAAAGTCATGCGTCACGTATCACGCAATAGGCGCTATAATCCCGGCTTCCCGGTTGACCAATAAATATATCTCATGGCATCGCGCGCCGGCCCGCATAGAAACTGTCGCAAATCAGCCAATCCGAGGTAAATGTTATAAATATTGTAACTAGGGGATCATTTTTATGATATTGTCAAGAAGTTTTCGAAATTCGAATGGACTGTGGACTACAGTCCTTTCCAAATTCAAAACTTCTTGTTTTACCGTATGTACTCGTAGGTGGATTGTGAGGTCTTGATCGTAAAGCTAGATAAGACATTTTATTTGCTATTAGTATGAAAAACAGTTAGATTTAAGTAGTATTTTTTTACTTTAATACGCATACTAAATCAATGTCAATTTAAATTACTTTTGTTGTGAAATAAATGCTTTTGTTGATAAGATATTTTCTAAGAACCTGGATTATAAAGAGAAATTAACATTGCACAGGACGACGATAGAAGACTGACAAGACAGCAAGACAGAAGAAGGGACTTTACTTAGCAATGTGATAGAATCGGCTGTAGATTAAATACTTTTCTTGTACAGTTCTCCCGTTACAACGCAATATGCAAATACAAATAGCTACGCTACAAGCAAAAATCCCATTTCCAATACCGCCGGTCCGAGCCAAAAATCACCTCATAAATAACGGGGCGCAAAATGGCTCATTTTAAGGAGAGTTTGCTCCTTAATCCTATGGGCTCCTGGTACCCGGTGGGAGTAATTACGTCGCGCAATATATCCCTCCCTCTCGGAGGGCTGAGGTCCTCATCACGAGAAATGAGTAACACATGGTCCCCGTTAATTGTGAGGGAACAGATTTGCTGTTTTTATTCTCTGATTGGTTGGGGCTCGACTTGTTGACTTCGAGAACAACTCTTCACTTCGAGTGTTGGTGCTACAATTTGTTTGTACATGGTTTTGACGTATTTAGTTTGGATTCATTGTGATTTCAACCAGCCAACTCTTTTGTTTACTCTAAATATTATTTTACACTATACATCACAATACGTACATGTATATTATTTATGTACAATAGTGTCTATTTAAAGAAAATTGAGTTCCTACATTTACTTTCATTGAAACTATAATATAATATATATAAAAAATATTGTTTACTGTTACACAGATATTCAGTATTTATGATGAAATTTTCGACACTCTGTGTAATGCAGCGAAATGCTACGAAAATTATAAGTATCAAGATTATTTAATGGTAATCAAATTAGAATAAGGATTTTTTTAATAAATGGAATACAAATTTGAATTAAGAAAATTTGTATAATACAGGCATGTTACAATAGTTTTAGGTAAATCGTAGCTAAGTGTAACAGAACGAAGCTTAAGAAACATCTACATAATACTATATTATATTACAGTATAGTTTTGACATGACAGCTGTCAATCATTTACTGCTGCTACGTTTTCTCGTAGCACTTCTACGCAAACGTTACTGTTACGATTTAATAAGTTATTTATTATCTTCCCTACCATGATATATCAATATCAAAAAGACGAGAAGTTTGTTTTTTTTGTTTGTTTGACGCAAATCGGCTCCGAAACTACTGGACAGATTTGAAAAATTCTTTCACCGTTGGGAAGCTACTTTATTTCTGAGTAACATTGACTATTTTGTTATTCTTTGCAACTCAGATTATTTTACAACGCGAAGCCGGAACGATCTGCTAATATATAGTAAAAAAATGAAAGAACCATAGCAAGTTCGTTCCCATTGATGAGAATAGGCCTTTTAATGTCATTTACCTCAATGCTGCGCTTTATTTAATATTCCAATAAGGTTTTTTTTTTTTGTAAACAATGTGATCCTGTGAAAGTTTTTTTTAATCCATTCAAACTTAAAGACATGTTAAATATAAAATAAAGTTGTATAAAGTGTTAAAACATCTGTATAAAAGGTTAGCTTTAGTTAGCTAGTTATGATTTCCAATATAATAGTACTCGTATCAGTATCGTGTAATAAACACTCAACTAATTAACCAAAGCGATAAATCCCCTACAGATGGCGCGCGCCGTCAACACAACTCTACATACTAACTAACTTTACTAAGATCAGTTCTAATAGACACATAACTTAACAGCCAGGTTTAACTTGGCCTGCTTACGGAAGTACATAGAAACGTGTTTATGTTACAAAAAACTACCTTTGACATATAAAATACACTAGCTGACCCGGCCAACGTTGTTTTGCCTCACTTAGGGGTATGAGAAATAGATAGTGTAGCTTATATGAGACGTTCGTAAATTTACCATAGCAGCGCCATCTATTGATTACTTACTCAATCCAGTCGAAAGGTATCGACATCTGTTAGAATCATTTGGAGTTAACAGATAATTGTGACTGTCAATTAATAACAGACAATAATTAGCAATAAATTAAAATTGCGACTATAATTTGAAATTTAAACTATCCCATCTCTCAAGTTGGATCGAACTGCACATGGTGTGCGAATTTTATTACGAGTATAATCGGTTAAGTGGTTTAGGGGTTCATTGAGGACAAACATTGTGACACGAGATTTATATGTATCAGATATTTGGAGAGACGTCCCTTGCCCTTCCTAACCGTTTCGCGCTTGGCTGTACCCAAGACGGGTCGCGCGAAACATGCGACGCCTATAATAGCAGCCGCCATCTTGCCTTGATGGCTTGACGCGAATTTATTTCCTATTAAACTGCGCCAAGGGTTGAGGTGTGAACTCGCCCTTATTTACGGACAACATCTGGAGTTCCAAATTTGAATTTTATTTATAACCGGCCAGGTACGTTCTGATTAAGTTGTTTCACATTTTCTTCGCCGATTAAAGGTTCGTTATTAACGGACGCGATTACGTTTTGCTCAGTTCACTGTTTTCGAAGGTGTTTTGTTTACTCTGTGTTCTGTCAAAAACGAGGCCGATGCCGGAAACGTTAAAGTCAAAAAGTCAAAGTAATTTGTGTTAATAAATTATCATTAGACAATAGAAACTACATTATTTTTAGTAAATTAGTTAAGAACCACAGCTTTAGGTAAGTAAATAAAGAGTGTATTTATAATTATTAATTTATTAAACAATATTTTTTTCCCTTGATAACAAGTATGGTTTGCGTTTGACTACAGTTTGTACGCTTACCTAGAAGATAAATATTTACTCTAAATTTTTTTCTACCGTTACAAGTTGCCCATTAAACATTATATCATTAATTCCAATATAAATAAATCAGGCAGTGAATTTAGCAAATATTTTTATATTTTACTGCTAGTTTTTTAACACGAGCGACCCTCTGGCCTAAGGTTGAGCAATCCTAGTTTGGAATATTTGGCTTTAAGGAGGACGACTTTTCAACATGAGAGTACTAAAAATGCTGACGAATGATATAAATATAATTTACAAAAAAAAAAATGCATGTATATTAATTATGTAATCATTTTCGCTAAGAAACACGCTTACACATACTAGGAGAGCATAAGGTGTAGGCGGTGACCACTAATGAGTGCGACAGCAGCGCCGCGCGGTGTCTGCGGCCGGCGCGCGAACTAATTCCTCGCGTGATGGATTGCAGCGAGGCGTCTCCGATATATCGCACTTGTGGTTGCTAATTACAAATACTGACATGAACATGGCTTAAGCTTTTACAGATAAAAAAGTTTAATTTGACGACCTCGTTGGCGTAATGGTTACCATGCCGGACTGCCCATCAGAAGGTTCCGGGTTTGACTCCCGGCACGGCCAACATCTTTGTGCTTAATTAAATTTGTTGGCTGTGGGTCTGGGTTAAATATGTGTCTATATAAAATATGTATGTATGTATATGTTGTATATTATTTGTGTTAGCTACCATACCACAAACTAGAAATGGTTCAGTCTGGCTCACCCATCCAAAGACTGTCCGCATCTACCATTGTTTAGCTTCGATTATCGCGTCGGTTCCCCTTAGCTAGCCGAGCTAAAAGCATGTTTTAAATAGGATTTTCATTAAAAATGAATAGTTTATTTTATTAGAACGCGTCAGAACAAACTCCATTGTAGAACTCGAGTAAAAATAGTCGAATCATTAAAAGCATCAAGCTTTGTTTACACGCACGTTCGAGCGGACGTCCCGCGTCAAAACATAATTAAAAAAAAACAATGCACAGATTAAAAATCCTAATTGGATCTACCGCGGCGCTTTAAAAAAAACAAGAGTTCTAATTGTAAATTAGAACTGTAGCTCAGCTAGCTAAGGTGATCATCGAAGCTTGGCAACGGTCATTTGGATGGGTGACCATTCAAACAACTGTCGTTTTAAAAGTGGCATTTTCATTTGGACGCTACCGTAGATCGGATGACACGATAAATTGTGGATCCCGGCTGTTAGGCGTAGTACAAGCGGTCGATAAGCCAAGTCATAGACCTTCAAGCGGCTTGAATTTTCTTGACACCAGAGCTTGGTCACTTGGCTCATACGAAGAAGAAGAACGTAAACAGAGTAGGTAAATAAAAATAAATATTTTAATGATATCTACAAAGCAATAGTTTTTTAAATAAACTTATATTATAAGTAAGACCAAGACAGAGACCATCGAGCGGCTTCAAAACTCTCGACTTAACAAAGCTTAGCCATTTAGCTCATATGAAAAAGGAGATTCTAAATTCAAATATATTGTGGAACACTCGCGCTAAGGCCGCGCCCGCCCCGCGCACCGTTACTCGCAGAACATTTGTCAAATTAATGACGCGCGGGATTTGAATTTTTAGTCGGCACCTGCCTCGTGACGTCATAGAAGACCCGAAGACGTCTCTATCCTGTGAGAACTGCACTTTTTACGCGGTAATGGTGCGCTCGCGTGCAAACCGCACTCAAATTAGCTGCGCACGTAGCTTAATCGCCGCGTCGCAATCGTGGAACTAACAATGCCGAAGCGCGCGTTTGTTTTTTTTCTCGAGCCGCCAGATAACACCAATGATTGCACCGCGGTCCCTTCTAGCGTGCATCACTCCCTTATCACGCTAACGAACCTCACCGCCGCTAATGCAATCACAAGAAAAAAGTTACGCAATTTATTTTTGAAGCAAAAAGTTACACAATTTTTTACATCTCTCCCGAGTTGCCTGCAACAAAAACATGATTAATTGCAAGAGATAAACGTTACGATTAAAACTGCTCCTTGCAAACTAGCTACCAACAGTTAGAAGCCGATAATTTAAAAATGTTTCATTCTAAATTCGAATTTGACACGTAAATTGGCGGCCCTACCGAAGCGTGGAAGGTAATTTATAACGTCTGTGGAATGTTCTAGACAAACACATTAATCGAGACGGAGAGGCTGCTCGCTCCGTATCGTTTCCGATGTGTTTTTAGAGGAGGCCATGTTGATGCATTATTATAATGGGCGAGGTGCGATAGTGGGGAAAGGCTCGCACCTGTGGGATGATGCATGTCTCCACGGCTGCGGCATACGTTCTCCACTCACACAAATAGTTTTAATTTATTACGAGAGCCACTTCATTGCAGATAAGCTCGCGTTTCATATCTTATTACACAATTTACATTTTATACGCCGTGAAAAATTACATTCGACCGTTGACCACAGACAAGAGTTGTCGTTTGTTCTTTTTTCGAAGATGCAATCGAATAAAGCCTCGCCAATCATTCGTACGAAAAATGATACGGAGATTCTTTTTTTGAAATTTCACGCTGGCCGGTAACAATCGTTCGATACTTCGATATCCTGTGGCATCTTGGGCGACAGTTTACGTTCGCTAAGGGCCTCTAATGGCCGCGCCTGGGCTCGAGGGGCCCTTAAAAATTTAACAGCCCTTTTATTTATGGTAGCATTCGTTGACCATACAGATATCGGGTGTTTGGATCTAGTCGTTATGATTTGGGATGGAGCTCTGAGCTTTCTCAGAAGAGTTCAACAAATTCAATGTTTTAATTAACCCCGAAAAATTATACCATTTTTGAAAGTCTTAAGAAGTAGACTATATTTTAATACTATCTGACACGACAAACGTTGCTTTGCCTTAAGCACAGTTCAAAACACTATAATTGATTATCACTTAAGGGTATGGCAAATAGATAATAGCCGATTCTCAGATCTACTAAATACGCATATGAAATTTGGTAAAAATCGGTTCAGCCGTTTCGGAAGAGTACGGTAACTAACATTGTGACGTGGAAATTTTATATAATAAAAGAAAATTTCATGAACAACGCATTACAGCGCTTCAAGCGCTTTGCTCAAATATGTATGGCGCGTTTGAACTCAGCACCAAAGCGGCTTACACTTTTCACCTGGTAGGTACCTACCTATGTACGTCCTGCGACAATTATAAATCGTCAAAGAGCTCGTTAATAAATCTCCAAGTCGTTTAGTTCGGTTAATTGCTTGCTGATTTATGTCCGAGTGTCGTTTATATCGTCGCATCTACTCCGGTCGCCTCCGCGATCGTTAGTCGCAAGTGTTTGACGACCTCGTCAGCGTAATGGTTGCCATGCCGGACTGCCAATCAGAAGGTTCCGGGATCGATTCCCGGCCCGGCCAACATCTTTGTGCTGAACTAATTTTTTTGGCTGTGGGTCTGGGTGTTAAATATGTGTCTATATAAAAAAATATATATGTATGTATATGCAGTATATCAGCTGTGTTAGCTACCAACACGAACTAGAAATGGTTCAGTATGGGGTTAACCAGCCGTGTGTGGAATGTGTCCAAATATTTATTTATTTATATTTATTTATACCACACTGGACAATAACGGCGATAAACATACTTGCAATAATGTAGTCATATATATTATGTACTACTAGTTTAATTCATCAACTTAATATATATTACTATCCACACGTGAATTCGCGGTTCGCACTTTGTATGCTTTCAAAGAACAATGACATGATATTGTGGTGCCAATTATAGAGAAAAATAAAAACTTTGTCAACTGTATTTATTCTAATAAGCCAGAGAAAATATCAGCGTGTGAAATGCACAGTTTTTAGGCTAAGCTTGGGTTTAGCTATAATAACTGGAATTGGCACTAAATTAGAACAGAATTGAATAAAAATAATGGTTAACATTGAACAACGTACCTTATAATAAACGGTTTCCGTACGTGCAACTTTTAATCATTTAATTTGTACAATTTCCAAAATGTCATTCAAGTAAGGAATACGTATCCTACTCAAAATTTCAAATTTGGAATCCGTTCAATTATTTTTTTGTAAATTGACAGTCATTATGCAAATGCTGCCTTTACGCGGGATTATGACGATTTTATCTCATTTTATTTAATTAAATGTTAATCTTGACACTTATTAATTGTTATACGGTTTTATAAGAATTTTTAACGATGGACACAATCAGTCGAGGCGCGATTACATCGAAGACCAACCCGTTCTGTGCTCTCTGTGACATGTCGGCCATTTAACTAATCGATAAGTATAAATCAGTTTGAACTTCGAACGTGGAATCTTCTTAAAAATTGTGTAAACTGGCCACTCCCGCCCACGCTCGTTGGATATTACGTGTCTATGACATTCTTTATTTGAATTATAATTTCAATCCGATTGACATGAAAGCTGGCGCTGAGTATTTTTTTTATGATAATTTTATTTTGGTTATGGTATTTGTATGACGTAATGATGGAAAAGGTGTTTTTATTATCGTGTATCGTGTTATATGATGGATAGACTATTATTTAAGCCGTCTTGTCAGTTTCGCAAATTAATCACATAACATTGTAGAAAAGCTCTGGGTGTGTTTAAAAAATGCGAATATTAATTCGGACCATTAATTCAAACACAGCAACTAGAAAAATCTCGTTTGTCAACTCTAAGAGTTAAAAATTTAAATAGGCTTAAGTAGGTACACAATTATGGCCACTTTGGCTCAGAATAAACAGAGGGTCCGAATTCCATCCCCGTACCCTCCCTATATTATATCAAGTAATGACGAGACTCGCGCCAGATTTAACACCTGAGCCGTTCCAAATTAAAATATTGAGAGTTTTAAAAATTGAGGGGATTGGTGTTCAAACTTTTTTGACGTTCGAATTTTTTGGCGCGAAGAATTTCGAACTTTATTTTTCTTTCATTTTTGGTCAATATAAATGTTCCTGGACAACAACAACTTACTATATTTTATGTTGTCACTTGCGTTTAGGTTTGTCTATGAATCGTATTATTTCAATTAGATGTAAAGAAAGTTTTTTAAAAACAAAATACGACTACACTAATTTAGAAACTAGACTGCGCAAAAATAAAGGGTACTCCTTGTATCTTATCGACATAAATGATGTCCAAAATACGCCGTCAGAAAACAAAACTATCAGATAATCCAATACTGAATTAAGACAAAAGCTGAGACGAACAAAGATCGCACGAAACAATGGCACGAAAAACGCCAGAAACAATGGCGGACGACCGAAATTTACGTTTAAAAACAACGTAAATACCTCCGTATCTATCCTATTTAGATATTAATCTAAACGAAAAAGCAAAAGCAATTCAAAATGGGCAACAAGCTAGCAGAAGGGACGCGCGTAATTGGCCATTTATCAAAGGGAAGGGTTAGGGGATGCGGCCCTGGTACTGGGCGCCTGGTTGCGCGCTCCTCTAGCCTTCTGTGCGCCTGGTGGGAGCAAGCCCAATGCTAACTGAGAATGTTGTCAAGGTTTATTTAGGCTATATTTAAATCATCATTTTGCCATCCAAAAATTAACTAAGAAAAATTTTAAAAGTGTTTTTTGTTATATATTTTTTAATTTACCTCTTTGACTGATTGAAAGCGATATTTACATGGTGAAACATAGAGTGAAATATATATTAAAAATGAAAATAGAAGGGTCTGATATTGAATTTTCCAAAGAAGTCCAATATCAGACCCGCGAAAATTTCAACATTCCAGATTAAAATCAGAGTAACGCGTCGAAAACAAAGGTCACTTCTAATTATAAACCTTAATTTCTTACTGGCAACACTGAAAATTAATCTAATAACCAATATAAGCGCAATTTTCCGGCCACCCTATCGCCCTAAGCACACAGGTGGAACTCCATAAACCTTGATTAATCCGGGTTTCCCGTTTAAAATCCAACATTTCGGGATTTTCGGGATATAATGAAAGTTTCTTATCAGTGTTGCCCGGTTTTGAGTTACGGCGTTTTGTTTACAACACCCCGGCGTGTGGGGTGTTTTCAGAAGCTGGCAACCTTTGAGATTGCGTCCCGGTTTGCTTGCTTTTAATATTCCATTTTCAATTTTGGAACTCACTAAACTAAGGTTCGTAACACACTTATAATAAGGATTCGGAATAGTCAGAGGCAATAAATACTGCCAATGGGACTTATAGACAATAATATATTTTTTTTAAAACTTAATTCAGTCCAGCCCTTTCCAAGTACTAAAACTTCCTATTTTTTAGAAAGAAATAAATTTGTTTATTGTGCAAAAAAATTACATAATTATATAAAACATTTACATCTTATAATATATCTTTTGATACATTTTACACAACTGCTAATACGTGTATTTCCAAAAGTCACATAAATGATCACTGTCAATTTTCTTCGACTAATCCCTTTACTCCCTACCTACGTTTTCCAGAAGCTCGACATTCACCAAACACAAATTTAAATCTTAAATCTGTAAACAAGCCCGAATCAAAGACAAGCGTAATAAATTCATGTCCCAAGCATCTCCTCTTAAAATATTCATTGGTAGATAAACAAAACAGGCTAGCAGCAATTCGTCACCCCATCCTCGATTGTCAAAGGGTAGATCCATCTGCAGCCATCCGTGTATAATTTAAGCCTTTTGTCTATGGTGTTGTGATCGGAAAAGTTAACTTGTAATCTCTATGGTTGCGCCTGCTTTGTCTCGCTAGGGATGGCCTTATCAGGAAGGAATGGAGAGACATATAGTAACATAGACAACGAACAACAGTCTGTGTTACTTTTATTTTTGGTATAATTTAAGCTTTTTGTCTATGGTGTTGCGATCGGAAAAGTCATGAAGTTGTAGGTTTTTACCTAAAACTTCATGGGAAACTTCAATGGTTCAGTTAACTTCAATGGTTCAGTTAACTTCATCTCAATGGTTGCGCCTGCTTTGTCTCGTTCTATACGGATGGCCTTATCAGTAAGAAATGGAGAGACATAGACAACAAAATTGTCTATGTTTCTTTTAATTTATTTTAAAATGGTGTGTTACTTAGATCGGTAAATTAATATTAAAATGCATGTTTAATGATCCCAAAGCGCACGTTTGCCTTGTAATTCGTCGATTACTTAACATTGTAATTTCTTATTACTTCCCGGACCTCCCAAAAATGTTAAAGTTTACTCATGTCATTTACAAATTATTCATCAGTTCCGATACACTCTGGTGCCCCCGTAAATTCATGGCTCATATTTAAATGATAATTACAAAGCTTATTAAAATGACGATAAAACGTAAATGATCCAATTAAAATAGACTTTTATTACATTGAAGCGGCGTGTACGACAAGCTATAAACGAAAACTTACTACTTTAGGAATTATAATTAAGATCGTTTGAACGCATCCAAATGTCTCGAGATTTTAATAAACTACACTTCGTTAACGTTATGGGACCGGAATAACGTGACCGATTAAAATTATTTTAAAAAAGGAACATCAAACCTTTCGCTTCGTTTTTTTTCTACGAATCGTCGAGATAGAAATCAAAAATGGCGACGCGGTGAAACGTCGCATCACTATCGCTATGCAAATACATGTTATAATTACCGAAAATTATCTTTACTGGGATCTCGGCTAGATGTTTTACTTGCCTTTCTTTTAAGCAATTATGTTAATGGCTATCGCGAGCGGTCGTGATCGCAATCATTTACAATTACACCCGGCTTTACTCGCTATGGATCGTGATGGGTGAATGTCACCGACACACGGATGAGGCTGGAAGGTCTATGCAGACCAGGATGGCATGCTCAAGTATTTTTTAATCATTTCTTAAAAGAAGAAGTTAACAATTCTACTACCGACATTTGTAAGATAGTTGAGAGCTCCGTCATTTCTTTACCAATTTCAACATATTTTTTATTAAAGTAATCAATTATTATATTAGTAGCCTGGAAGAGATCACTTTGAGATCAGGCCACCTATTGTGGCACACTTATTATTAAGCTTTTTTAAGTTAATTTAATTTTATTTATAGGTTAGAATTATAGATTTTAATTTAATACATAATCAAAATATAACATAATATTTTTTCAGAATTAATTCCATGATGAATACCAAAATAAGTATAAATATTTTTAGGGTGGATCTTTAAATTTTTTTATGGTTGTGGTTTAATATTCTAGTTTGCGTAAGCCTTTAACAGTCATATCGGGTCTGTGCACCGACGTCGGCTAAGTGCCAACTGCCACTGTCTCAACTTATATTTACACATACGCTAAATAACTACGTGATTGGCGTAAGCCCGCTCAGCTTTAAACGCGTCGTTCTAAATTCAAATTAAAGTGACATTTGAGACGTGATCTCATCTGTCTCGAATAAATAGACAATTCAGTTTTTTGGCCACGCACGTCTCATGCATTTTGCATACATTATTAAAGACTTTTTTTTATTCGTTTTCTCATTTGTTGTATTTTTTAAATAATAATTTTACTAAGAGATTGTAATATAGGTTTTTTCTTTATGATTCTTTATGCGCCATGACGTTTCATAAATAATCGGCATTTATTCGGGAGCTACCTTGCTTCAAATGGCACGTGAAAGTTTTTTGGTCTAAAATAATCAGGCGGGACCTATAATTAACGTGTCATCCAACCCATGGTGGCCAATGCAAATCGGTTTTTAGTTAACCGCGGTCTATTGCATGGCCATCGAAAAACTGTCCGCATCGACCATAGACTAAGGAAACATTTAAGACACGCATCGATTGCTTAAATTCGGTGTTCGCGTCTAAGCACAGTAGGCGATAAACAATACATTTTTAATAGAATAATAATAATTATGTTTATTGAATTAATGAGAATTGTGTTATTTTGACATATTAATTTATTGACATTTAACATATTGACTTATTTATTTATTTTGATATGTAACTAATGGTGACAATAAAAATAACAACTAACTAATTAAATTATGCCTACAATTGTATTAAGGAGAAAATTGAAAATCAGCGCTGGAATACTTAGTGCTCACAGCATTATGCTGAATTTGCTCCTATTGTGCACATACTATTAGTTTTAATTCTCTTCTTCTTGGTGTCATTAATATTTGTATTTACGATTTTTGTGGGCTTAAAATACAGTGACAGTGACATAAGCATGCAGGAGTACGTCGCTGTGACAGCTACACACAGGGTATCATAATCCAGCGCACGAGATCCGACAAGCTCGCGGCTCGGACATAAGTTCTGTTATAAATTGAGCTGTATGTAGGAAGCGCAGTCACGCGGTGGCATTAAGAGGACTCAAATGTAAGCGAAGCGAGCGCGGCACACCTGCGCCCTCTGTTTCTTTCCTACGGAATTAACTCGCGTAGTTCCCAACAATGGAGCCGCTTCCAAACTTTTGCACTGTTTTTTCTTTTTATTTTTAGGGATCCGTACTCAAGAAATGTAAATTAAACGTTCGGATTTTTTCTTGTTTGTTGTGCTCTTCTTGTGAAAGAAGATAGATAAATAGAAAATTATCAATGGACACAAAAATGATTTTAAAAAGAAAATGCTTAAGTGTGCCACAATTAGCGGCCTTATCGCTTTGAGCGATAAGTCCTGTTTGGGATCTGGGGACTGGAAGGCCCTGAATCCTGGCTATCCCAGCAGTGTGGGAACGTAAATTAGGCTACTTATGCAATTCAAATTCATTTATTTCAGGATCAAATACCATATTAAAAATATTACATAGAATATTAGGAAATTAAATTGAATTTAAAATATGTCATAATTAAAAACTAAATTAAATTCAAATTCAAATTCAATGGTGGCTAAGAGTAGATCTATTTTGTAAAAAAAATTAGATCCTAAGTCTATTCTTCATTTAAAAAAATATTCAACAAGAGCCCTTCTACAGCAAACGTGATTTTCTGCCGTTCTTTAAAGATTAATACGGAACCCTTCGTTCGTGAGTCTGACTTGCGCTTGACTGTTTTTTTTTTCATCCGACCGCCGAGGCTATATTTCAAACTGTCATAGTTAATCTTTTTATCAAAGTTAGTTAAGCGCAGGAGTAAGAAGTGCACCCGTCTAGCTTCGACTCTCATCTGTTTTCATTTTTTTTTCTAATTGAGTTTGTTTTCAGTTTTATTACAAGTTACTAACTTATTTGAATAGGTAACTTATTAATATTTTTTTCCTATGTATAGTATATCAGTTGTGTTAGCAACTAGAAATGGTTTAGTATAGGGCTAACCGGTCGTATGTGAAATGTGTCCTAGTATTAATTATTTTTTTATATTTATTTACACATTACACATCACTAATAAATGTATAAAAATGAATAGAAATATATATATTTTATAATTTATTTTTAAATTCAAAATAAAACCTTTTTTTTTGTAAAACATTGATAATTAATATTAGAATAGAAGAAAATGGAAGAAATGATTTTTAATGTAGGTTTTTGTCAAAATCAATTTTAGTATTTTATTTATAAAAAATACATACTCATTACTTTAGAATTATTATTTTAATTTAATTTAATTGTATATTTTTTGCAAAACGTATGGATAAGTTTATTAAAATATAATAGAAAAAAGTCAAAGATCTTTATCGCTGTAACTCCTAAGATAAAAAGAAGCATCATTAAAACTTCTAAATAGATTATATTAAAATTGTATTTATAAACTTATTTTATGCAACACAAATTCAAAAATAACAATTCAGAAATACAATAAATATAATCTAATTATTTAAATTTACAAAATTTTCGTTTTTACTATGCTTCGTAAATACTTTTCACTTTAAAAGTCTTAAGTTATGTTTAAATTTATTTTTATCATTATTACTACTAGTTTCGTTTTGTGATTCTATGATAAAATTTAAATCATATTTTAAATATACATATAGTTTAACATTAATTATATAATATCTTATTATTCAGAAGTTTTGACGATGCTTCTTTATCTTATTTAAGGAGTTGCAAGTTTAATGGCATCATTTGCAAATATTAAAGTTTAAGTTAAAGTTTAATGCACTTTTTCCCCCAAAGTTGAAGCTCTGTGTGAATATTGTAGATTAGAAAAGTTACTGCCGCATGTGGAGTTTATATATTAATACTAGATTAAATAACTTTAAAGCGAGTGTGGCTCCGTGGAAAAAACCAAGAATGTCTGCTTTTAATCAGACGGCCCCCTGGTTCGATCCCTACAACAATGACTTGTTTTTAAATTGTGTGTGGATTAACACTCGCTTTACGGTGAAGGAAAACATCGTTAGGAAACCGACATGTTTGAGGACCACAATATCCGAAGACGTGTGTCATCCGCCAACCCGCACTTGGCCAGCGTGGTGGACTATGGCTTACTAGCTGTGACCAGCAGTGTTACCTGCTTTAATCCGGGATAAAAAGCAGCCTATGTGTTAATACAATGTCTAACCTATATTCATAATCAATCTCATCAAAATCGCTCCAGCCGTTGTAGCGTGAAGGAGTAACATAGATTTTTAAGTTATTTGCGTATCCCACGGGAACCACAATAGTTTTAGAGATAAAAAGTAATCTATGTGTTAATCTAAGGTCTAAAATCTTCACACCAAATTTCATCAAAATCGGTTCTCATTCATCTCAAACGTGAAGTAGTAACATACATACACACAAACTTTCGCAATATTAGTATGATAACTCTTCCCTCGCGAGAGAAGGCCCAGCTGTGGGACCGTATAGTATATAGTAGGCATCTTATGCTTTGTAAATCCACATCCATCCATATTTAGATCTACATGGAGTAAAACGTCTTTCTAAAAAGTTTCCATCCACTTCCAGTCACAATACCCCCCCCCCCCCCCCGTGTTCTCACAAACATTCTCCAGCGCCGTAACACCAGAAAATCCAACTAATTAAAACCCAACGGTTGTTTATTCAACGTTTCGCAATTCGCAATAGCAGCGCGGCCTAGGAGCGAATAATTTATATTTAATTTAAACAAGACGACATTGGTATTCGGTATACGAGTGCGTAATTAAAATTCCGCCGTGGTGACGTCCCCCCCCCAACCAGAACCCCTCCCACACAGAACCCCCCTCGCGACAGTTTTCGCGCCAATTTCAACGCGCCCGGAAATTAATTGTGACAGGAAGACGCGGCGGTCACATCCGGCCGCGTTCCGTTACACGCATTGTGTTTATCGGCCGGCGCGCGGCTCAATAAAAATATTCATCCCGTGTCATACCCGGCTTACGTCGAACGGGACGTGAACTTGTTGGGAAACGTATTATATTCATGATGTGTGCTATTTTAAGGGTACTTACACACTACTTTACTGTAAAAAAAAATAATTCAGCTAGTACGTCAATGTTACAATCTATGTTTTGGACACAGAAAAGTCTTTAAACACGAAACGTTAAGTTAACATTTGCTATTATTATTTTATTAAACTAGCAATTTCATATGTTTAAAACTAGATGTTGTATTTGAATACTCGTAGACTGGCTATAACTTTATTCTTGAAATCAAAAAGTTATAAAAATACCAAACAGTATCGAAAAAATGGGTTTATGGTGGTTGTATTACAATTAAATCAATCTTAGCACTCAACATAGACTGTTTTCTTTTTTTTCCCAGACGTAACGTGTCCACTTTTTTCTTTTATCTGTGGTCATTATTGAAAAAAATCTTTTTTTTTTTAAACATCATGCCCTTTAAATGGTAAGTCATGACAAAATGAATGCAAGCGCCCAAGGGTAACCAAAAAACACACAAACAAAAAGAAAAAAAAATGGCTGCTATTCCACAAAGACGAGAAAAAAATATATATATTCAAATCATTTATTTTTTTCAGACATAATCCATATAAAACAATCAAAATCAAAATATTACAGCTTGATTTGTCGATGAAATGAATCCTATATTTTACAATTTCAGGCTCCGACGTGGGTAGAAAAATACATTGTATATTGCACTTGCGTCGTATTATTATCGGTTACCCAACTATTATTATGTTTACATTATCACATCTGTCACGCGACCCACCAAAATTGTCTCGTCACTAGACCCACTCGCGGCCGCGTTTCGGCCTCATTACCGTTTTTTGTGTCAGTAATCTGTATCATTACAGTACGCCATCATTGTGATCGTATCATAATGATAATAATATCTTTTTCAATTGGACAGCGTGACCGATTGTCTATTGTGGCTAGGCCGACCTCTAAACAATTGAAGAAAGTGTGGAAAGTCAGCCTTAATGCGTAAGTCGAAACGTGGCGTTGTCTATGGTCGCTGTGTTGGAAATAAATAACGGCTGTCAAAGTGATGATGCTTTTGAAATTTTCGTAGAGCTATGAGCTTTTTGAGAAAGCTTGCGTGAGAAATTTGATAGTGTATGGAAACGTTTTGATGGATTATTTATCAAAAAAAAAATATGAGCCGTCACGGGACGCGTCATAGTGATAAAATAAAATATTACGTTTTTTTCCGATTTTCGATGACTATTTATTGAATAAACATTTATTTTCATGAAATACAAAAATTTACGAATTTATTGCAAATCGTGACTACTTAATTCGATTGCGCATGGCGTCGCCACACCGTGCTCTCTACTGCATATAGACTGTACATATAAATATACCATCATATATAGCGTGGCGACGCCTCGGCATGCGTCGCCACGCCAAAAATTACGCGCGGCTTTAAATGTTTCACTTCAAAAAATAAAGTACAAACAAAAACAATATGTCAAATTAATAAACAATCATTCATATAAAAGTTATTTAACAGTATTTACAAATCTAGGTATTTTATAATAATACAAGTTTTATTTAAAGGTTGATTAGTTAAAAGTTTAAATAATTGTAGTGTTTTATGAATAAGACAATTTAGAATTTATGCTTATTAGTTACTTATATATAATAATAGAATAGTAAGTATAGTAATAATAAGTAGTTTTTTTATTTTTGCTTATATTATTTAGATAGTATTGTGCTTTTTGACATCGTTGCATAATTAGATTAACTAGTAATAAATCGTTCTTTATTATTTATTTACGCAATGTCACTTAACATCAGATGAGTTGTGGTCAAGCGCAAGCCTGTCATGCATAATAATACTGAAATATTAGTGATATCAGTTAGAAATATTCGTAAATATTAGCAATAGTAATATTTCAGTATTAGCATAATAATACTAAATTTTTAGTACTATTAGCACAGAATAATAACTTGTACTCTATTAGTTAGAAATATTCGTAAATATTAGTTATAGTAATATTTCAGTATTAGCATAATACAACTGAAATATTAGTATTATGTTTTTAATTTGAATAAATATCGAAAACAAAACCCAAGCTGGCTCAGGTGCTCTCTTCTATCTTGCGTAAGACGCAGATGCCAGTTTGTTTTTTCAGATTAATTATTCGATAAGAACCTACACCTACAATATCTTATGAAACAGAGCCTCTAGAAAATCGAATGAGAAAGAGATGCGTAGGCATCGATTCATCGAAAGATCGATACCGCTCTTCGAATCAACAATATCATTTACCATTCCAAATTCAAAATACGGAAAACAAAGACGATTTTATTTTTATTTTTAATCTGTGATAAAGCTTCTTTACAACTGACATTAATTGTATTTTTACTTAATCTGTGATTTCCATATTTTATTCCTCTGTGTTTGTGTTGTTAAAATGCGATTAATATTAATGTTCACATTATTCTTTGAATTTAAATTGTGACCTCATTAATATAATATTGATAGATAGATAAATTCTTTATTGGACACATAAAAAAAAGACACAGTAAAAGACAATTAACTAAAAAATAGTGTGCCAAAATTGGCCGCCCTATCGCTTAAAGCGATCTCTTCAAGGCTTGGATGGAACGGAATTTATAAACAACTAAAGAAGGACGTTGAACGGATATTTAATGCTTAATATAATAAATGCGAAAGTTTGTGTGTGTCTGTGTCTCTTTGTTACTTCTTCACGTTCATTCAGCTGAACCGATTTTGATGAAATTTGTACTAACAGCCGGGACCTACAATTTAACGTGTCATTCGACCCACGGTAGCACCCAGATGAAAATGCCACTTGAAAAACCACTTTTGCACGGTCACCCATCCAAGCGCCGTCCGCATCGACCGTTGCTTAGCTTCAATGATCGTGACAGATCACCTCAGCTAGCCGAGCTACAGGCGCTACTAAATTCAATAATGCCAACCGAATAAAACGTAAAACGAAGATAACGTCAAAATGTCTGGCCGGAAAGAGACGCGTCAGTTTTATTTTTTTAATTGGAGTATTAACGGGGCATAGATAAAGTCACTCCGCCTTTAACTTTTTTTTCTCTTTATTTTTTAAAGTAACTTTATCAGATGGCTTAGGAGTTCGAAATTTAAAGGTACGAGTTGTTACGAAGTTTTAATAGACCGGCGGCTATCTGATCCGGCTGACAAAAAAATACATTAAAATAAATTGTGCAATCGGAATTGTTGTACGGAACCTTCCTTGTCTATTTGTCGGTTTTATATATTTGTTCTGTTTTGTTGAATGCTAAGTTTAAAAGCGAGAGTGGTTTGATACGAAAAACGTCTACTTTCAATCTGACGTTCGTTTGTTTATTATGTAAAATTACAATAAATACAATCAAATTACTCGTATTAAGAAGTTTTGATGATGCTTCCTTATCTTATTTAGGGAGTTGCAAGTTTAAATCATTTGCAAATATTAAAGTTTAAGTTAAAGTTTAATGCACTTTTTCCCCCAAAGTTGAAGCTCTGTGTGAATGTTGTAGATTAGGAAAGTTACTGCCGCATGTGGAGTTTATATATTAATACTAGTTTAAATAACTTTAAAGCGAGTATGGCTCGGTGAGAACTACCTCTGTTTTTCAATCCGACGGCCCCTGGTTCGATTCCAGCCATAATGACTTGTTTTTCAAGTTATTTGTGGATTTTCACTCGCTTTACGGTGAAACAAAACATCGTGAGGAAACCGATATGTTTGAGGAGCACAAAACCCGAGGACCTGTATTATTCGCCAACCCGCATATGGCTGGCGTGATGGATTTGGCCTACTTATACCTATATATTGGATCTCTGTCCTCGTGAGAGAAGGTCCCAGCAGTGGAAACGTAATTATAGTGGTCTGCTTATGCTATACCTGACACAAAGTTCTATTCCTTAGATATTTACTTGAAAACGATCTCTTCTACAAAGCTAACAAATACAGACTCCATGATTGCATAATCTGACCTCAAATAATAACGCACGGCCCAAATAACATCGGAGCCATTTTCCCCAAAAATTTCCCGAAGAGGAAAAAAAAGGAAGTCGGTCGAAGCGACCGTTCATAAATTGGCAACACTACGGCCTCTCTAATTCCTTTGTTTGCCATAACCGAAAAGTGGTGTGGACATCAAACGTATAGTTTTATTCCTCTCGCACGTTGACTGATGTGTGAGGGTTAGAAAGTGACAGATGTATGTGAGTCAGGAAACAGTAATCGTTTGTCTCGTACGTCGATGCGATGTAGGAATGTACTGGATGGTCGCCTATAGAAACCTACTTGCGGTCAATAGGTACGGCGCATGTCGCTTAAGCCGCTTTTGTACCGAGTTCTGCCGTGCTTTAGATGTTTGAGCGAAGCGATTGACGAGTTAGCAGTGGATTTATCAATATTTAGTGATTGAAATCCATTTACAATCAACAATTAACAGTATTGATGACTTCGTTGTCTTTATGGTTACCATGCCGGACTGCCAACCTAAAGGTTCGGGTTCGGAGCTTTAATGATTCTTAACCCTGAATCAAAGATAATAACTAGACTCAGGGTTTGGCTATTAGATAAAACTTTGTACAGTATAAATGATTATCTTTGAAATTTGAAAATTGACATTTGATTCATATCATATACTTTTGTATTGATATTATATTAGATACTAGAATTAGTAGTGAAAATTGACATTATGATTAATATCATATACTATTGTAATGATATTATAGTACTAGAATATAATTGCAAATTGACATGGATACATATCATATACTTTTGTAATGATATCATATTATTTGACTTGTAACTTTGGTGTTATCAATAAATGATTTGTATTTGTATTTGTATAAGACTGAAAAACCGTACTAAATAATTAAAAATAAATATAAATAGAAAAAATTGTGATCATTTACAATTGTGATCATTTTATAGGATTTTTCAAAATATGCTCCCGTAGAGCCGTAAATAGATATATATACATATACTAGCTGACCAGGCAAACGTTGTTTTGTCTTAAAAAATAGATAAGTAGTAACCGATTCACAGACCTATTAAATACGCATATATAAAATTTGGTAAAAATCGGTCAAGCCGTTTCGGAGGAGTACGGTAACTAACATTGTTACATGGAAATTTTATAAATAAGATGTACAGTTGTACATATACAGTTAACTTTGAAAGACTATTATTGTAACACTATCCAAAACTGACCACACGACTATAGCCAAATAATTCCTTTAGTTTCGTCGCTAGCGACCTCTAGCGAGCGTTGTCGCTCGCTGGCAACTCGCCAGGAGCTTTGTTAAGAGCTTCAGCGAGAAAATCTCCAGTAAACCTCTATACCCACGGAGTGAAAGCCTTTTACAACAAAGGAGAATTGGTTTGCATATTTTCTGATGCAGAGAACAAATTAATTTGACTCAAATAAAAGAAATAATGGAAAAAGGAAGAAAAAGTCAAGAGGGAAGAAGGAGAAGATAAGAGGAAGGAAAAATAAAGAGATAGAGGGACTAAGATAAAAAAGAAACTTCTTTTATTTCAAGATGGCTTTCTTGAGCATTGGTTTGCATATTTCCTGATGCCGATAATTTCTTTGACTCAATTGAAAGAAAAAATGAAAAAAAAACAAGAGGTAAAAAGAAGAACAAAAGAGGAAAGAAAAATAAAGAGATAGAGAGAGGGACGAAGATAAGAAAGGAACTTCTTTTTGAAATAAAAGAAAAGAAAGATGGCCTATAATAATGCACGGCGAGTGTGGTGCGTTTCTACCCTTTTCGAATTCAGGTACAGGTTAGGTAATGCACTCGGTGTGTAGCCTTTTTTCAGTGTTGCTAGATAGTTAATGACTCAATATTTACTATTTATTTTACTGTTTACTATAATTTAATAATTATAATTGACCCTGAAATTAATGAATTTGAATAAATAAGCATTTTTCTAATAAACTCAAATACAATAAAAACATTTGCACATCATAATTATATTCATTTACATACATAAATGTACGGGTAAAACTACTATAGACTGGCAATACAATAGAAGTATGGCGCGAAAGTTGGCACGTCAAAACTGTCATAAGGAATAACGGAACAATAAAATATAATGTCTGGTCGATATAACGAGCCATATAATGGTCCCTGTACATTAGCCCGGCCACAAAGGACCTCTGATTTATCGGCGTCCGGATAACGCGATGGAAAAAGGATTTTCCTCAGAAAACTTCAGTGGGGAATAAATTTAGCGGTGCTGATCGATTTTAAAGATTTCCCCTGTTTTGCATGTGAAGTGAGAAGTCGGGTGTTGGAGGTCTTAATGTGATTTTAGATCAGTTAAGATTAAAAGATTCATAGTAATTGTCTTTTTTTTTGGTTTGGTACTTAGTTAATAACTAACATAGATTTCTTAACCCATTATATGTATTGTAAGTTTCTGGGAATAAATGGCTTTATTTATTTATTTTTTACTTAGTTAATGCAGAGTCGAAATTCACCTCCAGTCTTAAAGTTTACTGAATCTATTAAACCAATGTAGAAAATATATAAAAAAAGGTTTTTTAATCTGACCTACTCTTTCTTAATAAAATACTGTATTAGCTAAAAATATCTTTCCATGATGTTTAGATATTTTCGTAATTACGAGTAACATATTTATTTCGGTGTGACAAAATAAATATACCAATCTAACATATGTATGAGTACGTTGATGAGCTATTATTTGTATACTAACATTTTTATTACATACCAATATTTAATACATATAGCAAAATATTCTACTAAGTAGATTGGAGTACTCGAGAGTTGCTAGTTGTATATTTTGAAGATAAAATACATGTCCTTAATAAAAACAAAATATTGTATGTTCGAAAAGAACAAAACTGATACCAATGAACCTATATAAGAATTTGTAACACCGTAATCTGTAGTATACAATAAATGAATCTGAATCTGAAAAAAAACTTCCCAAAGGAAGTGTATGTACTAAGTAAAACACAAATATAAGTAATTGGAGTGCAGAGAACAGTTTCCTGAGACTGATTTATGTAATGCGATCCGACAGACTTGGCTACCAATCCCGATCGCACCGAATCTCGAACATTTCCTCGTAGACTCCATCTCGCCGGGAAACCGTGATTATTGAAGGGTGAAATAACGCCCTCATTATACTATGAGCTGAATAATAATCCGCCGACGCACTGCAGTAAAAACTGTAGACGCCTCCGCCACGAAACCGAGCCAAATTTTTAATTATCCAAACTAACATAAAACACCCGCACGGACGAATGCACGGCCGTTCCAGCGCCAATAAAAAAAGATCAAACGTCAAATCTGACAGTGACAGCGGAATGTTGTCTATTAAATTAAAAAAAAAACGTCCCTTCTCACCTTCGCATTTTTTTATTGAATGTGCGCGAATTGTAAACAGAAAGGATACATTATAGATACGCGGTGGAGCAGACACGTACAAAATGAAAATAGGGGAAAGGGAGCGAGGGTGGGGCGGTATGGAAATGTTGGTCAAATATATCATGCGGCGCCTGACAGGCCAATTCTCTTATCTCACGCGCGCGCCCGCCGCGATCTAAGCTAGCTTAGCTAATATAAAATGGTTTTAAATTCAAGTTTAATTCGGGCTATCTGCAGCTCTCGCCTCGTAAATACGGCAGGCCGCGTACAAAGGCGGCGATTTACGGTTTTGACGGATCTCGAATATTTTAGCGGCAGCTCGGATTATGGAGAGTTACGCAGTGGGACGACCCGCTGCCTTAGGTAGTAACTTAGAGAACTACTTGCCGGTATTATCGCTACGGGACTAGCCGTGGGACCACCTCTATACGACGAGTATATGTGCCATCCTACTATATCTATAAATATGAGGAGCTGGCGAGCAAAAGCGGATTTGTCCGATTAATGATTTTTTACAGGAGGGGCAAAGTTTTGAAACAAAAAACTTGCCTGATTTCAGATTTTTAGTGAATGCGAGCGTCATTAAAACACAAAAACGTATCCATTGCATGTTTATCAAAAATCTGAATAGTTTTTAGTTTATATATTGTATAGCTAGGTTAACTGAGGTGATCCAACGCGATCATTGAGGTTAAGCAACGGTGGATGCGGGCAGTCTTTGGATGGATTACCATGCACAAGACTGTTTTTTAATAAGATGCGTGGGTCGAATAACACTCTAAATTGTAGGTTCCGGCTGTTAGTTTTAGAACTAGCAGCTTTTCAGCCAAGTTCTTCGGATAGGTTGAAAACTCTTGACACCAAATCTATTCTATTAAGACTTTCTTTGAGTACTTACTTCTCAGGAAACAAAGCCTCAGGCAGATAAGATATTAGTTAAAGGGAAGCTGTGAGGTTTTGTATAAGTGTCTTGATTGTAAAATAAAGTTTGCCTTTGCACATAATTAGAACTTTCTAGAATACCTACATTAAAAGATTTGAATAGGCAGGCATACATAAGCACCAATGAAGAAAGAACCAGTACGTAAATTATCAAGCAATGGACGAAAATAAATGATTTATTTACCAACAAACAGTCCACATGATTCGAATATCGGCGGGTGGTACATCCGCGTCAGTTTACAGTACCAGGACATCATAAAGTGTAAACAATGACGGCGTTTTCCATTACAATATGTTTACCGATCCGTGCGCTTCGCATTATGTATGTTATCCTGGTGGGACGGGCGCCTCGGAATTTATGAGACTCCGCCAAATATTTGGCGCAGTTCGGACGGGTGACGACGGAAGATTGTCAACTGTTTGCGGGGGTAATGCGGCTTGGAGAAGCGAAGGAAAGTGTTGCTTACACTGTTGTATCTGTTTGCCATTCGTTCTTCACTAAAATCAAGCGCAGCGGTGTAAAACTCTCTCTTCATTCGTTTTTATTCTATTTCTGTGCTTCTTACGTTCGACATTCATTCATTTCATTCATTCATTCGTTCATTTTATTAACTGTACAGTGTCCTAGCCCTGCAGGTCTTTTAATTTTACAGGCGAGATATAACACGATTCAATATACTATTTATTTAGATCTAAAAGATTTTTTTTATATGCAAATAATCTAAAAAAGTCTCTTCAAAGAAGTCCGCGTAGGACCATTTCATATGTACAATATTTAGGTACAAAAAATAAATTTTAAAATATATTAAAAAGGGTTTGAAATATATAGCAATATTTAAGTGTACGAATGGCATTGCTGCGATAAATGTATTTAATAGTTTTATATTTATATAATTATATACTCTCTTTCATTCGAGTTCCTTGTAAGCAACGCGTTTAATTTAAGCTACGTACACATTGTGAAAGATAAGTAATAGCTATTTGTATTTATAATAATATACATCACGAACTTTCACATATGTTCTTTATTGACTCGAGTTGAGCCGTAGATACTATATCTAATTGCAGAAGAATAAGTAGACACAAGCTATCTACGTCTACTAGGGTTGCGTCAAGCTAGCCACGTTCGGGGGTTCCGTACGGCAGATCGGAAGCAGTCGACTCTTATGACGGACGAGGCAAACAGGGCGCCCTGACGTTTAGTGTCATTAAATCTCGTAATAGGATAGCATAAATCGCAGGAGGTCGACGCGGCGGGCGCTGTCATCGTTTGTCAGAGCATTTCACGCATTGTTGGACGATGCAGGCCTTGTAGCCGCGTGTGACGTGACGTTCTGCGCCCTTTGTGTACTGCCAACATGGCCGCGCTAACTGGACGGATAACCAACCTCTTCGTAGAACGCTGGTCGCTTGAATGTAAACCTTCATAGAGAGAGTAAGGAGGTTCTATGTGAGGAATAATAAGATGATTATTTGTTCTTACAGATTATAAATTTAAATTTAAAAGGTTATTATCGTAAAGCGGTACAGTGCAAACCTACGTAGGGAAACCAAGGAGGTCCAAGTTTAAGAAAAAGCTTTCATAATACTAATTACATTATTGAAATTTGGAAAGTTTTCAAGCTTTTTTTGTACCATTTAGTTTTTGTTTGAAATTTATCGAAACTCTTTTTTTTTTCTTTTCTCTTTACCGTACACTACGTCAATTTTAAGTCGTTTATTAACTTCTTTCCATCCAAAGGTTGTCTGGAAGAGATCGCTTTAAGCGATAAGGCCGCCAATTGTGGCACACAATTTTTTTTGTTCATTATTTTTTAATTTACTTTTAATTTTAGTTTCAAGTTTGTGTCCAATAAAGTATTTTATATCTTTTTGAAGTTATATATTGTATTTTTTTTTATTTAGATTTACGTCCAAACCTACAACAACTAAAAACTCCTTCGATCTCAGTCTTGTAATTCACACTCAGTCCACTATTTCAAGCCTTCCAGTTATTTAAAACCGGCACCCGTACGCTACAATCAAATTTATATCCCAACTGTAGAGAAAAAGTGAAAAAAAAACATCAAATATGTTCGGTATGCATCTTGGAGATCACATCAGAAATTTAAGCTTAAAGAAGCGGGCGGGATTAAAATGAAGAAAAAAATAGAGGAAACAATCTGGCAAGTGACAGTGAGTCAATAAATGTGGGTTCCGTACGTTATTTTTTTTTAATTTCATATAATTTTTTTGTTTATTATTATTATTACAGATGAAAGTCGTATAATACAATTTATCACTAATAACTTTAAATAATGCCTATTTAAGCTTATCTTTTTGTATAGGGTATATTAATTTACTACTAAACTTATTAACCGATTGAGCGAAGTCTGTCGTTTTTTAGTGGTCGGCGATTTATATATAGTGAGGATAGATATAGTATAGAGAGATATAGTGAGGTAGTTTTCCACAAAAAGGGCTGTTTATTTATTGCAGCGCTCATTTACTGGCCGATTTTAAAGATGTTTTTTCAGAGTTATATTTTTTTTTTCACATTTCACACACGACTGGTTAACCCCATACTGAACCATTTCCAGTTTGTGTTATGATAGCTAACACAGCTGATATACTACATATACATACATACATATTTTTTATAGATACATGTTAAGCACCCAGACCCACAGCCAACATATTTAGTTAAGCACAAAGATGTTGGCCGTGCCGGGAATCAAACCCAGAACGCCTTCTGATTGGCGGTCCGGCATGCTAACCATTACGCCAATGAGGTCATCAACAAACCGATTAAATACCTTATTTTAAAACTGCCATATTTGTGTTATACATATTTAAATGCTTGCATTGTTTGTTATGAGACTAAAACTATGCAGGCTCCGTTGTCTATCTATTTACAGAACCCTAAACATAGAAAAAACCTGACCCCACGGGTTGGACCCGTAAATTGGAATCAAAAGGAATCAAATGTCATACGAAACGAGCCTGTACCGATTATCAATTTATAATGCCATTAAAAAATAAAAAGTAAAACATAAAATTAAAAAGTGTTACCAGTGCGTAAAATTATATCGAGTTGCCAGTATACTGTCGTAAAAGTAAATATATATGTAGTAGCAGTATAAAATGGTATTTGTTAATTTAATTGGTGTCATTCTGATTAGGTTTTTATAGTTCCATAAAATATGAGTATATCGATTGGCTTTAGAATCGATTATGGTCCTATAAAATAACAGTATCGATTCGATTTGAAAAGAAGGTTATGATTACGTTTGACTTGTAACTTTGGTGTTATCAATAAATGATTTGTATTTGTACGTTGTAAAGTTACCGTTTAAGTGACAAAACCAGCGTCAAATAGACCATTTCAATTTTACTTCAAATAGAGCCTAAATAAAAAGAGTTAATTTTAAGGTGCTTTTAAAAAAATATACTAGTACACAGTAATTTAAGTCGTTGTAAAACCGACTTTAACTTAAATTTACCGAATCATTTTTCGGTTTAAATTCGGTTTCAATTCGTTAAAATGTATATATGAATGTATGTCTGATAAATACTATGTGTAAATATACCTTCGGTTGTTTTTTCGATAAAAAATATTTGAAATTCAGATTAATTAATAGCATAGTTTACAAAAAAAACTTGAGAGGTGACAAGGGACCGGATGGAACAAAGTTCATTCATTTCATCAATCATGAAATAAATAATCTATAATCTCATTATTTTCGCAACCCACACTGTTCTATGCGAAATAGAAATGAAAATATCTGGCTTGCTTTCTATAAGATAGAGAGAGACAGACAGAGAAACATGCGCACGCCGCACAGCTTACAATAGCTTACTATAGCAAAAAGTGTCGTGACAACTTTTCGTAATATTTTTTCCGTCTAGCCCCCTTTCTCAACGCGCGATAAGGAACTTCTTTCCAAAAATCTCTTTAAACCGAGCGTCAGTCAAAAACAACTACTTGGTTGTAAAATTAATTCTAATTTATCGTTCACCAAACAATATGAATCCTAATAATGTATATAAAACAATTTCAAATCGATCAATATGCAAATGAACGAAATGAATGAACGATTCCATTCAAAATTAGAACCAGAACTCATAATAAAAACGCATCAACCGATAAACGAAGCTATTTCATTAGAATATCTCAAAACTAGATATATTTAACATAGGAATGTTCTAATTACGATTATTATGTAAAAAAAATATTTAACAGAAGTTTGGATTAATTTTTGTCTTATAAAAATCAACAAAGCTCACTTGTTAGAAAATGTTAGTTTAAAAAAAGTGAATTGGGTAGGTAAATATTTTTAAAATTTAAGTATTTTTGTATAGTATAAAAAAGTCAATTCGATAACTTTGTAAACTAAAGTTTGGCAATTAAGAAGGTAGTATTAAGGTTAAAATTCCATAGAGTATGAATCATTTGAAATTGTGAGCCAAAACTATTTTCATCCTCTATGGTTTTATAGACATAGCTCTTTGTTGTAATCGTAAATTTTATTTAAATAATACCATTTGGAGTCTCAGATTTTATTGTCGTACGCCATTAAAATTGCTTTTAAAAGTCGATTAATATTTCGTTTTTTAATTTGGTCGTGAGCATAAAATGAGCTAAGGAGGTTCACAGCGTGAGGTCGGTAAGGTACGGGTAATCAACCTCCTTCTTTTTACCTTTGCTACACGGCTTTGCAACGAAAAAAAAAGAAAATTAAAAAGCTAAAGAATGAACCTATTCTGGTAGCGTTTACGATATTTGCAGCTTTTGTTTTGTGTTGTTTTGAATTCTTGAGAACGCTTTTCAATTTATTTGCTCGAATGAGTCAAAGTTTTGCCAAGTTAAATATGGCGATTCATAATTTTTGAAACGTTTACCTGCTAAACTTGTTTTTAATTAAAATCCTGTACTTATAGTTCAAGTTAAGAGTTAATAAGCATACCGGATTGTTCCGACAGATTACACGAACAAACAGTAAGACAAATGCGATCTCATATGTCGAGATTTTATCAGATTTCGATTCCAACCTTCTTTGCGTTCATATCGCTTACATTACACCAAAAAGGTTTTCGTTTTCTTTTTTGTTTTGTTTTAATATCTATATAGCTTTAGTTAGGTTAGGTTAGGTTAGTTACTTTAGGTCGTAGAGTATTTTCAAGTGAAGATCTCTAGGAATTTGAGGGTTGAAGGTTGGCGCCTCGTCATGAATCGAAATATGTATTCGTTTATTTATAATGGTTTGTATTCTATGTTATGAGCCATTATTGCCTGCAATAAAGGTATAAATAAATAAAAAAAAAATTAAGGCCACTCTACCTCATAGAATAATAGACAATCTTTAAGTAATAAATTTAAAGTTTAAGTAAAAAAACATTCGTTTTAGCAAACCTGTTAATTTCTCTTCAAAAGACTGCAACTTACCTGAAAAAATAAAGAAATAACAATTAGAATAGATGTCAATAGTCACTAGCGCTCGTAGCGTCGAGTAGCAGAACTAAACTAAATAAACATTTTGGGATAAGTTAGACGTACATATTTATCATTAATAAATTGATGTGTTTCTATTTAAATTTAAGTAATAAAAGGTATAGATACAAAAAAGCTAGTGTGGCTCGGTGGTAATAACGTCTGCTTTTCAATCGGACGGCCCCTGGTTCGACCCCGGCCCTACCTACACCAATGACTTGTTTTTTATCTTGAGTTATTTGTGGATTTGCACTCGCTTTACGGTGAAGGAAAACATCGTGAAGAAACCGGCATGTTTGAAGACCACAATATCCGGAGACGTGTGTCTTCCGCCAACCCGCACTTGGCTAGCGTGGTGGATTATGGCCTATATATCTCTCCTCGTGAGAGAAGGCCCACGGACAACATGAATTCATTAAGAGGACCAGGACATGAATTCATTAAGAGAGTAAAAAGGGTTCTGTTCGAAAAAGTGTTTCATTTTTGTTTGAAGTCATTCAAAGGTAGCTCTATAATTCTACGCGGCAACTTATTAAAAATACATATTAGTTCAGAAAAAAAAACACAACAATCAATCAATTTAAAAAAAAAATAATCGATTCCAAAAGCAAACTCTTTGTTCTTCGCACTCTTCTTCTTCAAATATATATTTGAAAATTCGAACAAATAGAAACAATGTAAACTGTTCACGTAAGGTATCTTAATATTTTCGCGAAGCAATAATAATAATAATTTAATAATAAGTAAGAGTGACCGTTTTCTACGCGAAGATAGAAACAATGTTAGGGGTGCAGCTAATCACATAATTGTGAATAAACATATCGATATAATCGATAAAACAAAAAACTAATAATCGATTCCAAAAGCAAACTCTTTGTTCTCCACACGCAGGGTCAATGACCGCTAAACTGGCAAATTTAAAAATAAAAAAACTATTTCGCAAAATGGCGCGACCTCCCTGCTATTCCGAGATGCTAATCACGCGGTGACATGCGATTGCCTTTTCTGTTGCAAAACAATAATTTAATAACGTTTCCAAGGTATAATTTCCACTTGATACGGCCATTACCGCGTGATTAGGCGTTATATAAAATTGCGGATAGTAATTGGCATTAGCGCGTGTGCTGCGAATTCCCGCCAAAACAGGGGGAAGTGATTTATTTTTAAATTGGGGCTTATTATGAGTAGTTGCAATCACGACAACGGTGTTCATAGAAATTTTTGATTAGCCAATTTTGTAGCAGCTGTTTCTTTCCTTACTCTGTGTTCTGGAGTAGATTCGTTTGAAATTGGAATTCATTTTAATTCGTTATCGGTTTTTCATACGAAATTGTGCGGACGAAAAAAGAGGTCCTTAATTTTGAGGTTTACTTTAAATGGATTTAAAAATTTGTCTGTTTAATGACAATAACAAATAAACAAAAATAGAATAAGCCATTGAGCTTCATTCAAGCTTTTTCTTTTTCTTCATATGAGCTAAGCTCTGGTGTCGAGAGTTTTCAAAACGCCCGAAGGCCTCTGACTTGAAAACTACTGTTCTATAGATATCATTATAATATTTATTTTTATATAATATTATTATTAATATAATATTTACTGTTTACGTTCTTCTTCGTCTGTCGTATGAGCCAAGTGGCCAAGCTCTGGTGTCGAGAGTTTTCAAGCCGACTCTAACTTGGCTGAACGACTGCTTATACTAAGACTAACAGCCGGGACCTACAAATTAAGGTGTCATCCAACCCACGGTAGCGCTCAGATGAAAATGACACTTGAAAAACTATAGTCTTGTACATGGTCACCCATCCAAATACCTATCTGTTTACGTTGTTACATATTTAACTAACTACTAGTTATGGTAGGTGAGTACTATATGGTACTAATAAATAATTTACATAAATTCATACGTGTGTACGTAAGTTAAGCTTTCCCGTGCCACCTAACCGCAGTCGGCCATTAGATCCACCACAGACCACAATGGGGGTATAATTTACAATTTATTACACAATTTTACAATTATTTACAATCACAATTACACGTAGGTATCACGACAATGCGCGGGCGCAGATTTCAATATGTCCGGAACAAATTGCGTAATTTGTAAAATGGCGTAACAATTTAACCAATTTACGTATCACGGAACGTAAGTCTGAGTGACAGGGCATGACTGGAATTGCCTACTCTATGGAACAAAAAGTTTGTTGTTTCTATGGATTAAGGGCATGGAGGTTTCTGTTCGAATCGTTAATGCATGACTTTGCAGAAGTGATAACTAACTTATTATTTATTATACAGTAAAGTTAGTCTTGCATAATTTCCCTATAAGTAAAATTAAATGTTACTTTAAGTTTGATAATTTGTGTACATGTATGCTTTATAAATTTTATGTTAACTTTTTTTACTTAGTTATGCCGGTCTGCTAATCAGAAGGTTCTGGGTTCAATTCCCGGCCTGGTCAACATCTTTATGCTTAACTAAATTTGTTGTCTGTGGGTCTGGGTGTTAAATATGTATTTATATATAATATGTATGTATATGTAGTATATCAGTTATGTTAGCAACCATAATACGAGCTAGAAATGGTTCAGTATGGGGCTAACCAGCCGTGTGTGAATGTGTCCTAATATTAAAAATAATAATAATAATATATATAACTATTAGTTTTATGAAAACGAGCCGGCAGCTTGCCCTTAAGGCGTTTCGTGACTCTTAATTATGTATCTACTTACAATACTCAGACGTAGAGAATTAAGTGGATAATAATTTTAATATTGTCTAATGTAAAAGCTTATAACAAAATGGCAACCCTGTGATTGACATTACAAAAGTCGTGTCTCATTTTTGGTTAACAAAACAAATATTAACTTTTTCATTTAATTAACTCCGGAAAGTTAGCTTTTCTAAGTAAGTCCTCTTTTGATGAAAAATGTCTATCCTAAGTTTTTCTTTGACTTAGATTTAGGAACTATAAAGTATTAAATACTAAGCCTTTTTACAGACTTGTCTTCAGAAATTATAATTAAATTAGATTAGCAAAATATATTCTAGCAAATTATTTCAAAAAAATTTAGGACTTTAGATTCGGGTGACATTTTTTGGTGGAAATAATTAAAATTGACAGTCACGCTTAACCTCTACTTTGTCTTTGAATAAAATTTGAAACTCCTTAGTTATGTAAAGAGTTTTATCCAGCAATTGAGTGTGACATCTAAAAATTACCTAGGTCTTATAGGATTGCTTTTATAGCAATTTAATAAGCCATTAAACATTTTGACAAACTTATTTTAATAATAGTGCGCCGCATTATTTTTAATTTAACCAAAACTAGTTCTATTTACGCTAATAACCTTAGCTATAAAAACCAGTAGGTATCATTAGTTTAATTCCGTATCGTTACTAATTACATGAAAAAGCTGATATGAACTTTGACATTAATTACAAGAGTACGAAGTCCGGCCGGCGGTAACTGGCCGCCGCGCGTCTAATTATCGGTTATGAGCTGACACGACGCCTTTTTCTCAAGATTTCCCGACCGCCTTAGTTTTCCCTGAAAAAAAAAAGTGCCCCGTCCCTTTCCCGCGCCTGCAGCTTGCACCGGACCATTATTTCCTTTTCACTCGTCTGTCGGTCTCGGCGCACGTCTCGGCGCGCTCCGCCCATTTATAAAATCGACTGGTGGCCGACGTCCGTGCACCTGTCCCGCTCTCGGCCGACTGATTTATGTGAGAGAGAACGGGCTTGATCGACGCTTTGTTTTCCCGCCTCGCCGGAGACAACGCGCGCTCCTTTTTCGAAAAAAAGGCGCGACGAGCCAAGGATTAGGTTATACGTTATTACCGGGTGTAAATTCTGATAATGCGCAGCGATTGCGACGCGAATTCCGAGTGTCGGGTGTCGCTGTGGGAAACGTAATGCCTTTTTGTTTTGCGCGGTAGGTACGAGCCGTTTTGTAAAACTATATTTACGATAATGTTATCTCACGCGGCGTATTACATTACGCGGGCGCGGGCGGCCAACGTGATTAATGATTAGCTCGCCGGAACCTCTCGGGGCGCGCTCACAAAAAGACAAAGGTTCTAAGAAAACGCATCGCCCGTAAACCGTCGCGTACGGTTCGATCCGCCGCGACATAATGAAGCCGTTTACAACGCCATCTATCTCCGCAGCGAACAAATCATTATTGTCGATTGCGAGTCTATAAATCGGTGCTTGTTTATGGTCGAACCAAATTTCGAATTAAGATTTCAGTCGGTCGCGCGGCTTGCGCGGTATGCGCGCGCAAAAACCGCTCCGGTGACAGCTTGAGAAATGTCGCGGCGGTTTTTAGGTAACTTCTGGCGGGAATGCCATTCTAATCAAAATAGTTTACGCGTCACCCGGGGCCGGGGTTAGATTCGTTTTGTTTCGACGCTCGATCGTGGGAACGTATTTTTTTCCTTCGATAAACATCTTTTGAGAATAGCTCCATCGGACCCCGTCCGTCCGTTTGTAAATAAAACAGCTAGATCCCCGCTTAAGTAGCTGTGTACTCTCATCAAAACACAACTAGCAGCTAACAAGCCCCACTTTCCCCGCCAACCCCGCCATCCCGCGCGGGGTATCACGTCGCAAACTCTACAAACTGTTATAAATCAAAAAGCGAACAAATAAAAACGCGCGCCGAGGTGAAAACGTTATTATCTTTATAATTGCACGTCAAGGCGGGAAACTGGGGGCATTTGCCGCGTTTTTCGCGGGATTTCTATTTTTTTGAACGCCCCAGGGCTGGTATGATATATCGGCCCATGAATACGGGATGGATCGCGACACCTGCTTGCTACCTTATGAATTCGAAATTGCGACTTTCTACGTCATTATATCTTCCGCCACACGCCTGCTTAGATTAGAAATAAGGTGCGGATACAATTTCGTATTAGGTTTGTTTTTCTTTTCATTTTGTTGGAGCGTATATTCAAAGCCTATTCCCTCAGTGAAAAAAAACCTGCAGACGATGATGATATTAAGATAATGGGATGTTTTTAGGTGGAAATACATAAAGAAGTTTAATATGAGCAGCTAGTTTCAACATAATAGCTATAAAAAGTAGCCAAACAGCAACAACCGCTAGAAAATCAGCATCACCCATCACAATTTCACGTTCAGTATACACTAATAAATAAACACTAATAATCATACACATAAAGTAAATAATCACGTCCAATATGTCACTACATCTATAAATTATGTCCCCACTCCAAGCCCCTAAGAAAAGAAACTAGCTCTCACAAACTCAGGGTATCCTAGCGTGAGAGCTAGGGACCTACACAAATACTGTATAATCATTAAAAGTTAATATTATATAAAAGTTAAAAAGTTAAAAGTTAATAAAATTTCTCTCTTTTTTCTCAAACTCTAAAAACAAAACAGCGTTCGAAATACAAACGATCAAACGCACCAATCGATCAACGCAACCAAATATTCAAAGCATTCGAGACGAGACTATCAGATCAAAGTAAAAAAAAAACCAAAAGCCGTCCAAAAGTGCCGAACGCGCCTAACAATCAACTAACACGAGTAAATCAAACACAAAACCAACAAAATGCGCGATAAGACGCGGGCGGTACCGGAGCGCGGACTATCGAATACTTACTATCGATGTCTCAGTCGAAAACTGTCAAAATCGTGACAGGCGCCGTGTCAGGCTAACGAGGCGCGCGGGACGCCGCGTCACGCTGACTCGACGGAATTTGAAAATGGAACTTTCTATCGTCTCGTGGAAATGCCATCTGTTGTTGGGTATAGGAACTAGAATACGGAGTTTTATTGTTTGTTTAGTTACTCTTTATTTATGGGATGTCATAAAAATATTTGTTTATTTTTATTATTTTGCCAGATTTAAATTTAAAAACCCCATTTGCATTACTAACCATTTCTGAACCTTAAATAACAATTATTTTAGTTCGGAAATAGAACTTTCAGAAAATAAAAATTCTATACAATTATGCTATTATAGTAATGTAGGTAAAATGGATTACTGCGATTAATTTTAGAGTAAAAATGTGTTAGATTTGTAATACAGCCAATTCCGATAAATAGAAATGGAAGACTTTGGAAGCTTTTGTCGCAAATCGATAACAGTTATAAAGTAAATACTTGATTTAAAGTTGTAATTACAGCAGTAGACGCTTATTTTATTTTGATACAAAAAACGGAATCTCACACGCTCCAAAACCACTAAAGCCAAAGATTTGTTACGTCTACCAAGAGGAAGTGCGAAGGCCCTCAGTCTCAGTACTTATATATCTAACAAAATCTTTAAATATATTTAAAAAAAAATTTAAGTATGTATTTTTAAAAAAATATAATAAATTTAAAAGTAATTTCTTTCAAACGTACTAGCCGACAAAAAACACATTACATGAAATAGGTATCTACTTAAAAACTGCAATAGATTTTTAACTTAACTTCCAATACATTTCAAATAGATTGCAGCTTTTAACTTGAAGGGTGGGTAGCAAAGTACATAAGTACTTACTTGACAACTTAACCACTTTGCGTGTAAAATAATTATTAAGACACTTATTAAGCGGCCTCACTTTGTGACATTTACATTCTTACTGGCGTTCTGTGTTACAACTGTATTTAATTAACGCATGATTAGGAATATTTTTTTTTTATAAATATTTTTTTTATATTAGGACACATTCACACACGGCTGGTTAGCCCCATACTGAACCATTTCCAGCTCGTATTATGGTTGCTAACACAACTAATATACTACATATACATACACACCTTATATTGATACATATTTATTCACAATTCCACCCTTACAGGAACTTCAATAATAATTATAAAAATAATTTAAATCATCTATAGGTTTTGATAAAAAATACTTATACGAGTACGTAACTAAAATAAAAAAACTGACTAGCCAGAGCTACAGGCGTTTCATCGAAAAATATTGACTGATCGAAACAAAACGATGTTTTTTGTCCTGTCGATGAAATAAGATCGACATCGAACTGGCCATAAGATATAGATGCAAATGATGCTTGGCCGCGGGCTGAGAATATAAATAAGTGCTTTTAATATATACCAAGATACTACGATCCTAAGATATATCTATACAGAGTTAGCTGCTAAAAACGATAAATCTTTTATTGAATCTAATATTACTGCAAACTAATATTATCTGATCTTACTAATCTAATCTTACTCACTAAGCTAATCTTACTGATATTACAGGGCATAATGCTAGACTGTAGTTCGTGACACTTCAAATCGAATCCTATGTGTGGAATCAGCACTGCACTTGCGGTGAAGGAAAACATCACGAGAAATTCCGCATGTTTCTGAGGCCATAAAAAGCAAAGACACAAGCGTCATTTGCCAACTTGCAATTGGCCCTGATTCGTCCTGCTAGAAACGTATAGTGGGCTGCTTTTATTTTCTTTACCATAACTGCTGAACTTTTCTTGATGAAATTTATCATCGATGTAGCTTATAATTATCATGGATTAACACAAATGTTATTTTTATCTCAGACTAACGCGGAACAATGGCGCGGTGATGTTTTTAATGACGTTGTTTTTTATTATATATTATTTAATAACGTAGTGACTTGCATATATAAATTAGATAAGATATGTACATATAACTTGTAGATAAATCTAGACGTAACAAATGAACCTAAACTTTGTGAGAAGAATCTGGTCCCGTAACGCAGTCTATCGACAAGCACGAGACGAGAAGCTTCGTTATTTTTATAGTTTTACCTTTACATCAATAAATATTTTTTGTATTTGTATTTGTATTTGTATTAACTTGAAGGGTTACCTTGTTAAAGATAACCCTGAACCTGTCCCTATATCTGTTCCCTCATCATTACCGCTAACAAGCCTTTCGAAACTTTCCTCCATAAATATTATATTTTACACCTGTAGCCAGCAGTAAACTCGCGCGAGACGCGACCAATTACTTCTTGCTTCGGATAATAGATGGCGCTGTCAATAACAAACGTCTTCATTAATATTTTGTTTGATGAACTTGGCATTTAAATTACATATATTATCTTCCACTTTGCACTATTCTTACTACGAGTGATATCCATCGCCAGCTTTAAGACTAGACTCAGGGTTTGGCTATTAGATAAGACTTTTAATAATATAAATGATTATTTTGAGTTGAAAATTTACATTTGACTTATATCATATACTTTTATAATTATATTATATTACTAGAATTAGAATTGAAAATTGACATTGAATCGTATAATATACTTTTGTAATGATATCATATTATTTGACTTGTAACTTTGGTGTTATCAATAAATGATTTGTATTTGAATCCTATAATTGTTATTCTACTAATATTATTTTTAGGATCATGATACTTTTCTGTGTACATGTAATTTTATTGGTTCTTTACGCTCAAATGGCTGAACCGATTTGTCTGAAATTCTAAGATTGACAATTTATATAGGGTTAACAGTGGTCATAAAACAGGAGGAAGCTAGTTATAAATAAATGCAAAGCCTTAAATTAAACCTGTATTTACTCGTATATCCGTTACTTTTTCTTGTTTAAATGGTTGAGCTGATTTCCATGTAATTTAGAAATGCATAGCTTAGCTCTTGCATTGGACAGTTTGTAGATGGTTTATGGAATTTGAAAATTTTTACATATAATTCTAAATTTTTCAATTGTAACAAATAATTTCTCATATGATAATATTCATTATCACTGTCACAAAAATATTAAGTTGTATATTATTTTGGCTTTCAAAATAAATAAAAAAAATAAAATATGACCATAAAACGAATTTAAATGATCATTTTTTGGATGTAGATTTACAAATTCTTTATAAATAATGAGTACACTTATAATCAAAATAAAAAACTCGGCAACTTTAAAAAGAACTCAAAGTAAAGTAAAAAACTTTTAAGTACTTACTTACTCAGTAGATTTAATTCCAAAGCAAGCCCCGTCCCGTAATTCGTATTGCTCGCAATCAAAATGTCAAAGGCCATTGAGAAAACAAGAAAAAGCACAAATAGCTGCTATTGTCTGTCTAAAATCGTTCACAATTACGTATAATTCTTGGCCCCTACTACAATATGCCGCGTTTAACCTAAATTCACGCATCGCTGCAGATAGCAGCAAGCGATAATAGCCTCTATTTCTTGAGAATTAAGTTCAAGTTGCTTTAAAATTTGTTTTAGAGATTTTAGAGTTGTTAGTACGGTCGTTGGACGAGGCATGCGCGGGCGCATTTGAAAACAATTTGGGCCAATCAGCGGCCGAGCGCAGATCCTGTGCTAATGTCACGATATTCCGAATAGCGCGTTTAAATTGGCCAAGAAGTGGTTGAGAAAATAGGGCAAGTGCAGAGGTTTCACTTGGAAACTATAAGTAGATTTATTTATCATTTTTTATTTATTTAAGAAACGTGGCCAGAATTATGGGCATCTTTGCGTCGGGTAAAAACTTTTTTTTGTTTATGACATTTTATTTTGATTATTATTTTTATTACAGGAATTGACTGTGATCTTATAACTATGTATATCAAACTGTATAAAATATATATATATATTTAGTATTTTCAATATTAACATATTTTTTATTAGTTGGCATTACAAAGTGTTAATATGATGTTGAAAGTTCTTAAATAATTAAATGGCCTCTGACTAGGCTTAACGACTGCTTGTGCTACTACTAACAGCCGATACCTACAAATGGTTGAGTCATCCGACCCACGATAGCGCCTATACGTAAATACCAGATTTAATAGTATTTTTTGCGTGATAATTATGGTGGTGTACAAGAGACAAATGAAATAATAAGCGATGTAAAAAAAAATTTAGAACATTTGATTTAATTTTAACAAAGAAAAATCTTATTTTTGCAAATGTCACATAATAGAAGCGTAAATAGCTCGAAAAAGAATATAAAAAATAACCGACCCCTCTATCCATTTCCTGTTCCGACCTAAACTGACCACAAAGTTTCGTCGCACGCAGGTCCGTTTCAGCCAAATGTCAAGTCGTTTTGACATTTTTAAGGTCGTAATCACAGCGGTTGTGGTCGCACTGATTCTAAATTCGAATTTCGCCGGCAGTTTGACAATGTGTTCTAATGGCTGTGGGTTTCGCGCCGCTGGCTGCAGCGGGGGTTTATGATGCGTCGCCTTTGAGTTGCTATATCACCTTTAAACTTTAGACTCTTTGGTGGATGTTAAACAGGCTGTTCTACTTTTGAATTTGGAATTGGAGGAATTTGGGCTCGATTTATTTGTTCATTGAAATTGTTGTTTTTTTGCTTGTCATCTGGCACTTTACTAGGTAGCATAGATTATATAAACTACAGATATTAAACGTATGTCTGCTGTCTGTCTGTCTCCAGGTTGCATCTCAGAAACCGTAATAGCTAGAAAGCTGAAACTTTTACAAGATATGTGTTTACCGTGCCGCTATAACAACAAAACCTAAAAAAAAATATGAAGGGGGGTCCCCATACAATGAACGTGTTTTTTTTGTTCAATATAAATATGTATTAGCTTTCAAATTAATTGTAAATAAAATAAATTAACAAATTAAAAATGATACGGAACCCTTCATGCACGAGCCCAACTCGCACTTGACCATTTTTTTATATTTAATGAAGCATTTGACTAAATTAATAAAACTTGAATATGAAATAAATGTTACTAATTCTATTTATTATTTAAAGAGGAGCTGATGAAACCACTGATTCCCAATCTAATAATCTAGATTAGCAATACTTTAGCAGTAAATATGTTTCGAATTAGCAGCCAATTTGGAAACAAAACGTACTCAATATTATCATTATTCAATTTGGTTATAGTTGATAACTAGTCATTATTGCGAATGTGAAGTCAAAATTATAACGCTTGGTATTACTATTTAGGAAACTAAAGCATTGGTGTTTTATATAAAGAATCATTTTAAAGATTTATGTAAACAACTAAAGTCAAAGTAATTTAAATATAACATTATAGTTTTAAGTCACACAATCACATTAAATACTAAATCAATATTAATGTCGATAAAATTCAAATGTAAATCAATCAATTAAAATTTATAATTAATACTAAGCTGACCTGACAAACGATGTTTTGCCTTTAAAATAGATAGTAGATGATTCTCAGACCTATTGAATAAGCATATAAAATTTGCTAAAAATCGGTCAAGCCGTTTCGGAGGAGTACGGTAACTAACATTGTGACATGGAAATTTTATATGTAAGATAATAAAAATAGTTTACACTTTGAACTATTAGTAATGAAAATTTTATTATTTTATTTTTATGTTTTATGCAGATTTATTACACAATACAGTTGTACATATGACCAGCGGAACAACAAGAGACAGCGACACTGGACGTAGGCAGAGCGTACATAGTATGGAATTACTGGATTTTGAGAAGTTTGTTGGAACACCCTTTTAGATGCTTCGCAAGATTTTCTACTTTCTAGTCAGGAGAGTACTAGAAAACAAATTTACCCTAGTTTTTTTGACGACCTCGTTGGCGTAATGGTTACCATGCCGGACTGCCAATCAGAAGGTTAAAAAATATGTATAAAATATTTACAAAAGTAAATATGTCACATTATTGTCATATGTCAAAAAAATATATATTACAAATTTCCAATTCAAAACATTGGAAGTGCACAACAATCGGTATATGTCCATTATTACATATTTGTACCTTTAGTCTCATATATACTTCCGTTGGCAGCATCCTAAACACACGTAACTGCCCGGGCTGGTAGTTAACTCCCAGTGTATCTATTGAATATTTATAATCGCCGCTTCCATTATAAAGCCGACATCTTGAATAATTAACGCGAGCTTCCATTAGGGCGCTGAAACTGCCATCGGCTGAAGTAAATAACCCCTTTACTCAGGGGCGGAGTAAGGGGGACTGAAAAGGGGCTGGAAGGGGCAGGAAAGGTTACTTAGTGTAGTAGTGTTTGATAAAGTTTCAGTGCAATAAGTGTCAGTGAAATGGTCTTAAAAATGTTTGACATACTGTGCACTATATAAAATATATATTCCAGTATATTCTGGTAAATTATACGGTTAACCATATCACCGAAATTAGAAAAAAGAACACTTTATGGTTTAACGTATCACCAAAGTTACGCAATAGACAATTCACCCTGATTTCAGATAAATAATTGTACAACATTGTAACACTCTGAAATAGCAATAAATTATTTTACTTTGACTTTGAGATAACAAAAACCAATGAAAAGTACTAATGTAAAAAATACATTTGCGTTTCAAATTAAATTAACATACAAATGTGTGTGTAGATATGTCAGAAAGTTTACCTTGCGGTTTGCTCTTAAAGTCGCTTAAAGTCCTTAACAAAACTATCTTCATCACTTATTACAATATTGCGTACCTTTTTGGAATAAAAAAAACTTGACAGACGTTCTCGGATTATTTTTAAATCTAGATTTCGAAAGCTGAAAGTTCTAGACTTAAATTGAAACATCATAATGAAAAGTTCTAGTTTTTTTTAAATCATTTGTTTAAATTATATGTACAGAGATTTAAAAAAGGTCACCCTTGTGACAGATTCCTAGCATATGATATGAAATAATTTATTTGCGTAGCCACAGTTAATATAAAACATGGAAAATATTATAAAATGTCCCTTGTAGGCTACTGCAAATGCGGTGTGCAAAATGTCAAATTAAGATGTGAAAACACACTGAAAAGTTCTAGTTTTTTTAAATCATTTGTTTAATTTATATACAGAGTTTAAAAAAAGGTCTTCCTTGTGCCAGCAATACTTCTAATTCCTAGCATAGAGTTAAATAAACTTTATTTTTCGAGTCTAAACGTGACCCCCTGATTCAGTCCTGATCCGTCTCTGGTTTTCATGAATAATTTCCCCCCAATCGGCCGCCACAGTACACCGTTGAAGGTGAAATGACACCCACTGACGGAAACCACATCAAACATAAATAGATGTAAACCTAGAATACATCTTGACAGAACCTTATTTTTTTTCGTGAGGAAATGCATTTACGCATCTCCCGCTACAAGCCTGGACGAGGCGGGCGGGGTATGTCAGGCTCGACGGCCAGAAGGGCCGTCACTACCGACTACAACCTCACGGTGTCCCATCTCACGACGGGGGCAGGGATGCAGGACCGCTTCGCGCATTGCCGCTGCTCTCTCCGCCCAATCTTTTCAGTATCTAGATCATTCTTCTTTTTCCCATGAGCTAAGAAACCAAGTCAAAGTCAAAGTCAAAGTCAAAGTCAATCATTTATTGCAGAATTAAATGTTATGTAACAATCTTTGCTTAAATAACACTTAATATACCCATGGTCAGGGTGTAGCAATGTAAATTTGGAGCGGGCCGATTTATATAATTATCATTTGTTATTATTAATTATTCTATGTTTACGTCATTTAAATTATTGTCATTTATATATTCTTTTACGTCATAATAACATTTATATAATAATAGATTTTTAAGACATTTTTCGAATTTATTATCATTTTCTATATTTTTTAAGCTATCAGGTAGTTTATTATATATTTTAATCGCCATAGCGTTTGGGCCCGAACTTTGAATTTCTAAACGGGATTTTTGTATTAATAAATTATTTGCATATCTAGGCCTTAGCTGGTATTATCGATTTTGCTTTTGGTCTGCTCTGTTGAAAAATTCTGGATATTTTTTTATAAATTTACATAATTCTAAAATATATATGCTGGTCACAGTCAGTATTTTGTATTTTTGAAAAAATGATTTATGAAAATGGTATATTTTTGTGTCGGGAAGTCTTATACTAGCGAGAATACGTATTAATTTCTTTTGTTTAACGAATATGGATTGTACATTTGTGCTATTTCGTCCGGTGTTGAGTGTTTTCTAACCACTAGACGACCTTTGACTTGGCTTAACGACTGCTTGTAGTAAAACTAACAGCCAGAACCTACAATTTAACGGATCATCCGACTCACGGTAGCGCCCAAATGTAAATGCCACTTTTAAAAGACAGGACAGCAGGGACCTACAATTTAACGCATCTTCCAATCCTCAGTAGCGCCCTGAAAAACTTCTTTTTAAAAGACAGTCTTGTGCATGGTCACCCATCCAAAGACTGTCCGCATCGACCGTTGCTTAACCACAATGATCGTGTCAGATCACCATAGTTAGCCGAGCTATAGGTAAAGTCAGCACAAAATTTAGTTCAGCTCAAAGATGTTGGTCGTGCCGGGAATTAAACCCGTAACCTTCTTATTGGCAGTCCGGCATGGTAACCTGTACGCCAACGAGGTCGTCGTCAGTAATAACCTAACTCTAGTTATCTCGATAGGGATGTCAGAAATCTCGTAAGAACACCAATTTATACAATATCAATACACTCAGAGAAGAACAAGAAAACATCCTACTATTGGCCCATACATATTTAAGTAAGGGCGTGGCCACAATATCCGAAATGGAGTAGCGTTATCGCCGGAATCCGGTAAATTCCAGTATATTCCGGTAAATTCCGGTATCTAGCGTCTCTGAGGAAATCATTGGGAAGGCAACCGGAAAATATACGGCCATCGTCGGATCATGTGCCGTGGCCACCTGGCCTTATTTTATATAGATAGGTTAGGTATCTTGGCTATTTTTGAAATTCGAATTTACCGTCATCTTTTGTTTTAGTTGTGTTTAATCTTAATATAAAAACTTATACTTAGATAACTATATTTAGGTCAGCACCTTTGTGCACAAATGAAATTAGTAAATTCTTGTTGGTACATATTTTTTAGTATTTAATGGGGTAGAATATTTATTCAATGAAATTTGTAAGTTTATTTAATTTTATCTAACTAATATTTTTAAGTATTAAGTAATTATTGTAGTATGACTTGCCTTTAACGTATGTTATTTAGGGCTAATAAAGTTCTGTATTTCTGTATTTTTTTTAATATGTGCATAAAAATCATTTTTCTTTCTTTCTTTATTACGTCACCTTCTTCAAAAAAACTAGAACAAATGTAAATTATATATTTTTTTTCAACATTTTAGGCTTGCATTTGTATTAAAAAATGAAAATGAAAAATATTAATTTATTAACTTATTACTAGATTACATATTCTCTTGTGACTACTACAACTAGGCAAGGTCTATATTTAGGTACGTAAGCTTTTTGATATTCGAATTAGTATTAATATAGAAAGAAAATAAAATTGCATCAATGAGTCTATAAAACATTTCGAATTATTTTGACTTCAGAATAACAAGCTTACATTTGGGGAAAAAATTAGGTAAATAGAAAATTTATATTAAACAAACAGAAACAATAAGCAAATAATATTAAATTTATATTATATATAAGTCAAAAACATTAAATGTTAAAACGACTCGCGCAAGACCGTACCTGGCCGCAAAGGTGTCCATAACACTGGCTGCGTTTCCACGCTGAATAGCGATGGTTATCCGCTGCACTAAGTACGATCGAGTAAAACTGAATAAAATATATAAATACGTCATTTTCACTGTCATTTATCGTTTTTATGTTAATAATAATTCATTTATTTGACACACATATATGTACATATACATATACATGTTAAGTCCTCATTTTATTTTACAGTAGTGTTACCAGTGAAATGCACGTGATTTGTTGAAGTTTTTTTTCATCACCATGTCGACAAGAGCGCCCTCACTGTCCGCGGCCGTATTACCATAATTACCGTCATTATTGATCGCATTACTGGTAATATTGTACATTGTATTGTATATAAAATACAATGTACAAGCTACAATATTACCAGTACTATATTACAGTATTATATTACGAGCAGTTGCGTGCAATAATTTACTTCAAGACTAATCTATATTTAGTAAATTTCATAAAAATCGGTTCAGCCGTTTGAGCATTAAAGAGTAACAAGCATCATATACAAACACACACAACCTTTGTATTATATTAAAAATATTAGTGGAAAAAACATATAAATGTAATTAATTACAATAAAATATACATAAGGTTTAATAGATAACTTGCGACGTCTCTGTTATCTTCTAAGTACTAAGTCTAATTAAATCACCTTTGTCAAAAACTAGAACAGGTATGAATTAGAAACTAAAAATACGTTTAAAATTACATATTACAATGTATGTATTATTTATACTTAAAAAAATACATCTTATCGCGTCAGGGCTTCAAACTACTATATGTGACATTTTTGTTTACTCTAAATAGGTCAACGCTTGACCACAATTCAACTAATAGTAAGTGACATTGAGGTCTACGGTGGAGCGCGCTTACGTAAAAGGCATCTAGGCACTACCGTGAGTCAGATGACACGTTAAATTGTAGGTCCCGGCTGTTAGTATTAGTACAAGCGGTCTTTAAGCCAAGTCAGAGGCCTTCGGGCGGCTTGAAAACTCTGGACAACAGAGCTTACCACTTAGCTCATACGAAGAAGATGAAGACTAAATGAACAAAAAGCAGACTAGACAAAACTAAACTGCAATATCCAATATAACTGTAGTTCGAGGAAAACATTAATATAGTAAAATAGAACCTGGTCCATTACCAGGCAAGACAAGCGCGGTCATTAAGCGAGATATTAGCTATTAGGCACAACATGTAGTACCGACTATTTTAGCAAATTTCATACAAATATTCCGATTCGGTAATTTTATGGAAACGGTAAGTGGGATCAAAAATACTGGCGTACGGGAGATAAAATTATATTACAAGTATATCAAATCAAATCAAATAGCTTAATAGTAATACATTACAACGATTATTAACACTAATTATGGCCTTTTAGGTGTAACTGTGGATCGAGAAAGGAGGATAATTGTGACAATGATTAATAATATAATAATAAGCACTAGAATCCATCTTACTAACAATAAAAAATAATGGGTTAAATAGTTTTTGCAAAAACATATTCACTATAACTGCTAATCAAAGCTTAAGAGATTGTGTAGCTTTTCATTGTTTCAAGCATGAACTGCTGAACATGGATACTTTTTAATATACCTACATATAAAGTTTATTTATGTGTAAAACAAACTTTCCATCTTCTACGTCAGCATAGTGGCTATAATTTGGAGATTTTGACCAACCTAGATTTCTTTTACAATATTACATATTTTGTAAGAGAAGCTAGTACTACATGTCATCGTTAACCGCCCAGTCGGAGCCGGCCGCCCAGCGTAACTTACCACCGCTAGGGCGCCGTTTATCTTGTAAAGGGCGGATAATTGCAGGTACAAAATTACGTCACCGACCTACCCCACTTGACGAGATTAAATTGGGAAAGGGCTAAATACTGGACCCGTGCGAAGCCTGTGAATGCTACAGTGACAGCTAAGAGGAAATTAACTGAACCTTCATTTTCAAAAAAGGAATGAAAGTTTGATTCTAAGAAGCGTTCATGTTTGTCCCTTGTCTAAGTTTTACTTCTATTCGATTTTCAAAAGTAGAATTTAAATTTGCTGTTATATATTTTCCCACACTGTCAAAATAGCGCTGTCATTTATATTTTCATCAAATACAAATACAAGTCATTTATTAATAACACCAAAGTTACAAGTCAAATAGTATAATATCAGTACAAAAGTATATGATATGTATCCATGTCAATTTTTAATTATGTTCTAGTAATATAATATCATTACAATAGTATATGATATTAATCAAAATGTCAATTTTCACTACTAATTCTTGTAATATAGTAATATAATATCAATACAATAATTATGATATGAAACAATGTCAACCAGAAACCTTACAAATAATTCATTCACAGTGGTTTACATAAACACAGAATAAGTAATAAAGTAAAACAACCCAAAAACCCTAGAAGTAACCCAACAAGTGGTTATTTACCCCGACTTACCCTGTTCATGTGAACGACAACTAGTTTTACTGTTATTAGCCGAATAAAGAGTATGACCCCATAACCAGGGGATCATAAACACCGAGAAGAACACCATAAGTACACAGACAGGCGCTATCCCGCGGATTCACTCGCCGATTTCACTTTATGACGTATTAGTGAGATGTCAGAAGAGACTTTTACGACTGTCGTAAAACGACCTATGTTCACTTGTTGAGTGTCCTACGAGGCATTCTAAAATGTACCTTATTACGTGTGAATAAGAGTGTTTTTTGTTTGCAGAGTTGTGTTAGCATAATACAGGTTGTATGAAAACGTTTGACGCATTAAAATTGGAATGCGAATGATCTGTCCCACGGTATGTGTCGGTTATAAAAGTAAATGTTGACTCAATAAGGTGGTCTTCGAACTCATTACTCGTCTCTTTATTTTTTATTTTCGAAAAATGTACAACTTTCAAAATAAAATAACAAAACTGTCTTCTTTTTATAACTTTCGAAATAAAATAACAAAACTGTTCTTGCTGGAGATCGCTTTAAGCGATAAGGCCGCCAATTGTGGCACACTATTTTTTTGTTCTTAGTTATTATTTTATCTTTAGTTTTAATTTTAAGTTTGTGTCCAATAAAGTCTTATCTATCTATCTTTCTATCTTAGTAATAAAAATATGGCACGAATGTGCTAATATGGTACTAGTACAATAAAATACATAAAAACTATTTCATAAGCACAGAAAACTACACATTAATTGTATTGGCAAAGTTACGCATCTCAACACTCACAATTATATATAAGAAAAATGCCTTATGTACTCGTATTTTCATTTCCAACACACAAACTAACACCATGATCTCCTATTACCTCCCAAATTAATGTAAATGGTATGTAACTCCGTTGACTCTGCTCTCCTACTCCCTTGTTCTAGCCCTACATGGTCGTGCTCGCCGCGGTTGCAAATTGCAACAACACATTGTCTTCCAAACATGTTCTCCTAGTACTTGCTCTATGCTACCTGTGCTAATGCTGCGGTCCTGGTACCTAATAAGGGAGAGATAGCCATCGGGATCTGATGCCAGGTATGCTTAATTGTTTTCGTGATGTATTTATTATTTTAGCTCAATTGTTTGGTTCGCTTTGTTTAGATAAACTCATAGTATACTAGTGATTCTATCAAGGAGATTTGAATAAAATTATTTATTCTACCAAGATTGTAAAAGAGGGAACTGTTGCGTCATACAGGCAAGTTTCTTATTATAGTGCAGATATCTACCAACTTAACTATCTAATGATGAGTTTGTTTTGTTTAAACTTTATTATTATTTATTTAGTTTTATGTGCTTGTAAGTTAGGCGACAAGCATTAACTATATGAACAATGAAGAGTTATTATTGTTATGCTCATTTACTTTATATCCTCAAAGAAATAAATGAAATACGTAACTCAAAAAGCATACTAGCTTTCAAAAGTCGAATATAAAAGTTTCGAATTCGATTAAGCTTTCTCTTGTTCTTTCTTCCCACACAAGTCAAACTATAATACCATACTTCCACAAAAAATAGAAAGTTAACTTTTTCACATTAAAATATAACAATACAAACAATTCCATCGTTATAGGATTTAGAAATAAATTAAACCCAAACGATCACCAAATGCCATAAACCAATATTAGCGCCACATCTTTCCTATAAAAACCAAACAAAAATAGAAACGATCCAAAATAAATACTTTTTAATACGCCATCAAATCCGTTAGATTTTCCAAAGATTTATGAATAGGGCCTAAATAAAACCTGACTTTAAAAGCCAAAAAAAAAGAAAATATATTAAAAATCAAAAGAGGTTCAACTATATATCACTAAGCCCGGTAGTTAATATTTTTCTAACTCGTGTCATACGGAATGGAGTATTTTTATGTGCTCGTAAATTATTTGGATTGAGAAAACAATGAACGCTTTGTAATAGTATAGGCTGTTAAAGTTTAGGGCGTAAAAAGAAAAACGTCTATTTTGACGTTTATATTTTGACATGTGACAGCTGTAGTTCTGTCAGAGGCGCCAGAGACTCGGATATTTAATTTTGGAATGATTTACGGCTTGTTTGACGGTTTCGGTGATGACTTTGTACGGAGTAAAATTGCATTACTAACTTATTCGTGTTTTTAATAAGTTGGCTATTGTATTATAGTTTTTTTATCGACTGAATAAACAGTTCGAATTTTGATTAAAGCATAAAGCATAGCATAAGCAGCCCACTATACGTTCCCGCTGCGGGGGCTTTCTCTCACGAGGAGAGAGATATAGGCCACCATGATGGCCAAGTGCGGGTTGGCGGATGACACACGTCTTCGGATATTGTGGTCCTCAAACATGCTGGTTTCCTCACGATGTTTTCCTTCACCGTAAAGCGAGTGCTAATCCACATTTAACTTGAAAAACAAGTCATTGGTGTAGGGCCGGGATCGAACCAGGGGCCGTCTGATTGAAAAGCAGACGTTATTACCACCGAGCCCCTCTCGCTTTTTTTTAAATATATGTACCGTTTTTTCTTATTACAATTATTACGTGTCAAATAATTCAGGCGGCATAGAAAATGTAGTGCCAACGTAATGCATGATGTATGCAATTTGTCGGCGTCAGGTTGGTAGCCATGACGGCTGCATCTGCGGCCAATTAGGCGACACCAGTCATTAGCTAGTGATGTGCCAGCGATGATTACAGTAATCACTAGAATTACTAGTTGAGGAATTACTAGATTACTCCGCATTATCTACGTTATATTACCTATATAGTATCTTATTAAGGTCAGGGGAAGACTAATAAAGCACATGACATTGGCTGAAATATCCAGTTAAGTAAGTATAAAGTACATTCATGACAAAGTAAGATAATGTTATATAGCTTTCAGAATCTGCAGTTTAGCTTTATCATGCCAGACTGATCTCGGTATATCAGGTATCTAATGTCATCTCAGGTATATAATGTTGTAAAAAACCAGCCAGATTTCTTTATATATTTTGCACGCCCTAGTGGTAGGTTTCAGTTAGGACATTTAATTAATTGTACAACATGAACACTCTGAAACCGCAATAAATTATTTGACTTTGACTCTATTTAAATTATGGCAAGAGTTAAATTTATATTAACCTATTTTATTCTAAAACTATGATAATTAAAAAAAACAAGTACGTAGCTATTACGGGGAGCAATTCCAATTTCGCCTCAAGCATTCGGCGCTAGAAGCACAACCCTACAACAGCTGGTGGCAGGAAATGTATACTAATTACACCAAGTGTATACTGACATAACTCAATTACTACCTATTGGGTGATAAGTTCGAAATTCAAATAATAAACTTACAGAATTTAAATCTCTGACTCGTAGATTTGAAAAAAGAACACAACTGTTTTACGTCTTCGAATTACGCGGCACAGAATATTAACGGCGATTTGAAATTAATAATAAATATTAAAATTAAATATTAGGACACATTTCACACACGGCTGGTTAACCCCATACTGAACCATTTCTAGTTCGTGTTATGGTAGCTAACACAACATTTACATACATATATATTTTATTTAGATACATATTTAACACCCAGACCCACAACCAACAAATTTAGTTAAGCACAAAGATGTGGGCCGGGCCGGGAATCGAACCCGAAACCTTCTGGTTAGCAGTCCGGCATGGTAACCGTTGCGCTAACGAGGTCATCAATACAGTTTACTTATCATGCTACATACATAAATATATTCATATCAACACAAAATGACATAAAAACAATAAGCAACATAAAAAAAGAAAAAACACATAGCATCCCATCTCATAAATCGCGAACACCATTCGCGTCCAAATCAAAAACATTCTGCAAATATCGAGAATTCCATGCGAAAACTCAAAGTAATGAAAATAGTAACGTAGACAATTTGACCGGCTTCTGTGACAATAGGGCCTGAGGGGTGTGGGGTGGGGCGAGGGGGATGATTAATTGTCTAGGGGCGGCCTGAAGCTGGCGCTAGTGGCTTTCTCTCATAAGCCGTGTATTTTTGTCCTCGATCGATCCGTTTCTATTCGATTCTAGATTTACGTGCCGTGCCAATGCTTCGGCGTGTTTTCCTTGCTTTTTGTGGCTTTCTTGTCTTGTATTTATTTGGGACAAATCGTGTAAACAAAGTACAAGTACGAGAAACTTCTTGTTAACAACTGGAACAAAGTCCAAAGTGAGTAATAAAATGTCAATCAAAATTGAAAAATAATAATAGAAAAACTCGTTAAGTTTTCAAAAAAGGAATCCGCGTGGCGGAAGCTCGCGAGCTCGCCCGAACGCACCCGAAAGCTTCCGAAAATGTTTGCGAGGGGGCGACACAGGAAGATGTAATGATGTTTGTCAAATGGAAAATGAGATAGGGAAATGTCGGTACGAGCTGACTCACTACCTTTCCGCTGATGCCACGTTACGCGCCCCCCTTCGCTCGCTCACCTTGCAACACTCCATTACTTCCACATATTCTACCCACTCCCAAAGATTAGAGAAAACTTTGGCGAAGAATTTAATTAAATAGAAGACTGACTTTGCCCTTTCGACCGGAATGCTGACATTTAATTAAAGCCTGGAATCTTACAGTTTAAACGGACGCCATTAAATTATGATAATTGTTATTCGTTATCTATGGATATGGACGGACCACCTTGGAAACCTTTTTTAAAAAATACAAAGACGGGACTTTAAAAAGTCAAACATTGGCGCAATATCTTGATCTTATTCAAATGCGAAAGGTGAAGCGAAAATTCGAGGCTCATTCGAAAGCGGAATTCAAATAAGGAACGGTAAATTGTCGAATACACAAAAAAACGTTCCAAATTCAAACTGTCGGGATTCTAGCTGAATGGGTGCGTTCATAAATCTCGTCGTCTCAGCAGCTGATGTTCGAAATACGAAACAGCGGTGGCGCTATCGGCTGCCGTCCGACGGGCGTGCGGTGCACAGATAAAATAAATGGAGGAGCGGTGAAAAATGATGACGCGGAGCGGCGGCGGCGCGGAAAGACATCGCTTTGAAAGGGGTCGCCCCACTGGGTCACATGCTTTGTATTTCGAATTTGGAATATCCTACAACCATTGTCAAAGTTCGCGCCAAATAATTGCAACTAACCTTTTTTCTAAGTTAAAAAGAGGATAGTGATTTACGCAACTTTTTATATATTTTAATAAACATTTTAATTGTCTGCAGCTCTTTTGAAGTTGGATAGTTTTATTTTTCATCTGTTATCAATCTAGAGAATGTTTTATAACTGGCTAGATTTATGTAGCAGTTAAAATATTTCTAGAATACGCGCCATTTTGAGCACAAATGAAAAGTTTGAATAAATCTTTGTGTCAGAGTTTTAGGAGTTTTGTGCAAATAAAACTGTAGAGTTTATGAGAATCGAAGCTTTATCTTTGTAGTAAGCAAACAACATATTAATAAACTATCTTGTTTTTGTTATAATTGTTTTTTTTTTGTGTAGAAAACTTGATGGTGTAATAATACCAATATTTTTCTTCTATTTTCATGGCTTAGCTTTGGTTTTAAGAGTTTTCAAGCTTCCGAAGCCTTTGACTCAGCTTAACGACTGCTTGTTCGTACTAAGACTAACAGCCGGGACTTTAACCTGTCATCTGACCCACGGAAGCGCCCATAAAGACACTTTTTTAAAAAAACAGTCTTGAGCATGGTATCCCATCTAAAGACTGTCCGAATCGACCGTAGCTTAACATTGGTGATCGCATCAGATCACCTTAGTTAGGAATTAATCCCATTGTAAAAATAATTATACTAGCACAAAACAAACAACTATTATCATCATCCATAGCCTTTTTTATCCCACTGCTGGGTATAGGTCTCCCTCTGCATGTACCACCTACGTGGATCTTCTACAACAAACCATATATTATAGTTTTTATTTAGACTTACGACTTTTTCAGTTTTAATATCTTTAACTCAGTGAAACTCTTACGTTAGAGTTTCAAAACACGATTGACTAAAATTAGTTCGATATATTTTCGAAATTAAAATACATCTATTTTATTTTAGGAAATTATTTTTATGCTTTTAACAAAGCTATGTTCTATTATGTTTAAACGAAACCTGACCCGAAAAAGGTTTAATAACATCTAAGATCGCAAACTTAACTATCCTGAATAGTACCAGGGAGCCATAAGGGCGTCAAGGGGCAGGCACATTACCAGGACCGTAAAGGGCAAGAAGAGGTCGCTTAATGTCGCGGTAAGTGTCCCTGGTAGTTGCTTCACGCCTGGTACATGCGTTTAGTGGGATTAGGAGGTGCCAAGATGTTGAATGAGGCTTCGATGGGTTATATCGGTGCCCAAACACCTTCTAGGTAGTTTAGTACTTAATAACTAACCGTATTTAATTAGTAATAAATGTGTTTTTTCTTACATTAAAAAAATATTTAAAGCAACTTCTAAACTTAACAATACCTAACAATGTTAATCTATCAGCAGTCAACAGTTATTCATGTTATTACATATATCTATCTGTATTGTAAAAGTAACTTCATACATGTATGCTTTGATTGTTAACTTGCATTACCTAGTAGTAATAGAAATAAAGGCTTATTTTTTTATTTTTATTTTTTTATTTTTAAATGTGTTTTTTATATCTTTTTTTTTGTAATTTTATATTTATAAATCAATTATTATTCTTATTTAGACAAGATTCATATTCTTCAATAGTTTTCTAACTTCGTATCTATACAGCAGTGCGTATCTATGGGGTACTTCTTCTCCGTATGAGCTAAGTGGCCAAGCACTAGTGTCGAGAACTTTCAAACCCTTCGAAGCTCTCTAATTTGACTTAACGACTGCTTGTACAAAAGCGACCGGGACCTACAATTTAACGAGTCATCCGAACCACAGTATCGCCTAGATGGAAATGCCACTTATTAAATAATTATAATATATTTTTTTGCAATTCTCATTATATAGCTAAGCTATAGGTGCTACAATGCAGTACTGCCAAATAACAAATACCCAAATTTAATAATAGTAGTTTAAAAAAACTAAAAAACACGCTTATCTGGCCGTTTTAAGTGGGTCAAAATCGCGCCCAAAGAAGTCGGTTACTTACAAACATACAAACAAAAATACAAAAAAATGTACTAGTTTTATCTAATTAGTGTATTGTCACCGGTCCTCAATAAATCTACAAAGTTTCAACGAAATCTGGCCGTTTAAAGTGGTTCAAAATCGCGCCCAAAGAAGTCGGTTACTAACAAACATACAAACAAAAATACAAAAAAAAATGTAATAGTTTTATCTAATTAGTGTATTGTCATCGGTCCTCAATAAATTTACAAAGTTTCAACGAAATCTGGCCGTTTAAAGTGGGTCAAAATCGCGCCCAAAGAAGCCGGTTACAAACATACAGGTGAAGCTAATATAAAGCTTGTAAAAAAGAGTTCAAACAATCTAAAGAAGTAGGCAGTGGTCCCTAACCACTGATTATTTCAATACACAGACTCACCGACGTATTATTTTAACCGTTGCATTACACCGAAAGGCACTTACCTAGAACAAAAGAGCGGGAAAAATTCAATTAACATCACAAAGGAATACCTTCTCATAATTTATTTACACAAAAAGCTCTTTTAATTATAATTAATATTTACAAGACGGGGGAAAGGAGTCGTAAAAAAGGCGAGATCTCTTGCCTTCGTGATGACTGCTAATGCTACGCTTTTGTTTTTAAGTTTGTGTATCATTTGAATTAAATCCACAATAACATAACTAACTATTGACACAAGCCCTAATTTGTACAGTTCCGTACTTAAAAGGTAAATACAGACCCTATTACTATTACTATTACTATTAATAAGCCTCCTCTGTCTGTCTGTCTCCAGGCTGTATCTTGGAAACGGTAATAGATAGAAAGCTGAAACTTTCACAAGATATGTATTTCCCGTGCCACGATAACAACAAATACTAAAAAATAATTAAGAGAGCAGGACTACTAAGTGAATCAGCTAGAATGCAACAGCCCTAAATTATGAGAGGCACAGTATGGCTGCATCTCTGCTGCATCTATGAAGATGCAGTTCGAACACACTCCATTTGGAAGTGATAGGTATCCTCAACTGTTGGCACGCTTGTACAATATTCATAGAGTTGGTGATCTAGAATATTGCAGGTTAAGACTTATGTAGTTTTATTATTAATATTTATTATTGTGTAAAGTTCTTAAAAATTAATATAATCTTAATAAAATGTTATTTGTAAGTGACGTGCCGTGTATGATAAAAATAGTCATAAGGTTAATTAATGATTTGATTTTGATTTTAATTTTTGATATAACCAAAATAAAACACTGGCCACTTCTAAAATTCGTATCAAACAAAAAAGTCTTTATAATTATTGTTAAAAACTCTTCAGACAACACTGTTCGAAAAAAAAGAAAACATTACAAGGCTGCCAACCATTCAAAAAGCGAAGCGACTCGGAAAATAGGCGCGCATTTTCTCGCCTCCGTCATCTATGAAAGTAAAGAGAAGAGAATAAAGGGCGTAAAGGCCTCTAAGGGAGTCCCTCGGTTATCTCGGCTACTGCGATCGTAAAATAAAGGTTTACTAGACCATAAAGAAAATTAAAATGAATTATTTTGACGAGTGTACGGGGGCTTTGAGGCTTAGCCCCCTGTTTATAGCAGTAAAGGTGAATTGTTACGACGCCGTAATACGTAATTGTTTTTGTTCTAATTCAAACCTTGTTTTAGCAGTAATTGTTTGTTAGCTTTAGTTTAGCATGTTCCGGCGGTACATTCTTTTGGGATTGAGTCGGGAAGTCGCTTTCGTGATTCGTTTAGTGGTTTGAGATTTTGATGAGATTTTTGCGAAAGAGTTTTTTAAGTAAAACCTATTTTCAGTTTATAAGTGTAATTGATCTAATGTATTACTTTAATCTTCTTCTTCTTCGTATGAGTTAAGTGGCCAAGCTCTAGAGTCAAGAGTTTTCAACTTGGCTTAACGACTGCTTTTACTAAGACTAACAGCCGGGACCTACAGTTTAACATGTCATCCGATACGTTAGCGCCCAGGTGAAAATGCCACTTGAAAAACGACAGTGGTTACCCATCCAAACACTGTCCGCATCGACCGTTGTTTAGCTTCGATAGCACAGAGCACAGCGACTTTCCCAGGTACGACACAGCCCTCCACTCACATAGCTATTAATAAACATTACTTTATGTACCTCTATTTTATTTTTATTTGAGCTACAGGCACGTCTACTTTAACTAATGTAAGCTTTACTCTAAGTACGTACATATACTATGTTGCATATATTTATGATTTTGATATAATAAACGATTTACTGAGCACCACAAGTAAAAAAATCAAAGGCAACTAACTAAGTATTGGTACTTGACTCGAAAATCTTTTAATGTAAGTAGACTATTTGCAAAAAACATACAATTTTTTTGGCTTGCCCCATGCTAAGCTTGATTTTTCTTTTCGCACCTAATACATCTGCTTCTTTATTTTTTCAGTACAAGGAAACCATATCATCACACTAAGATATCAATATCAAGCATTTGAGGAACCGCGTCAATATCACAGTCCCCCTCGGAACCCCGCGGTGGCAGAAAAACTGAGAAACTCTGGAAAATTCACGCCGATTTGCAGGAAATAGCTGTTTTATAGCTACGAGGTCCCGAACTGGTGCGGGGTGGAAACATACGGGAGGAGATTTTGAACCGTAAAAAAATCCACATAAATCTTATATATAAAATTTCCGTGTCACAGTGTTTGTTACCGTACTCCTCCGAAACGGCTTGACCGATTTTTTCCAAATTTTATATGCGTATTCAGTAGGTCTGAGAATAGGCTACTGTATATTTAGAAATAATTATTAAGGCAAAACAACGTTTGCCGGGTCAGCTAGTATAATAATAATAATTCAACTTTGCTGCCCATTGCTGACTACAGGCATCTTTAGTATTGCTACTGAATCTTTAACTAATATCCACCAACCTGCACTAGCCCAGCGTGGTAGACTATGGCCTATATTTCTTGTGCCGGCTCGACCTACGGCCTCGCCGCGGCACTTGCTCGGTTCTTGTATACCAAATGTATGGAGTTTGTATGGAGACAAGTTTTTTTTTCTTCGTGACCCATACATTTTTCATCAGATCACCAATAAGCCTTAGATGCCTATCAATATTTATTCAAGCCCCACCGTCCTATCTGTTATACTTTCGGAGATCCCCTGGGGTACTCCAGGGTCAGTTCCACTTTCAGGCACTTTTAATATTATAGTAAATTCTTTACTGTTGAGCCTTACAAGTGCCGTGAGACCCTCAGCGGCTTGAAAACTGCCAACACTAAAACCTGGCTACTTAGCTTACAAAAAAAGATGAAGAAGCTGATAGTCTTAGTACAAGCATTTATCAAGCCAAGTCCATTCTTGGATAGCTTGAAAACGTCAGGTGACTTAGCTGTTACGAAAAAGAAGTTATAGCGTTTGATTTCGCAATATCATCTCCTACATTCCACTATGGTGTAGGCACACCATGAACCACCATATAACGAGTGCCAAAGGACCTGTTCCCTTCATCTTATTCCAACAATATGGTGATAGGATGTACCGATTGTTGTTTAAATGTGTGCTCAGATTCAAAGGGTTCCATTAATGATTGTAAGAGATTTTTTGGCATGGTTTGGAAAGGAATAGGAATTGTTTTGATTTTTCTGAAGAATATAAAAGGGTTTATTATTCCTATTTGTATTTAAGTGTTTGTTTTCGTATCTCGAAAGCTTGTTAAAACTGTAGGTTTTGGTTCCAATCCAAAAATACAGCACAGATGAATTGCGATCAAGAGCAAGAAAAGCCATTTTAAGCGTACAAAAACGTACGGGTTCTAGATGTGGAGTAAATGTACTGTAAACCGTTTAAAAGACTAAAAAAAAAACTTTTTTGTAATAAACAAATAAAAAACACAAATAGTTATTTTAATTATTATCAACACAAAAGTAAAACGTACAATACTACAAAACTAAGTTATTTACAGCAAAGGTTACCTTTTCTAATCTAAGTATACTCGTATGTTACGAAAAATAAAATTAAACGCCAATGTAAACGACAAACAATGGTTACAACGGCAAATCAAATAAACATGAAGAAATCTGTCAAACCCAAATGATTTTATCCTCAGAATCTCCACGATTTTACAAAAACTCACAAAAAGCCAAAGATCTTATCTAAAACGGGTACTAAACAAAAATCCAGGGGTATTAAACCTAAGTGTCGTTTGCGACTTGTTTTACCGCTCGTCAGGGGTCGTAAACCTTCGCCGGCGTCAGTGATTCCTGATGGACAATTTGAGAGTTTCCACCAATTTTGTAGCCCATTCTACGACCTACGGAGCCTTGGGGGCCTTTATCGGGCCCATCGTCATAGAAATGGAGGGAAACCCCTTGTCTTACTTCAGAATAGGGACGTAAAAGAGCAGGTTGAGTAGATATGGAAATTTCCTCCTTGGAGATGTAAGCAAAGAGTATATAATGCGCATGTTTCAGACTCTATGGTACGAATCTTCATTTTATTTTTCTGCTCTGTGGTAAAAAGGTTGGAATGACGTAAAATATGCTTGAAATGACATTTGAGGGCTGATTTTTTGGGGAAAAGGTTTCTTTTTTTTTAAGAGTATTGAAGTTTTGTTTTTGAAGGTGTATAATGAGGAAAACAATGAAAATTATGAGCTGATTATTATTTATCATTCTTAGTATAGTTATCCTGCAAAGAGTATTCCTTATCACATACTATGACAACATAAAGATCTGACTCTGTAGTTTTATGTTTTTTTTAATAACTATTTCCCTCTTCTCTCTCTCTCTCTCTCTCTCTCTCTCTCTAATTGCATCACAGTCTATGTGTCCCTGGTACCCGAGTCACAGGTGAGGGTAACGCGTAATCGACGGATAACCAACACTTTACGACCGGCCTTAACTGACAGTTAACTGAAGGTCCCAGGACCGGGTAACAGTTGTTTTAAGAAAATACCCTGTTTTTATTTAATCCAGAGAGGGTTGAAAAAAGTTCGACTGACTTTTAGGAACTAAAGAAACAATATTAAGTCATTTTCAGAAAGTGTATTCGAACATGAAAACAAATTAAATCTTATAAATAAAACAATTTGTAAGTAAAATAAATAAATAAGAAGTGCACGTTTGAATATCCCACGTAATAATGTCAGAATGGATTTGAAAACTACCCGGGTAGAATAACTTTAAAGAGGTCTCATGCAATTTTCAAAATAAGAAACGCTGTCACGTTCACGTTGTAGCGGAAACACCTTGGAGCTGAATACTTTAACAAGGAGTACAGAACGGCGTGGCGTGGCGTGTTAAATATGCAGCTACCAGGAGACCAGATCGTGAAGGAATTATACATGAAGCGGGACGCCGTCACTACGTGAGGTGAGAAAGAGGTAGCACCTGAGTTACATTGATGGTGAATACGAAAGTGCTTTAAGTAAGATAAAATAAGTTAGATATAATATCCCTTTATTATTCGTAAGTTATAAAAATTAGAATAATGAAAAAATTATTCATGTCAAAAACATTTCAAGTTAGGAAAACTCGCCCATGACCGTACCTGGTGCAAAGGTGCCCATAACACTGGCTGCGTTTCCACGCTGAATAGCAATGGCTATCCTCTGCACCAAGTACGATCGAGAACGGGGATCCCCCGTTCTATAGACTAGTCTTCGCCCGAGTTCATCTACTACCGTCCTCGCATCTGCACCCCAACTTCCCATAACTTCCCATAAGTTAGATTAGTACCTATAAAAAGTAGATATTTCAGTATAATTATAATATTTGATAAAAACAAAAAATTATAAGACACTTTAACATTTACAAACGTCATAATAAACCAATAACTACTAGGATTGCAGTTTCATAAGTACTAGGAAATCAGAACCACACCGATTAGCCGTCAAACATCACCAATAGCCCCAAATCACTCAAATCTGACAGTAAGCAAGTACCAGGCGAACGTAACACGTAGGAAATGTATTCAGCGTCACGCTCATCCGATGCCCTAATTATGCCGCCCTGGTATCTATCGACGCAGACAATGGTACAATACTGGATAGTACCAGGAGTGATGGGTAGACACAATATTATGCTAGTTTGCTTGTGTTGTGACCATTATTTTGGTTTTAGAGATATTGAAAATGTCCATTTGTAACGGCCATATTGTTCGGATTGGAGATATTTAACATTTTGTAACGTACAATACATACAATAAGTTAATTAATTTAAATTTACTCAGGCAAAAAGGAAAAGGAGGACTATATTGAAAGTGTAAAAAATGTTTATAATTAATGCCTACCAAGGCAGAATAATATGTTTTTGATTTGTTACTAAAAGCTTTGAAGTAAAATTAATTTTTCAAAACGATCTACAGACAGACTGACAGAAAGTTTGCGTTATTTGCTAGCGTTAGCCCTGTAAACACATAGCATAAGCTGCCCTATACACGTTCCCACTGATAGAATCGGGGCCTTCTCTCACTAAGAGAGAGATATAGGCCATAATTCACCACGCTGGCCAAGTACGGATAGGCGACTGACATACATCTTCGGATATTGCAGTCCTCAAACGTAAGGAAACTCACGATGATTTCCTTCACCGTAAAACGAGTGCAATTCCAAACTTAAAAGTCAAGTCATTGGCTGGGATCGAACCAGGGTCCGTCTGATTGAAAAGCAGATGATGTAAACTGTAAACACATACCTACGCGTATAACATTGGATTAAATCGCATGGTCACCCTACCCTATAGTCGAGGAGGCAGCGACCAAGGATTATGAGCTTAGTTCAACTTGATTAGTAGTCGATATACAGGATTAGAGGACCACTGCTAATTATTAGTTAGCCGCAGTTAATGCCTCATTTACCTATTGTTAATATACTGGAGATTATTATAAATGGACTAGATTAGGAACTATTTTAGTTTGCGAAGATGAGGGTAGGTTGTTGTTTCGTGGATTTGCTAGGCATTCTTTTTTGCAAGTTTTTAGTTTTTTTTTTATATTATTATGGTAGGATATTCTCCTGCAGAGCGCGTGGTCACACGAGTCTGAAGGTGAAGCATGCTTTCTTTGGAGTTACCGGAAACACTGCATCTATTTTGTCAAGTTTTAAGGCAAATATTCTTGGAAAGGAAAATTGTAAGTTTTTTGAGTTACAGTTATTAAGGTATGTTGCGAAATTAACACAAGCATTTTGGATTTTTAAAGCGTTTGCCTATGGAATCTGTTTTTGGCAAATTGTTAAATAGAAACTTGAAGTTTCTGGCGATGTTTTTTAGTAGTTTAACCGCACTACGAATAATTTAGCGAAGCGCGGTATTAAAAAAAAATAATAGCATTCATGAACTCTGTAGGGTCATTTTATTTTGATTTATTTATTTTTATTTGTACCTATTTAACTCCGATTTTTAATTTTTGTGTAACATATTTTTAATTCAATTTAATTTACTTTTATTATTTTTTTTATGTAAATTTTAATTTTAGTGATAATAATTATGTATAAATTAAACTTTGTAATTTATACAAAAAAAATTAGTTATAAAATTAGTTAATTTTATGTAATATTTGGATATGGGACTTGATCCTGAAACAAATGAATATGAATTATCTAAAAAAAAAAACAATTGATTTATCTGAATAAATACGAGTCTTTAGCGTCTTCTACTTCATCTTTTACGCAGCTTTAAATAATTTTATAAATATATTACTTAATTAATTGATCCACCTTAAGCGAGTTAAAAAGTTATTTTAATCGGATTCATTACGAGAATAATACAGGGTTGTATTTTATGTAAGGCAAACCTTAATACTGAACAAGTCATATCCGAATTGCATCAAATTGAACCCGGCTTAGCGCAGAGATGCCTATCGAATCGATTATCGATATCGATTCAAGACGGTAATTTAATCGATAAGGAAGCGTCATAATAAATGGGCACATTATTCTTTTAATCTGACTTTAAATAGGAAGAGATTTTTGTGACCAAATGGCTAAGACCTGGTGTTCAAAGATTTTAAGGATATGGCTAATCTTACTAATATTATAAATGTGCGTATGTCTGTTATTCTCATACTCAAACAGCTTAACCGAAAATTTAAATTTAAATGAAATTTGGTATGAAAGTAGCTATGACAAAAAGTTTATTTTAATTTTGCATATACTGCGAGAACAGTAACCTAAAAGTTACAAAAAATCTTAATGGATTATAATAATATGTCGCTTAGTTAAAGTTTAGTTATAAATAATAAACGTTATTTTGCCTTTAAACATAGGTAGTAGCCGATTCTCAAACCTCCTTAAAACGCATATAAAATCGGTCAAGCCGTTTCAGAGGAGTACGGTAACTAACATTATGACATGGAAATTTTATATATTAGATATCTCTGGTATATTTTGTAAGTGCGGCAACCCGTACAATATCAAATTACCTTTTTTATACAACTAATGGCAACATTGCCCACCCAGTTCTAATTTCAAATCGAGTTACAAACCAAGTTTCAGTTCGCAATCATTGTCTCGTCCCTACAACCGAATTACGGTCCCTAATTGCAAGAGTATAAACATGCAAATGTAGAAGCTTGTCACTGCTTCTCATTGTTGCGCTCCTCGTACTTGTAATTGATAAGGCGAGGCCATTTGAAATTTAAATGCGCCATCTCGGGGGATAGAAAATGGATTTTCCCTTCAATGTTTCCTTTTATCCTGCCGTTATCGGAGTATAAATACGGATTTTCAAAGTTAATGGATTTATTTTGTGTTTTTTTCTTTGGGAAATGTTTTTGAAAAAACGCGTTCGTGAGAGATGGAACGATTTTGGTTGCAGTTCTGTTACATTTCTGTTTTACAATCTAAAGTTATATTGTACAAAGTAATTATCTTACATTAGTGTTTAATATACACATTCATAAATAAGCAAAGCAAAATGATATACAATGTCTATTATAATAAACTAAATAATAAACTAAACTACTAGTTTTTTTTACCAAACTAACCAAATTTAGCTTATTTTTTTATATGACTTGCTAGGTTATATGAAGTTAAGTTTAAATAAAAGAATTTATCTACATATTTTTTTCACAAAAGAGCAGCATCAAAAAAAAATCTAATATAAATTCTTTTATCTAAACTTAACTTAACACAACCTAGCAAGTCATATAAAAAAAAGCTAAATTTGGTTGGTTTGGTAAAAAAAAAACTAGAAATTTAGTTTGGAGTAAGACAGTACAAGAATTTAGACATATGTATAAAACACGCGGATTCTTAGTAGTAAATCAAGATTTTTATCAATGTATGTAGTGTCACATCTTTTATTATTTGCCAGTCGTGAGTACATAAATCAAGTAACTAATTAGAAAAGCCCACTCCTTCATATATATAATTGTACCACCGTACAGCCTGTAATCATAGATTACCCCCTCTATAATTGGTTATCACAAACAGAAGGGTTGTACTTATTAAATATTTACTCTGACAATTGCTCTCAAGAGGATCCGGCGTGGGGTTATCTAATACTAGTCATTTTGTAATTTTGCTTTGTTTTTTTTACTAGCTGTGCTTGGTGGTTTTACTTGTTTAATCCTGCTTACGGTTAATCCGGGATAAAGAGTAGCCTCATTTTTACATTGCATACACTTGCGCTTTTTTTTCCGTTTCGAAGATGTGTGTCATCCGCCAACCCACAGTTGGCCAGTGTGGTGGATTATGGCCTATATAATCTCTCTCCTCGTGTGAGAAGGCCCCGAGTCCCAGCAGTGGGAACGTATAGTGGACTGCTTATGCTTATGCGCTTTTTATTAACAACTAAAGTAAAGAGCGATGATAGCTCAGCTCATATCCCAAAGATCATGGGTTTGATCCCTGCCAATGAGCTTGAGCTTTCGGTTGAGGAAAACATTGTGAGGAAACCATAGCGAGGTGGTAGGGCATTATCTAGTGCTCGCCTGGCTAGCTACCATCCTCAAGTTGAAAAATCTGTCACCAAACACTTTGTGTGTTACCGCAACCTCCTTTCAAGCAAATTATTCCAGCCTAGGCATGCTTCACCTTAAACCAGATTGTCGCTAAATTGTGTGGTTACGCGCCCTAGTGTATTCTATTCTATTTTTGCCATAATATATATTCTATTTTCGTAATAATATCATGTGGTATTTTACTAGTGATCTGACTCTAGAGTGCTCTCTCGAAATCTACTCCTTTACTAACTACGACTCACCTGTTTACATACAAGCACAGAAGGGCTACAAACATAGAAATAATAACGCATAGATAACCCTTACAGGTTTTATAGTATTACAAGTTTCTTTCAAAGCGAATATAAGGGCAAAATCTGTTTTTTCACTATAAATCGAAGGAATAAATATTACATAAAGAAATTGTGTCGCCAATACAATTATATTCTTATCCACCATCACCTCGCCATTGATATATTTAATAGTAGCATAGTCAAATTTAAGAAAAATATTTTTGATTTATTGAAATTAGAAAAAACTAAACTTAAACTTATACTAAACAAAATTAAATTGTAGCTTAACCTATTTGTCACCAACTAGTTATGTAGTTTTGTTTGATTCTTTGTTTCTTTCTAATACTTATATTTGTTCATGAGTTAGGAAAATAATCTAGTTTTGATCCTGGTTAATTGATCTTTTTTAGTTATAGTTTTGATTATTTTCTGTTTTGTGAACCATAATAAATAAATAAAATAAAATAAATTACCCCCGCCCCCTTTGTTATTTTTAGTTCGTATCACAAAATAAATTTTTCTTTCTTTCTTTCTTTCTTTCTTCTTTCTATCACCGGTTTACAGTTGAGGTGCCTAAGGCACGCACTAAGCGTTTTGCCTCCACCTTTGTTGTCCGAACCACCAAACTTTGGAACTCCTTGCCGAATTCCCTGTTCCCCAATGACTATAATCTAGCAATTTTCAAGGCAAGAGTGAACCGGTTCCTTCTTTGTAAGCGCGCTTCACCGTAGACCTCAATGTCACTTACCATCAGGTGAATTGTGGTCAAGCACTGACCTATGAAGAGTTGAAAAAAAAAGTAAACGGTAAAAAAAAACGAAAATATTACTTAGAGGCAGTCTAAAGAACTAATTTAAGAATATTAATTCTTATTTTGGTTAATCAGGTTTATCAATATGAAAAAAAAATGGTTCAAAAAACTTTATTTGAGATTTTTTTAACCAGGTTTATTTCTAAGTCTGATTGGTACCGTAATAGGTATAAATAATCTTAGAGGTGTTCTTTGGTCGACGCTTAAGCTATTTTTACAATTTATATATAGTGAAAAAACTGTAAAATGAAGATTTCAATATCTTCACCTCGCCACAAGACCTACATCTACTTCATATGCTAAGTACGCCCGAAGGTCTCTAAATAAGGTTTCCAATTGGCTTAACGACTTTTTGAACTATGACTATCAGCCAAGACCTACTACTACCGTGCTATCCAACCCACTGTAGCGGCCAGACGAAAATGCCAATTTTAATATAGTCTATACATGTTTACCCATCCAAAGACTGATCATATCAACCGTTGCTTAACCTCGATGATTACCTTACTGTTTTTAACTAGTAATTAATGCCTCACCGATTAAATATAACTTTAAGATTTTGCAGCTTTAAACTGGTTCTCTTTTAACAATAAATACTCTTTCTCCATGGAATAAATACTCTATGGTCAAGCGTAACACAATCCCGCAACCCTTCCTAATGGTTTACTGGACGTAAAGATATTAACTCGAGTGTTTGGAATGCATTCGAATCATCATTCGATTGTTTTGTTTTTCGAATAGAATTATCTCATTTCTAGTCGAATAAAAGAAGATTAAGGGATTAGTGGTTAATATTTTTCATTTTAAAATAATTTTGGTAGATGAACAAGATCGAAGGCTGGTAGATAAGACGGGGGACCCCCGTTCTCGATCTTACTTGTTGCAGAGGATAGCCATTGCTATTCAGCGTGGAAACGCAGCCAGTATTATGGGCACCTTTGCACCAGGTACAGTCATAGGCGGGTTGCCCTAACATACCTACACATATTGTAAGATGAATAAATTGTCCTGTAAATATAGTAGTTAGTTTACCTTTTAAAAAAGGTTTTATGCATTTTAATTATAAGAAAACATTTTCAATGATTTTCAATCTTTGTGATGACATCATAGTTTAAATGACGGATGACAAGTTAATTTTACCATAGAATAAGTTTCAAATTAATTACTTTTGACATGCCATTGTTTTTTTTTCCCATAATTTAATGGTAAAAAAAGGTTTAATTACATAGCAGTTACCAGGCGAGAAGAAGGCGAGAGAGCTATGCTGACCTGTGACCCGGCTGTCTGTCAGTCACCGTTACCTGTCAAGTACCAGGGGGCTATGAGATAATGAGAGATGCGTCATTGAACGCGTAATGGACATTATACTTCCGCCTGAGGCTAACACTTAAATGCTGAAGAAAATATATACTACGTTTGGGCATTCAAAGTTGTTGTTTCTGAATTAAAAAGTAACAAATTATTTTCGAAATATTTGTGGTGAAATTTGTAGTAATTTTACCAATCACGAAGGCAGTACGTTAGATCTTATAAAGAAAAAAATATGCGTTAGATTTTTTAAATCTGCTTGTACGTGATAATCTTGTAATAATATTTCTTGTTTAAAAGTCGAATATTCCCCATTTTAAAAACGAAGAAACAACCCAAATACAAAATCTAAACAAAGTTAAGCCAGGAATGTTCTTAAAAAATCAATGTCTAATTCAAATACGTTCCAAATTTAAAATTTTAATCTACAGAAACAATCTTGAAAAAAGAACAATGTCTTATTAAGAAGCAAAGACCAAACACTTCCCTATTATAGAGAAAAAACGTTCCAAAATCAAAATTTATATAGAAGCCACAAACGTTCTTGATCAATGTCTAATTTATTAACAATAAAATAATATTTCTCACGTCACTCGAATAAATATTTTATTTTCTTATTCCAAATTCAAATTCGGCAGCTTGGCGTATCAATACCCTCTTCTGGTGTATCACTTGAACTTAATGATATAAACAATCTTTTCTAAGCCATATTTACTTAAGAGACGTCGAGTGGTAACTTGGTAGCTTATGAAAGCTTTTTTTATATGAAATTTATTCAAGAGCTTCTTGATGATGTGAAAATGGATTTGCTATTAGAATACTATATTGATAAACTTTATTTTTAGAGTTCTATAATATGAAAATCTAATTATTGATTACTTATAGAAAATTAAGCTTAAGCAGCCCGCTATACGTTCCCACTTATGGGAATTAATCTATAGGCTATAATCTGCCACGCTGGCCCAGTGCGGGTTTATGTATGATACACGTATTTGGTCCTCAAAGAGGTCAGTTTTTCACCATGTCGAGTGCAAATCCACAATTAACTTACAAGTCATTGGTGTAGAGCTGGGATCGAACCAGGGGCGGTCAGATTGTAAAGCAGACGATTTTTCATCGAGTCACACTCGACACTTTTAAAACAATATTATTTTGCACTTTTGGTCACCCATCCAAACACCGTCCGCATCGACCGTTGCTTAGCTTCGATGATCGCGACAGATCATCTTATCTAGCCGAGCCAAAGGCACCACAAACTTATAACAAACCCGTCGTTTTTGCTTTAGATGCTAAAAACAAGTGACTCGACGAAATAAGGTGCTTTTATTTTACGTTTGCAAGTTGGAAAGCTATGATTGTCCATCTATCTTTAATTTTATGTGTCACAAACGCAATCCCGCCTACACAGGTGTGTCTGTTGTACAGTCTGTATATATTATCTTAATAATATATATCTTTAAAGATCTTTGCAAGATACCTATTGAGTTGAAAATAAATGCTAAAAAGGTACAGGGTAATACGAAAAGCAAATTATTTAAAGAAGTTTAAAACTGTATTTAAGAATAACTAGCAGTTAACTAGCGTATAATAAATGCAAAAGTTTGTGTGCAAGTGTGTATGTTTGTTACTTTAATGAAATTTGGTATGAAAATACCTTGGATAACATACAGGTACTTTTTATCCCGAAAACAATTGTGGTTCCCGTAGGATACTCAAATAGCTTCAAAATCGATGTTACTCCTTCACGCTCCAACGACTGGCCTGATTTTGATGAGATTTACTATAATGATAGGCTAGACTTTGGATTAAGAAAAAGGCTACTTTTTATCCTGGATATTTTTTTTTCTCCAAAATTAATGCCGGTAGCACCGCGGGGCGCAGTTTGAATATTATTAAGCACCATTGAGGACTTAAGAAATTTAAACTTTTGTATCAGTGAATCAACTCTGAAATGCAAATGATCTAGTTTACAATCACCGACGACTATCGGCTCGAGAGTTTACTGCCAGTCGGATCGGATCGTGCGTCGTAAATAAGACTATGTGCAGCGAGCGATAATCAGAGACTCTTCTAGACTTTTCGAGAGTGAAATTAGTAATCTTGATACTTTTGCTTATTTACGTTTTAAACATTTTCTACATTTTTAATATTCTTAATTACTGTAAAGTTATTTTAACATCGATAATACTTATTTTATACACACAATTATTTAATTTGATTTTAATTTTAGACTACATATTTGCTAAAATAAGAAATATTTTCATTGTAAAATTAATGGGCTTCATGGGCTTGCGCTTGATCATAATTCACCTGATGATATTCTGGTCTAAAAGTTATTGAACTGAATTTTAATTTAACAGTATTTTTTTGTGGTTAATATTTCGTATTAATATTTTTTTAAACACAGTTATAATAAAGTTGAACTCACCAATTATTAACTTGTAGTATCGTTAACCCTGTATCTTGTGCTAATTGCTTCTTTTGGTCTTCTGAGGGGTACGGGTGCTGAAACAATACATCATTCCTAGGTTAATTTTTAACAAATACTTCATAGAATATAATAGAATAGAATATATCTTTATTGTACATTCACAAAAATTAACATATTTAAAACTAAAGACTAATAAAATTGTTTTAAAAAACAAACAACCGACTTCAAAAACACAACTAAAAAGGGAAAAATAATTTTAAGCCTAAATCAAATCAAGAATATATAAATAGAATAGGAGAGTTTATTTCATGTTCTTATAAAAAACTATTTGCAATTTTTATTAATCCTGTATTCTTGGAGTCGGTGCCAGCAAAGAAAGACAATTGAAAATAGTTTTTTTTAACAAACATTAATTTGTTCTTATTAGATGGCACCGACTTCAAGAATACAGGATTATTAAAAATTGCAAATAATTTTTTATAAGTACATGAAATAAACTCTCCTATTCTATTTATATATTCTTGATTTGATTTAGGCTTAAAATTATTTTTCCCTTTTTAGTTGTGTTTTTGAAGTCGGTTGTTTGTTTTTTAAAACAATTTTATTTTTACATTTTTAGTGGTTGGTAATGATATTTTGTTTAAGTTTTAGCTATGGAGAGCCAAATAAACTTCACGATGAAAAAATTTGGCGTGTGCCAGGCAGGCAACCAATTGGGAGCAAATCGAACTGGATGCGAGCGAAGCGAGCTATACGCGAGCGAAGCGAGCGCGAAAATTTTCACCGTATTTGTTCCAACCGTTTGAGCATAAGGAAGTCCAAAGCAGCACAAATTACATAATGTTTGTTGTGTCAAAACTTACTAGAACCAAGTGCGAGCGAAAAGAGGTGGATGAGAGCGAAGCGAACTATGCGCGAGCGAAGCGAGCGCGAAAATTTTCACCGTATTTGTTCCAACTGTTTGAGCATAAAAAAGTGCAAAGCAGCACAAATTACATAATGTTTGTTGTGTCAAAACGTACCAATTGCGAGCGAAGCGAGCTATGTTCGAGCGAAGGGAGCGCGAAAATTTTCACCGTATTTGTTCCAACCGTTTGAGCATAAGGAAGTCCAAAGCAGCACAAATTACATAATGTTTGTTGTGTCAAAACTTACTAGAACCAAGTGCGAGCGAAAAGAGGTGGATGAGAGCGAAGCGAACTATGCGCGAGCGAAGCGAGCGCGAAAATTTTCACCGTATTTGTTTCAACTGTTTGAGCATAAAAAAGTGCAAAGCAGCACAAATTACATAATGTTTGTTGTGTCAAAACGTACCAATTGCGAGCGAAGCGAGCTATGTTCGAGCGAAGGGAGCGCGAAAATTTTCACCGTATTTGTTCCAACCGTTTGAGCATAAGGAAGTCCAAAGCAGCACAAATTACATAATGTTTGTTGTGTCAAAACTTACTAGAACCAAGTGCGAGCGAAAAGAGGTGGATGAGAGCGAAGCGAACTATGCGCGAGCGAAGCGAGCGCGAAAATTTTTACCGTATTTGTTCCAACCGTTTGAGCATAAAAAAGTGCAAAGCAGCACAAATTACATAATGTTTGTTGTGTCAAAACGTACCAATTGCGAGCGAAGCGAGCTATGTTCGAGCGAAGGGAGCGCGAAAATTTTCACCGTATTTGTTCCAACCGTTTGAGCATAAGGAAGTCCAAAGCAGCACAAATTACATAATGTTTGTTGTGTTAAAACTTACTAGAACCAAGTGCGAGCGAAAAGAGGTGGATGAGAGCGAAGCGAACTATGCGCGAGCGAAGCGAGCGCGAAAATTTTCACCGTATTTGTTCCAACCGTTTGAGCATAAAAAAGTGCAAAGCAGCACAAATTACATAATGTTTGTTGTGTCAAAACGTACCAATTGCGAGCGAAGTGAGCTATGTTCGAGCGAAGCGAGCGCGAAAATTTTCACCGTATTTGTTCCAACCGTTTGAGCATAAGGAAGTCCAAAGCAGCACAAATTACATAATGTTTGTTGTGTTAAAACTTACTAGAACCAAGTGCGAGCGAAACGAGCCATGCGCGAGCGAAGCGAGTGCGAAAATTTTCACCGTATTTGTTCCAACCGTTTGAGCATAAAGAAGTCCAAAGCAGCACAAATTACATAATGTTTGTTGTGTCAAAACGTACTAGAACCAATTGCGAGCGAAGCGAGCCGGACGCGAGCGAAGCAAGCTATGCGCGAGCGAAGCGAGCGCGAAAATTTTCACCGTATTTGTTCGAACCGTTTGAAGTCCAAAGCAGCACAAATTATATAATATTTGGAGTGTCATAAGCCCAGAACATCCTGGGGGAAATTCCAACGAAGCGGGATAACTCCTAGCAAAGCGAGCGCGTAAATATTTCCCTTGTCCGTTCGAGGATCTTGTCTATTAATATATCAAATTTTACAGTTCCATCTTCCACTAAGTATGACCCAAGTACCCAAGCTCTGGCGTCGAGAGACTCAGGGTTTGGCTATTAGATAAAACTTTGTACAATATAAATGATTATCTAAATTTGAAAATTGACATTTAAATAGACAATTTGACATTTGATTCATATCATATACTTTTGTATTGATATTATATTAGATACTAGAATTAGTAGTGAAAATTGACATTATGATTAATATCATATACTATTGTAATGATATTATAGTACTAGAATATAATTGAAAATTGACATGGATACATATCATATACTTTTGTAATGATATCATATTATTTGACTTGTAACTTTGGTGTTATCAATAAATGATTTGTATTTGTATTTGTATTTGAGAGTTTTTCAAGCCCCTGATTTAGTTTGACCCCTGCTTGTACTAAGAGTAGTCCAGGCCCAACAAATTAACGTGTTATCCGAAGCACAGTAACGCTCAGATGAAAATATCACATTTTTTTATGGAAGTCTTGTGCATGGTTACCCATCCAAAGACTGGCCGTTGCTTAGCCTCGATGTTCACATCAGATTACTTTTGTTAGCCAGGCTGCTAATTTTATGAGCGAAATCTGTATTGCCGTATGAGCGCGTAGAAGTAAAACAGGTTATCGAGTTATTTGGGCATCCCACGGGAATAGCAATGACTTAATTAAAAACAGACTTAATTTTAAACAATTAAGATAAAAAGTAACCTTCGTGTTATACAAGGTCTAGTCTACCCCCTATATCAAATTTTAGCGAAATCAGTGTGTCATGTGTTATTTGGTGTATCCCACGGGAACAATAATTATTTTCGGGATAAAAAGTAGCCTATGTGTAAACACATAGTCTAACCTATCTTCATTCCAAATTTCATCAATGTCAGTACAACCGTTCGAGCGTGAAGAAGTTAAAAAGATTTATATGTTATTTGGTGCATCCCACGGGAATAGTATTTATTTTCGGGATAAAAAGTAGCGTATGTGTTAACACAAAGTCTTACCTATTTTCTTCTCAAATTTCATGAATATCAGTACAGCCAAACGAGCGTGAATCTCTCGTCATCGCGTAAAAACAACCTAACTTTTTAGGTTTTTCTTCGATTTCCCTAGGAGTCCATCATTAGAACCAGTTTTGGTGACAATGGGACCAATTCAGAACCATACTCTTTCAATTAAAAAAATAATTTTGAGAATCGATCCACAAATGGCTGAGAAATCGATGAACATACATAAAAAAAAAAAAAAATACATACACGTCGAATATATAACCTCCTCCTTTTTGAAGTCGGTTAAAAATTAGAGTACCTACAACGGCGGCCTTATCACCTTTGGTGATTTCTACCAGGTAACCGGGAATGGTTAAATAAACATACAAAAGGAATTCATTCATACTTCAATCAAGAGTTTCTGGTATTTTGTTGTAATATGTACTTTTTATTTAAATTTAAACATTACATTCGTATTAATCTCATATAATTTTCTTAATAATTTTACGTTGTGTTGAATGTGAAACGCCTTTTACACCTGACTGCAAAAACAAATCAAGTGTTCTGACTAAAGTATCAAATGATCGGTTCGACTACCATTCTAAACAATTTTGAAAACCGCAAAACCGTTGAGTAAAAGAGAGACGTGAAAAGAAATTGTGATGTTCATTTTATCGATTTTAGTACAATCGAATACAACAAAAGAGGGCAACAGAGAAAGACAAACATTATCGAAACACTCGATACGACTCGATTCCCAAGCGAATCCGATTTTAACTTAATTAAACTGAACCGACGCCTTTTCTCTAGTAATTGAATGGGAAAGTACACCTGTTTTGAGTTAGCTCTCTTTGTATTCCTATTTCGTAGGATCGCTTTGTGTTTTTCTTTGAATAATTTACACGATTGCAATTGTATTTTATCCACAACTCTATTTTCTTGAAATCGATTTGTTTTCCATTCAGATTGTCGTGATTTTGACATATTATTCATTGTAATAAATATATATATCTAATTTTTATTTTATTAATTTGTGTCATCTCCCAATTTTTTTTTACTCTGTATAGGCCAGCGCTTAACCACAATTCACCTGATGGTATGTGATATTGAGGTCTACGGTGGATTGCGCTTACCTAATATGTTCAGGTTCCTAACTATTGCTTAGCATTAAGTTGACAAAAGTCAGCGACACCTTAGTAAAAAAAAGGAGCATGCCTAGTCTTAAATTACTGGCACTCTAAGAAGCTGCCAAAAAATCCCTCATCTGACATGTAACAGTATTTCTAGAGTTCATACTAAAAGGTATTTATTTTTCCAAGACAATATGACAAATAGGCCTGTGAAGCAATTTTTGAAATTACTTTTTATTTTTTGTTGCCATTTTCCCAAGATATTCTCCATAATTCAGGCGCGCTTTGCCCGCGGAGGCACCAGGGCGACAGAGGCGCACGTCCGACCTAATGTTATTGGTTGGCTGATCCCAGGAGAGACTCCTTTCTACCAGGGTACCAGAACCGCAGGTAGGTGAATTATTCACTCGCCGCTGCCAAGGTTTCCCCTTTTCTATCACGAAAATGTTCGAGAAAAATGCGTAGGAAAATTGTGAATATTTGTGCGTAAAATGTAATAAGATTAAATTGTTACCATTTCTTTATTTCGAGTATATTTAAAATATCTTATTTTAAAATGTATTGTGTATTTTCATCCTGAAAATAGATATCCAATCAGGAGGTCTAGCTGTTTATTATCGTTCCATTATCAAATCGCACCGACGCCATAGAAGAAGTAATATTTACTGCATAAGCCACAGATTACAAATAGTTCTCTAATGCATTCGATGCCGCTGTAATAAGCACGGGAAGTCGAGTTTACGTTTACAATAGCAATGTTTACGTCCAATGAAATGTATTTTACACCAAACTGGAATAGAGATGGCGAAATCATTTGTTTTAATCATAAATCGAAAGAGAAACTTAAGGATGTAAAAATAATTCCAATTTTAAATTTCCATGAGGAATTCAAAATTAGAACTGAGTAAAATAAACATGTGTAAATTCGAAATGTTTGTTATTCTTTAGATAACAGAAACATACTTAATTATAGAAATTATGAAACATGAAGAATACACTGGAAAAGATCTCAAAGTAATTCGAATTTTGAAATCGACCTGGAGAACTTTTTTTGAATGAAATACGAATTGAATTTGGAATATGTAAATTTAAAAAGAAATCAGAAGTATTGGCACGCGTTCGCTTTATCAAGTAAGTATGTACTTGATTGTATAAAATAAAAACAAAAACAAAGTAGACCTTTTTTATTCTTTCTTTCGACAATATTTGACTTTGAGTGGCGAGCAACGGCCCGGGTTTTTTTTTTTAATTCGTTCCACAATCGAAACTTTTTAGTGTGGTTGAGGAGAAAAAGTTTTCATCAAACATTTATGAAGACCATTAAAGTTGACCGCAAAAACTAAGAAATGACAAACTCCCGTTCGGCTTAGCGGGAGTTGTCAAATTTATGCTTAGCTTGCGTTTTTTGTGCGGCGATGTGTTCGGGAGGCCGGTTTGTGAACGAACCGTTATGTACTACGACCTTTGCTTTGTCATCAACGTTTCTTGTTTATTAAGATTTGAAGACCTCGTTGGCGTAATGGGTACTTTGCCGCACTGACAACCAGATGGTCCTGGGTTTGATTCCCGGGACGACCAACATGTTTGCAACCATAATACAAACTAGATATGGTTTAGTATGGAGCTAACCAGCCAAAAAAAAACTTCAAATACTTTTTTAACACTTTTTATTTGTTTTAGAACGTTGGTCAGGGTCCAATATACAAAAATGTGTCATAGCTCCAATTCTTTTCCTTCTTCGTATGTCCTAAGTCTATAAGCTTTGGTGTCAATAGTTTTCAAGCCACTTGAGCGCTTTGAACTGGCTTAAACAACCACCTAGACTTGACTTGGAATTTTTCAATGTCCTCACGTTTTTTTTCTTTAAGAAAAACAAATGATATTCGATATATGTATTTCTGACGGCAAATACGTAAAATGATAACACCATAATATGCATTTGTACTTTGGAAACTGTTTGTCCAACGTTTTTATTAAGTACGACCGGTTTTACACAATGTACACATATTTTTGCTAATAAAAAAAAACCTTCATCTTTTTTCGTGCAAATATTATATGCATTTTTGACGTCTAACATGTAAAAAGTACCTTTAGGGGCTACTACTTCATCAGACCCAAATATATCACAACTTTCATGCCCTCCCGATAAGTTATCCCCAAAAAGCAATACGGCCAAAGTTTAGGGAATCCGTTCTGCAATAGATCCGTCAGGCACCAGGGCGTCATAAACCGTATGGAGATATCAAATTTCGCGCGCGGGCCGGCGAATAAATCACGCGGACGCATTAAAATCTCGATTGCTCTTGGTAAATCGAATATCGAGAAAAAATTGCGTAGGGTTGCGACGACTACGAAACTTTGAAACTCTCTTATAATATCTCTGTTATCTGAATAGTACCAATAACTGTATACTTACTTTGAACATTAAAGTTTGACTCAGTCTTTAAAATTTAGAGTAAATAGGTTTTTTCTAGGCAAACGCGATACATCGTACGTAGAACAAAGAAAATAAATAACTAAAAAAAAGTCACATTTTACACGGCTGGTTAGCCCCATACTAAACCATTTCTAGATTGTATTATGTTTGCTAACACAACTGGTGTACTACATACATAAATACTTTATATCGATAATACATTGGGTCGTAGAAAAGAAAAAAAAGTAAAACATCAGACGAGCTGGCAAACGCACGTATATTTCTACATAAAAATACTTTATCTAAATCATACTTCGACCACTTCCCATAAAGTGAGATAGTAGCAAAAGATCAGACTGTTTAAAAAAAAACTTCGTGACTAAGCCCAAGTGTTAAGACAATAAGTATTTACAAGCTAAAAATAATTTATTATTATTTATTTGTTTTCATAGCTTAACATGTGTACAAGTTATCAATATACTCTAAAAAAATATTAAATTAGTATCAAGGTTTAAAAGTATGGCCAAAAACACTTCTTATTTTAAGTCAATTAATAAAAGCACATTGTAAAAAACGACCAAGTGGCAACCCTGCGTAACCGCAAAAACCTCTCGATGCAAAGATTCGAGTTGCCAACTATAAATCGAGTTACACACAATCCCTTTACATTTGAGCTATCGACGTTTCCGATGTAAATACGACGTAAGGGAATACTGCCGATGAATATCATAAAAGCATACTAACTTATTATATCGGCGGATTTGATTTGTTCCTATCCCTATTGTATATGTAAAAATTCAAATATCGAATGCGTGAAACTTTGAATAAAGTAAGTTTAAAAATTGGAACTGCAGTCTTTTGTTTTTCAAATGGCTTTTGTAACGTTTGATTTATTGTGTAGTCTATGTTATTGTGTTTAACGATGACGTTTTAGTAAAAATAGTACTTAAATTAATAACAATGAAAATGAAAAGAATTGAATAGATAAAAGTTGCTTCTACTTCTTTGTATGAGCTAAGTGACCAAGCTCTGGAGTTTTCAAGCCGCCCGAAGGCCTCTGACTTGACTTAACGACTGCTTGTACAAAGACTAACAGCAGGGACTTACAATTTAACCCAGATGAAAATGCAACTTTAAAAACGACAGTCTGGTACATGGTCACCCATCCAAACACCGTCCGCATCGACCGTTGCTTAGCTTCGATGATCGCGTCAGATCACCTTAGCTAGCCTAGCTAAAAGGCGCTAATAAAGTTTCTAAAAATTTATAAATAAATAAAACCTTAAAGAAAACAAAAGTAAGTCTAAGTAAAAACACGTCTAAAGACAAAGTACACGCTCCTAAATAATTCCTCTCTCACTCCCGTCAAAAGCGAAAAACATTCGCTAAAATATTCATTCTTCACGTCCGTTCGCGAAAACCGAAAATTCCCTAATGATATGCGTACGCAGACATAATTCTTTGCCAGTATACGGCGTATTTTACAATTTTCCCAGCGTTCGGTGTTGCCATAACAATAATAATATATTCCCGGCCCCGGTGATTTCCGGACGTGTCGTAAAAGTAAAAATCATAGCGTCTCTAAGGAGAGGGTTATCTTTGGGAAAATGTGCCTTTAGAGGAGTGCTGGCTTCTTGAGAAGTTTTAATACAATTTTCTCACGATATTTAACAAAAAAAAGTATTTCTTTTTACACGCTTTATATTAACTTCACCTGTATGTTTGTTTGTAACCGACTTCTTTGGGCGCGATTTTGACCCACTTTAAACGGCCAGATTTCGTTCAAACTTTGTAGATTTATTGAGGACCGATGACAATACACTAATTTGATAAAATAACGGTTTTCTATAAAAAGCGTATTTTTAGTTTTTTTTTTAACTATTAATTATTAATTATAAAATGAGTAATTTTTCTCAAAGTTTGTAAATTGGTTCAAAGTGTTAATGCTGTTAACTTATCATGTATTTTTTTAGTGGATCTAAATCAAATGATGAAGATCTTTTAGAACAGAAACACATAATTTTGGTTAAATATATCAATTATCAGGACACATTTCGCTCACGACTTAATAATTATGATAGCTAACCCACTAATATACTACATCATACATACATACATACTTTGTATACATACTCGTACATATTTAACACCCAGACCGACAGCCAACAAATTTCGTTCAGCACAAAGATGTTGGCTGTGCCGGGGATCGAACTCGAAACCCTGATTGGCAGTCCGGCTTGATAACCATAACGCCAACAACGTCGTCATATTGCCATTATTAAACTAGCTGTTTTTTAAACTCGTTATCCTTTTATATTATTCGGCACATTATCGTATCAGACTCGGGTAGATGTGGAGGCGCCAGCGCGGCGAGATTCACAAGCTTGTAACCCATACGTGTGATGGATTAAATTTTTCGGCACACGACGTGACACTCGGATTGAGCTCTAAATTATGCATCCCGAACCCGAGCGCGAATCACGAACACGAAAACAAGTTTTTCTCAGAACATTCTACAAAGGCACGACAAACATACGAGTTAGATTTATTCCTAACAAGACAGAAATGACAACTTTCAAGTTCCACTTTCGAGCCAACGTAAACATTGTGCGGAACTAAAATAGTTTACGGACGGCTACACCAGTTATAGGGTTCGTACCGACCACAAATAGACGTCAAAAAACTAGGGTCCCGCGTTCGGGGCTTTTATGTTTCACCAGGGAGACATAAAGGTGCGGAGGAGGCCCTAACCCTATCGAAGCGATGTGACCCGGTGATGGATGGCCCGGCCCTATCGCGGCCCTACTATACTGTCCTTCTGTTTTCTGCTCTCCTGGTCTCGTTGTTTATTTATTTTATGCGTTGTTTATGTGTGAAAGTGAATACGGGATAGGTTCTTTCTCAACGTGAATTATTTCCGCGCTGACTTGTCGACTATGCTGCTATTTGAATAAAATATTAATGCTTGCGAACAGAAATAAAAAAGTTCGCATGGAGTTCCAAATTCGATCACTTAGCCCATAATGTCCAAAAAAGTCCATCGTTAACTCATATGGGTTTAATTGAAAGACACCTGTCAATTGCGCGCGGGTTTCGTACATTTTTGCTGAGCGCACGATTCAATGGCGTATAAAGAATTCAAATTCCCGATTCAGAGTTACCGCGACAGGATCGGCCTAAATTATGCAAAGCTGTAATGGAAAGCCGGAGGCCACAGTTTTAGATACTAAAATAGTTTTTTTTTTGTCATAGGAACCTCTCGAACGCCGCTATCGAATTTTCAACAGAAATGAATATTGACATCGTTTAATTTACTATTCATGCTCTAGGTTTTCGATTATTGAAATCAACGGTTTAGAATAATTTATAGTGACAACACCAATTTTTCGGATCGTAATCGATTCAATAAAAAAGATTATTCTAATTACAAGACTTTCCAACCCTAATTCAAATCAACGTCATTCTGAATTTAAAAAAATGCGTCTCTTGAAATTAATCGGAACCAAAACGTTTCGAATTTTAAAATTAGAATCAACATTTCTAAATTTAAATTGAAGCTCTATTCCAAATTCAAAGTTGGTAACGTGGAGCTCATGAATCGAGTAATAGAACAAAGCTAGTGAGACGGTAAATGGCGTCGATACTAATCTGCGAGCCGGAACCGGCCAGCCTGACGGCTTCGGAAGCCGCAACTGGGCTAGGAAATGAGATAGGTGTAGTGTACCTACCTCTGTTGTTATGTGTGCCTGGTACCTGCTTTGATGGAATTGGGACGGTGTGTGATGAGTGGCCAATGACAACCATTGTACATTGTAGAGATGACTAATTCTGGTAAAGTCTAGTTTCAGCACAATAAGGCGATTGATTACCTTGGCTGCTGGGTTTTCTTTGTTTTTAAGATTGCCTGGTACTTTAGGTAGATTTCATTGAAATAAAAGGCTATAATATATTATTATGTGTACCTATGTAGGCAGTGTGCTTAGAAAGTTTAGATGTAAATAAAACCACGAAAAGGTTATTCTACAGAGAGTTTAAAAACAAGAGTATAGGTCCAAGGTAAACACAAGTTTACCAACAAAACACAAAAACAATCGGAAACCAAAGTGAACAATAAAGAATCTTTTGCATATCAATCGCATCTTCAAAGACACCGTGCCATTAACGTACCGATACAGCTTGCAAGCAAACACAAAAACAAAACACAAACGTCATTCTTATTTCAAAAGCGATAAGAACCTTTTCGCGCTCTTCTTTAGCATCAGTAGTACCAACCGTACGAAATAATGGATCAACCGGCGGTGGACTCAAACGGTTGACAATAAAATGTAAAAGAGGTTTTATATTCAAGAGATGCATAGGTGCAGGTTGAATGAAAGCCAGGGCTGTCACTTAAGTCATATTTTTAAATCAAATAAGAAATAAAACATGGTATAAAAATGATATACGCGACCAGTGAAAAGAGCATTTTTAATGCGTCAAAGTTGTTTCTAAATAACAGTAAAGTTCATGAAACAAAAAAATTAACGGTTTCTTTTTAAAAGAAATGTTGTTACGATATGTTGGTAGTACTGAACCAACCTATTTCATGTCGTTAAAACGGACAGCCCTTTCCCGTGTCAATTCAGGCTATATTTTGCATACGAGTATCGCCAATAAATAACATCGGGGTTGACAAAAACGGCAAAAACCGGAGCATTGTGGCCCTGTCGCATGGCGCTGAAGCTTAGATTGAAAAAAAAATACTAAAATTTGGCTGAATGTAAATTCTTGTGGTGCCAAAAAAGTATTGAGAACTGGGACTTCAATGTGAAAATAAATGTACTCCATGGCAGAGAATATTATCTGTGAAATTACTGTTTTTCATTTTATTATTATATCATAATGTTGGTTGCCTCGTATATAAGTTTTTTTTTTCCTGGCACACGTTTCAATGAAAAAAATTAACTCAAAATTGAAAATAAGAAACTGTTTGAATTATATGGACATCATTTGGAATTAGCAATTATTAGTTCCTACCAACGAAAATAATTAATTAATACTAATAATTTGTATTTACATACATAAACTAGTATCTCTTGACACTCGATTAACCCTTGACTTAAAAAAAAAGAACTAGAAAAGAAATCTCTATCCGAATCGAATCGAGGCATGATTAAAAGAGTGTCGCACCTTGATTACCGCAGCAAATAAATATTCGAATAATCGATTCATTCGAGCGCCGAATTAATCAAATCGGAATAAATCGGGCGGTGCGTTTAAACTGAGATAAACCGATTATTGACCATTGTATGGGATCGGTAGATTAGTTTCAGTGAGTCTTGATATTAGAATTTAATATTTATATCAAAAGCTGTCAATACTTCGTCAAAAATAATTATTTTATGGAAATTTGGCATTAATATTAAAAGTAAATGTTTTAAGTTATTCTTTGAACCATAATACTTTATTAAAAAATTAAGTAAGATAATAAAAGAATGGTCTACGCCAATGAGGCTACATCAGCATTCCAAATTACATTTGACATAATATAATAATCGCATTGACATTCACACATGATAATTATGTATATGCTTTAGACATCATTATATCTTTTCATTAATCATTATTTGACATTAATTTAAATATACAATATAAATAATTAGTTAATTTGCAAGGTAATAAAGTAATCATAATACTAATAATTATTGTTATAACGAAATTTAGATGAGTAAAGCCTTTTTTCACTTTACTGTAAGAACGAAAAGTGAAGTGTATAGACTTTTATAATCTATGGTATTACTCGATTATTTTCTCGACTTTTTCAACCGATTCGATTCTATTCCCAAAGAAAAACACTCGGCAAAAATATGACAGCGTCAGCTATTTACGTCACCATAGATGTAATAATTCAAACAAGGCAAAACATACAAAACGCAACCGCAGCGCGCTTCCATCGCTCCAAACAATAGCCGATGCGTGATCTACACGCATGACTATGTCTGTGGTTCACTTGACTAGTTATAAGCTGCGGTTTTACTTGAATCTAGTTTTCAAATAATAAAAAACTGAGATTTTTTATTGTATTTTAACTAAATATTACAACCGTATTAATTGCTAACAGCTATTCTGTTTCGCTAAACAGCTTATTAATATGAAAAAAAATATAAGTATTAACTTTTTATAGGTTGCCTCGTAGATATCGTTTTTAGCAATAAGACCGCCGTTTGTTACACGATGTAAAATGATTAAGTATTGTGACTTTTTATATTGATTTAATTATTTACGTACCTATCTATAGATGAATAATTGAGTAAATGACTAAATGCTAAAACTAATCTCCTTTTATTATCATGATAAATGTAATTGTAAATTTATTTTTGACATACAATTGTATAATTACTAATAAATGAGTTTACGAGTTTATTTAAAATAAAACAATTATTTTTTCCAGTAAAAATATAGCTTAGTTTCAACACGACTGCACAATTTTTCCACAGTACCTACTAGTAAGACAAACAAACAAACTAAACTACATTTCTTTATGCCTGTTCACAACAGCACGCATAAAGCCGGGTTCACACTATATTTCAACGCGCGATGATATACGTTTGTAATTTTTTTCTGGCAAAATTAAATAAAAATTACCTATATTTGATTATATATTATCATATGCAATATAAATACAAACCAACAAATTTAATTAACTCAATATTTAAACTAATCTCCTTGTATTACAATTGACATATGACAAATGTTATTGTTAATTTATTTCTGACATGGAATAATTGTATAATTATCAAAAAATGAGTTTATGAGTTTAATCAAAATAAAACTATTACGTTATTCCGGTAAAAATAAACTAAGTTTCAACACGACTGCACAAAAACCTTTTTTTTTGCAAATTTTTCCACAGTACTAGTAAGACAAACAAACAAACCAAACAACATTTCTTTATGCTCGTTCACAACAGCACACATAAAGCTGGGTTCACACTATATATCAGCGCGCGATGATTTACGTGACACCGATATCTGTTAGATGCGGAATTTGTCAGCGCTGTTTATGCGAGTCGATGCCTCCGCTGTTTGTTTGCGGATTTAATAATAAGTAGTTGGTGCGCTTATGTTGGTACTGCTGGCTTGCGAGTGTTTTGATGGAATTAGCTTCCGTACTAAACGAAAAGGTCGTAAGCTATGGTAGCAAGTATTACTAGAAAACGTTACGTTAATTTACTCTCTAGGTATTAATTTACCTCTAGCAATGTACGAGTAAATGTAGTTTTTAGTTTATGGTAAATAAATGTATTATTATTATTTATTTATTTAATAAAAATAATAATTGACAATTATTATTTATTAAACAAATAATAAGTAATATTTTTTTTTTAAATCCTTTCCAATATCATAGTTGGGCAAAGACCTTCTCCCCTACTCTAAAAGGATTATTATATTACGTATTATATATAAAATGGAAAGCGATGCACGTAGTTTCTTAAATACAACAGTGTTAAAATGCTATGCGACTTGGGCAGTGACTATGTTGTAACATTTACAATTTGATAAAATATACGTAAGTTTTGTATGAAATTCTAATAATAATATTAATTTTTATGTATATTATCTTTTTTTACTGTACGAAATGTCACTTGCAATGCTAACAGTCTAGGTTGCATACATTGCATTTGCAACGGATTGTACGTGTAGTGAGTGATATTTAATATTTTATCATTACTATCGTTTATTTTTATTCTCCTTATAAATAAAAAAAGTTTTTTGTTATATTGTAAATTTATTTGACATCTATTAATAGCTATAGAATGTTATTTTTGAAACTTCCCATGCCCCCATAAATTGAATCAACGACGGGTACCAGGAAAACATCGCAAAACAGAACCGCTCGAACCTCAAGATACCAGGATTACATAATGGAACAAGAGGCAGGGCCGATATCTCGAGGAGCCCGTTCTTCAAACATTTACACAGTACAACTCCGCTACCCCATGTTTGCCTGGTACCTCCGATATGGCTGGGCTGTTTGATTGCTGGGAACTTGGTAGTTGGGTTAGTTGTTTTCCATTTTCAAATAATGCTTGCGCTAAATACCTACGTTGTGACTGAATAAAAAAATATCTGTTAAAAGGTTATTAAATTTGGAGACAATATTATAGTAAGACTTCTAACTTAAAATACCTTGTTAATAAGAAGAGAAGAGCTATTTAACTCTTATGTCAGAATATTGAATGAGATTTAGGATTTTTAAAGCTAATACATTAAATCTTTTGAAGTAGTTATAAATAAACCAATAAGCGAAAAGTAGCGCCTGTACTCGTAGGTCGGCTAGCTAAGGAGATCTGAAACGATCATCAAAGCTATGCAACGGTCGATACGGACAGTCTTTTGATAGGTGACCATGCTCAAGACTGTCGTTTTTCAAGTGGCATTTTCATCTGCGCGCTACCGTGGGTAGGATGACAACTTAAATTGTAGGTCTCGGCTGTTAGTCGTACTACAAGCAGTCGTTAAGCCAAGTCAGAGATCTTTGGGTGGCTTGAAAAACTCTCGACACAGAGCTTGGCCACTTAGCTCATACAAAGTAGAAGAAGAATAAGCGAAATGCAAACACAGCTCTCTCTCTCACTCTCTTTCTCTCTCTGTCTCTCTCTCTCTCTCTGTACGTATCGCAAATTATACATGTACCTGTTTTAACCTTACAAGTAAAACAACAGTCCTACTCTATCCGTCGCTACAAGGGTCGCAGCACCTCCTCACTACCAAGCAGGTGCTCCGGCCCCGCCATAGCCATGTCTGGGTGAGCGAAGGGGCGGAGCACCCGCCTTGAACGACCCTTGACTTCTTTCATTAATCCATAGGCTTTGGTTTTTACTTAGGCTTCATCATCATCGTTGACCAGTTTTACTTCTGTATAAATCTATTTAGTGTAAAAGATAATGTAAACCTTTTGAGGATGGCTTAGACAAACAGGCTTAAAGGCATGTCATAAAAAGTTAAATACTATTTACAACTTAAATACAGTAGGTTCCGGATGCTTCTAGTTTTTACCCGTAGGGTACACACATAAGTTTAAATATGAAGCTAATATTAAGAAACATTTAGTCAAATTCGTATAATTTTATTAATGTATTGTTTGTTCGGACAAAAGGACGTTTTGCGTTTTGCTTCAACCTTCATTGTGAGAACTGCGAAGCTATGGAACTCTCTTCCTGAGTCTCTTTTTCCCGAGAAGTACAATTTGGGGGTCTTCAAATCCAGAGTAAATAGGTTCCTTCTAGGCAAGCGTGATACATCTTAGACCAAAGTCAAGCTTAACATCAGGCAAGCTGCGGTAAAACGTAAGCCTATTTATCATTAAAAAAAAAAAATAGGGCAGCCGTATGCTTGTAGAAAAATAAGGCTTTAAAGTAATCATGAATAAGAATCTCATTCTTCACGAGGGCGACACATCCATCAATCGACATAAACCAATACTAGTTAGCAGAATAATTCACCGAGCACAATCAAGCCAACGCGGCTTGACGTCTGTCACTCCGTCAAGCCTGGGTCACGTCCCGACACCCAATAATCCATGCGCCAAGACATCTGACCGCTATCCCTCCCCCAGACGCCCCCATAAATCTACCCCGCTCGATATACCATCAATAACCACACAAACACTAATTGCTATTCTAATTACTAAAATTCTGACTTGTAAACGACGTGCTCAACACCCAAATATGTAGACACCTAATGATACAGACAAACCGGCCATTAGACATAAGCAGAATCAGAAATTAGAAAACAATCCCATTGTTAAAGCTCTCCCATGGCCCCACAATAACAGAGCACGAGCCGAAACATATTTTTTTTCTAATCCCTTCCCACGCGCAGAGCTCCAGTAATTACAGGTTTCCAACGGTAATAACACATCGCTTCAATAAAATTGTATATCATTTAGTTTTCCAGCGAAGCTGCGGGTGATTAGCGCCGCCATCTTGTGGGCGGGCCCCTCCCGGCGACGCGATCTCCGATTCCATTTTCAAAAATAACACTAATCGCCAAATTGAGCACGCGCACGAACGAGAACGTGTGTTTTTCAAATTGGGAACGAACCGAACCTCCTTTCCCGTTATTACCGAGAGCGGGGATTTGACTACTGTCATCTGTGACAGTTGTGATTGACGTTTATAAATACCGCTAGTCGAGTGCGAGCTTGTTACGTTCGGGAACCCACCAAATGTTTTCATTAAGACGGGCTATCGGGAAATGTCGCCGCGTATTTTCGGATCGGTTTCAATTAGAGAGTGGAGAGTCTTGCGAGCGGCCGCAGCGCGGATGAGTGCATATTGAAATGTCAAAATGTGTGTTCTTTTCTCTCATTTTCGGGCAGTAGCCAATATCCTCGTGAAGGGCCGGAGATGGAGCGCCGACCGCCTGTTTTGCCAGGAAATAGACGGGGAATTGGAATTTTCAATTTCGTTTTAGCCGGCCACTTTGTGTTGCAAATGAAAGCTGATGTCGACCGAGACAGATGGAGAACGTACAGGAATATTTGAATGAAATTAAAACAAGAAAATGATGGCTCAGGGCTTGGCAGCGACGGAGCCGATTCAGTGCTTGTTGTCCGAGCACGAGTAAAAATTTAATAACGCTCTCTCCAAATTGCTGCAATGCTAAAACTTTAAAGCGGGCCAAAAGCTCCGGCGAAATGAAAGGCAGCCGAGGACCGCATCCCAAAGTTTAATCTAAGAAGCGAACGCGAATCATTCATTCATATTCATAGTGGGCACGAACGGGGCGAGGCTTTCACGAAAATGGCTTCGTTCCTAGAGGAAGGCTCGGATGAGATGCATGAATATTAACACGCTTGTACCAGGGCGCCATAACTATATTAGAGCTAGCGCACTGCACGCCGACGGTAGGGGCACGTTTGAAGTTGCTGCGCCGAGCTACGTTCTGAAATTTGACGTTTTGACAGCTCTCCGACGGCGGCTGCCTTGTCTCCCCTCCTCTCCCCTCCCCCCGCTCCCGTAATAATAACATTACGTATACGAGATTCCCGTTCCGTACGTCTGACTTCTGATATGAATTGTTAATGCATCGGTAATTGATATTATAATTTTGATAGGCCATTTCGTTCTAATGGCGGCCGCTTTTAGTGCGAGAGCATCTTGCTTACGTGTCATGCGATATCGCTTACACGAGGGATTGTGGGGAGGGTTGCTAATAAAGCGGTTGTTTGTTTTGTGTGACTCACGTTTCTTTCGGAGAGTGATAATTTATGCTTTGCGTTGCGGTGGAGGATTGATGTTCGGGCAGTACCGAGCGGTCTGGTGGCGCGACCTCCGCTGCTCGCCGGACAATACTACGAGTATATACTATATACTAAGCGTCACGTCACAATGACTGATGGTCCGACAACTGGACCAGATCGCGTCAGAAATCTTTGCACATGTCGCGCTCCATTTTCCCGACTTCAATGAAGATTTTTAGACAAAAAGACAGATTGATGGACAGAGCCGACAGCCCCGGACGACATGCAACTTTTAAAACTACATTGTCACTTGACTGACTCGAAAAGAAACGAGGATGAAGTGTTAAAAAGACTTTTCACTGACTGACACGGCACATGTGCTGACTAATCTCTGTCTCGTCTAGACTTGTGGATGGAAAAAGAGCAGCTTTTGCAAACAAAACTGTAGGACAGGGCCGTCAATCTGCCTGTCTGCTAAAACCAACCAACCAACGTCCTGATAATAGCTGTATTTAAGACTTAAAATAGCCTGACAGTGATTGCCTTGTAACGTACGTAAATTTACACTATTCGAGGAGGATCGGGAAAAATGAGGAAGCAGTAGAGAATAGCATTGTTCGCGAGTGAACGCGTTCATTGAATATTGTGCCGGTAGGGGGAGGTGCGGGAGGTGCTGTTTGAACAAAGGTGCCTTTTGCTATTATGTATGGTTATATTTGATAGCAAAATATTGAAGTTATATTTCAAAGATACGAGAGTATATGAAAAGAACTCTGTTTTGTTGATGGAATAAACATCCACTGGTATAATAAATTACGTACCGGGAACTAAATAAACCCGTCTATTTTTCAAACTATATTCGGTCTATATCAAACTAAACTCGGTCCGCAAAAAGCTTTCGAATTAATCATAAACCTTTTCAATCCCTAACATCGCAGATCCGCCGCCAATACCGACCGTGAAAAATGCCTAAAATGCCTTTAAATTCATTTTTGGTTCGAGAACAGTGGAGTTGTATATTCGCAGCCTGATATCGGTCGCGCGTAAACATCAAATTTTATTGACTATCGCGCGCCGCGTGACAATTTTTCTGTAATATTATGCGCTTTTTGAACGCATCGAATGCAATTCGAAATTCGAAGGTCGGATGCCAATTCTGTGTTCATTTTCTGTTCTGTGTCAATGTTTTTGTTTTGTTTTGTTATCTTTTAAATTTATGCGTTGCATTAAATGTGTCGAGTATTTTTTATCGACTTATTTGCACTTAGAAAGTGTCCGTTTTGGTACTTTTAAACATTAATGTCAATACATCTTAGTACTAGAAAATATTTATATTCTTTTAAAAGTTTTTTCTATCCAAAAGATACCTTACACGTGTCTCGTCGAATCAACCCTATCAAATGCACAGATGATTTCATTCAAACAGCTGTCAACCTGTAAGTTACCAGAAGAGCAGAAATCGACAAGAGCAAGGCACTAAAGCTTTGATTTACAAAGGTGGATGTAACAAAGCGTGGCCCGAGGCGTAGAGAGTCTAATCAAACGGACTGTTCACTTTGAACCAGCTTCTTTGAAGTCCTACGCTGATATGATGCCCTGGTAGCTCGGTAGTTGAAATGTGCCGAGAAATTCAAATTATTTTGTCGGAGATATTTGACTCTTTTGTACGTTTTATTTTGGACTTATAGTATGTTTTGAAACTGTAGAAAATACCATATTAAAACCTGTAACAGTTTATTTAATATTAAATAGGCATAACAAAATCTGGATTGAATACTATTTCACGTTGAAGTAATGAGTCTTTTTATCAAAGCTTGTCTGTAGAAAGTGTATCTTTAATATTTTTTATCAAAGTTTCCTTATTTTATTTTCAAACGAAGAGAGATCCGTTTTTTTTTCTTTTTGAGAGATATGGCCACCAAGTCAAAGAAATGCAACGAATCATAATTCCTGATTCAATTAACCACCATAAAAATGATTTTGACACATTTCACACACGGTTGGTTAGCCCCATACTGAACCATTTCTAGTTTGTATTATGGTTGCTAACACAACTGATATACTACATATACATACATTATATAGATAGATACATATTTAACACCCAGACGAGCCAACAAATTTAGTTCAGCAAAAAGATGTTTGCCGTGCCGGAAATCGAACCCAGAACCTTCTGATTGGCAATCCGGCATGGTAACCATTACGCCAACAAGGTCGTCAACATAATCTAACTGCACGCTATCCAAAGTCCCGAAGACAAGAGATTTGACAACAAATACCATAGTAGCGCATTAATTACCCCGATAGCATTGTAAGGGTGAGTGTACACTGCAAGCGGAGCAGTGGCAGGCGATAAAGCCAATCAGCGAGCGACGTAAAGAGGCGTGCTCGCCGGAATTCACGAGCACATTAACAATACGGTGCCGTATCGAGCTGCAAGGTGGAGGCTGAAGCGGAAAACTATATGGGAAGGTCCAAGTTGCAAACTTATTGAGGCATTCCTCTTTAAAAAAAACTTTAATAATGAGGAAAATATCACATAAATGTAAAGTCTTGGCTCTAAAAATGGCATTTTTGAATGTACAAAATGTGTGTTGGATTTTTATTTACTCAATCAAAGATTATTATCATGGGAAAGTATTGGATTTAGAGTTTTATCGTTAAAAACCATGAATGGTTTAAATATTTGATTGAACAAATAATTTAAAGACCGTCTAAAGAACAACACTTTATTGTGACTCCATCAAGACGTTGTAATATTTTTATTTTATATTATAAGCTACATTATCTATTTTTCATACCCCTAAGTGAGGCAAAACAACGTTTGCCGGGTCAGCTAGTAGTCATATAAATTTTAGAAATTAAGTAAATTGTAAATTGACTTGCCCAGTACGGCGTGATGCCGTATGGCTAATAAATAATTTGATTTGACTATTATTACGAGTACATGGGTAGCGGCGTATTCCCGCCGCCGCTCGTGGCTTGCGCCGCACCGCTCGTGTCTCGCGATAACCCTGTCAGAGCGTGACAGAGTACTCGGTTATCGCCGCTTTGTCCGCGCTATTGTTACGCGCCCTTACACGCCGCGACGTCTTCATGCATCCAGTGTGCGCGCACCCTTATTTTCATCAGAGTTGCAGGTTATTACAAATACAAATAAATACAAATATTTTTTATTTACGATAAGGTTGTGTACGTACAATAAATATGTGCTAAGAGTGGGTTAAGTAAATTTTGTGGTACATTCTTGGGACGCTGTTTATTTTGCTTATTACAATGTTATTGTTGCTTTAGTGTTTGATTTTATAGTATTTTTTTTTATACGAGAAAAAATTGCATATTTTTTCTTTTCGAAATACTATATGTTTTAGTTTTAGTTTATTTATTTTCGTTCAAAATAACTAACGAAATGCATACTACAGGTAGCATTTTCGAACAAGAATAAGCAAAATTCTTCACTAAAACTTTCCAAATAATCTTTAAACCCCTATGTATATCTAATAAGGTAGTCAGTCAGTCTGTACGCCCTAAAGTCTTGGCCAATCAAAGACGCGACATCTGTCTGGCTGGCAGCCAATCACAGGCCGTGCCGGGAGGTTGACTTGTATACTACTATCACTGTCTGAAAACTGAAGCCTTGTAGGATTCTAGCGCATTTAGCTCAGCTATCTAAGGTGATCTGACGCGATCATCGAGGTTAAGCAACGGTCGGACAGTCTTTGGATGGATGACCATGCACAAGATATAGAATTATCTTATGCATGGATCATCATTATTATTATGATAGATGAAAATGCCACTATTAAGTGCATGAAGGGTTCCGTACCAATGTTATATGGGGACCCCCCTTAATATTTTTATTTTTGTTTTTAGTATTTGTTGTTAAAGCGGCACGGAAAATACATAACTTGTGTAAGTTTCAGCTGTCTAGCTATCACGGTTTCTGAGATACAGCTTGGAGACAGACAGACAGATAGCGGAGGCTTAGTAATAGGGTCCCTTACATAGGGTTCTTACCTTTTAGGTACGGAACTCTAGAAATACTTTATTCAACTCAGTTTCTCAACCTATTCACGCAGCTTTAGGTTTGCGTCATCTCAAGCAGTCAACTTGTATCAGATTCCTCTTTCAGATAAAACGGAATCTTGCTTGATATGTTTATTTCTGTACGAGATAACTGCGAGAGATTGCTTATTATTTGAGACTTGTTTTACTTCGAATAATAATAAACAGGCTTACTCGTAATTTAAGGGTCTGACCTTTTTTGTACTCTGCCTAGTACAAGAACCAAGAACCATAATAAATACAATAGACAACAGAAAAGGAAAGATGGTTGGCCATCTTACGACATGACAATTTCATTAAAAATATTGTAGAAGGAAAGATAGAAGCCAGGAGAGGAAGAGGAAGACCTAGAAGATCATTTTTAGACCAAATTAAGGAGAAGGCGAAAGTCATGTTGTATAGGGAGGTCAAGGATTTGGCCGAAGTCAGAACTACCTGGAAAAAACTCCACAGACAAGAGCCCAGCTCTTAAATATTGAATGAATGAATGACCTTTTTCGACTCATCTTCTTCTTCGTATGAGCCACCCAAAGCCCGCCTTAACTTGGCTTAATTGTTGTATGTACTGCGACTTATAGCCGGGACTTACAATTTAACGTGTTATCCGAGCCACGGTAGCGCTCAGATGAAATTTTACTTTGTGAAAGAAAGTTTTCTGCGTGATCCGTCACTCATTTAATAAAGACAGTCCGCATCGACCGTTGCTTAACCTCGATGATCGCGTTAGAATACACACAATTTATTAACTATTATTCCATATGTCTTGTTTTTGTTTTCAATTTATTTTTTAAGAGAATAAGTGTCGTCTTTGTTTGAAATAAATGTGTTTTTTACGCCCATGAAAACAACTTTTATTCCTTGACTTTTAAAATAAGCAAAAATATGGCCGTAAATCAACGGCTTTTTTTTAAGAGTAAACATATCTTAATAAGGTTTGTTTTTTACAAGAGGTTTATCAATATTTGTTATCTAAATGTATCTGCTGAACTTAAAGTCTAAAGCCTAACAAAGTCTAAAAGTTTTTGCATCTGTTATTGGTAACCCTGAATAACAGATAGAACAAAGTCATGTGATACTTGTATTTGGTTTACAGATTATATTGTTTGTTAAATTCTGATATTACAAAGTTGTAATCTAATGTCTGCTACGAATCATATTGGATTGCTTTTATCCCTAAAATTAGTATCTTAAAAAATACCGCAAGTACATATCTAGTAAAAAAGGCTATAGTTTGGTTCAAGCATCGAGTGCAAACAAACTGTCTGAAGATGCAAAATTATACTGAATAAATTAATAAAAAAATATAGGTTAGTATACAATATACATAACAAGAGAAACCCAGTTTAAAATACTACAACACTTTTTTCTTACGGTTCGTTATCACCGAAAACCATTTCTAGTTTCTATTACGGCTCTAACACAACTGATGATACTACATATACATGCATAAATACTTCGCCGTCCCCGGAGAATAAAATGATAACTGCAAAAACGCAACTTTTCAGGAGAGCCAAAAAACATGTTTTTGTTAATTTCTCAAAAAGTACTAGTCGGAGGCAGATGGTTCTTACTTTTATGTAAAGCTAATTTTTTAAACATACATAATACTTCAATAGAACACATATATAATATAACATAATAAAGATATTAAAAAAATAAGAAGTTAGTCAAAATTAATCATCAGATGAATTGTATAATGTCACTTATCATTTTATTCTCGGTACTTTTTAGTCAAAGTTTGATATTGTATCACTGTCTTGTCATTTTATTCGGTAGTTTATTAGAGAACAATTGAAGATGATAATGCATTAATATCGTCTTATTCTCCTTATCATTGTCTAACTCTATGTTGCTTAAAAGCTATTTCAATAAAACTTTGTGTGGTAAGTATTTACAAGTCCTAATGTTATATTAAATTTTGGCCATCATGCCTCAGAATCTGGTCATGCTTTGACATAAAATATTAAAAAGGACACAGTTTTTACAAAACCAAAAAAAAAACGGTATTTTCTATTGAGTATTATAAGTTAACACTAATCAGCTATTTTATATAATAGTGAATAAAAATCAGACTTGAAATCACAAATCACTTTGTAAGCGTCTGGATAACTTAATTTGTTATATGCCCTACTTTAAAAGCCTAATGAGATCATCATGCAAAGCCTTGGTATAAGAAGAAGCTCAGTGCATAACACTTGCAATTCGAGCACATGGCTTGGGATAGGGCTTGATATAACCTATTGACTCATACGTTACTTTGTGGAAATCCATTGTAAATGGAAGAAAATCTGAAATATGTGGTGTAATCTGAAAACAAATTACACCGGCATTTATTGCCATTAGATCAGACGAGTAGCCATTAATGACCGTGCTCTCGTTATAGATCGTTCTCTCAAATAGTCGGAAATCCACACACGGAAACCAGAAGGCAAACCGTAGGAGGAGCTGTCAAAAGCCTTAGAAATGTCGAGAGAAACCGCTAGAAATTCTCCGAATTTCTCGATGGCTTTACTCCAGATGTGAGTGGCACACACTAGAAGGTCCCCAGTAGATCGGTTCCGGCAAAAGCCATATTGTCGATCACTGAGGAGGTCATTCGCTTCTAGGTATGCCAGGAGCCTGCGATTCAGAACAAGTTCCATACTCTTACAGAGTACGGACGTTACTGATATGGGCCTGTAGTTAGCAGGGTTGGCAGCGAGGGACGGCAGAAGTTAGCTTCGACCGCTTTAGCTAGGGGCCAGAACGCTTTACTACCCGCCGGGTACAAAGCCAGTTCGGTCCCTATTCGGCCAATACGGTCAAAACGGGCCTTCTGTATAACCTTTTTGCAGGACTTGGCAGCCTTATTAAAAGCTCTCTTTTTATCACGAATATCAGATGCCTTACGCTGCCGAGTTTCAGCCCAGGCTTGGTACGCCAGATGTTTTTGTGCCTCAGCACGTCCACATTCAAGCCCAAACCATGGACGAGCCTTACATGAAGATGGTGCGTCAGAAAAAGGAATAAAATATTCCATGCCCTTTCGCAACACATCAGTCACGGCATCAGAGCAGGCACCAGGGTCGCTAGAAGAGAAGCATATAGGCCGCCAAGGGAAGGATGCAAAGAAAGATCGCATCTCATCCAAGTCTGCTGACTTGTATCGCCACAGCCGCCTAGAGCCTTTTGGGAAAGGATCTGGCAGGGAGTAGACAAATACAGACTTCACCAAACAGTGGTCGGATCGACCCAGTGGCGATAAAATCGCCACTGGGTCCGTACCGGTCTGGATCAGTTGTAAGCAGAAGGCCTTAGCAATAAGGTGTATGAGAGTCATCGTCGGGTACCCGTGTGGCTCCTTGAACCAGCTGGGTGAGATCTAACGTAAGAGAAAGTTTCCTAGTCTCTCGTCCAGCACACGTCACGTGGTTAGTGTCTAGGTATAGATACAGTTATTCCTGGTGATGGCCATTAAAGTCCCCTAATAACACAAGCTGAGCCGACGGGCACTCCTGTTGAGCTTCACCCGCCCTCTCGCTGAGGTAGTCAATGAGCCTAGTTGTCTCCAAACCTTCGATGTGCGACCGGTAGACATAGGCATAGAGAATTTTCTCCACGCCTGTGTCCACCAGTACCCATAGCACCGTGAAACTGGGATCTTAAAATTTACGGAGACGCAGAAAACAGATGTCGTCACGGGCGTATAAGCATACGCCCGCGCGTGGTTTGAAGTAGTGCTCCAGGGTGTACCCTGGGTAGGAAAGGTACGACACGTCGGACGGACATCTCATTTGGGTCTCCGCAAGAAACAATAGGAGAGGTCTGTATGTCTCAACATGGTGGTGGACAGAAGCGAGATTTGAGTGCAACCCCCGTATATTACAGAAGTGCACTTTTAATGAGAGGGTGCGAAACCGCTGTGTAACCTTTTAATAATATTGTTTCTTGTCATGATTCAAGAGGAAATAATAGGTGAAAGGCAGCAGTTGAACGAGGCATTCCATGTACTGACTGCTCATGAGTTATCTTTTCACGTTTTTAAGGTTTTATGCTTGTTTTGTCTAAAAATTCTGGCACTACATGAACCCCTTTCGGGTTGGTCTTTTATTCATACTAGACTGTGATATTCATTGTTTTCTTCTCTTAGTCTTAGATTCTGATGATTAGCTTGAATGATCTTGCTCATAATATTATCAGTGAACGTTTGTTTCGACAATAAACTATCGGAAGTATTATTGGATGTTACATCTAAACCAATGGCTTTATTAGATGGTGTTGTTTATTTTTTTCAACACCAACATCATATATTAATAGTAGATATGAGAATGACGACTGATTGTCATTATAGAATATTTTATATTGATTTATTTTTGAGGACAGCTCTATTTTGTTTTCCTTGATTGCATGTATTTGAATAAGTGTTGAATAAAAAAGGTATGTGTAAATAAACAATAACACCTCGGGAGAATACCTGGCAATTTTGTAGCTGCCATTTCAAACTATTACCGTAACTTCTAAGTGAAAGCAGAGCATTACAATATGTCTTGCACCACGAATAGTTTTACTAACAGTACATTATACGAAGCGCACAGATTGTTTTGTACGAGAATAAAATGATAACTGCTATTATCATTATCCAATCGAATATTTTTTACGAGAATATAACTTCATGACTGTTTGTCATACTTATAAGTTTAAAAACATTTTGATAATATAACAATACAATTATATTCTTGTAACTTTAGGCATGGGTCTAATAATCGAATAACATTGTAATTTTTTATATTTCCGTAAATAACAGTATTAGAGTCACGAAAAAAATTTAGCAGATGTATCAGCACCCACAGATATCAAAAATGGAATAACACTAAAATGAAGATAATGGCAGTTATCATTTTATTCTCCGGGGACGGCGACTTTATATCGATACATATTTAACACCCAGACCGAAAGCTAACAAATTTAGCTCATCAGAAAAATGTTGGCAGAGCCAGAAATCAAACCCGAGGCTTTCTGGTTGTCAGTCCGGCATGGTAACCATTACGCCAACGAGGTCGACAAAGTCAAAGCCCAAATCGAATTTAAGACATGTCTTAAATGCCAAAAATCCATCTCCACTCATTAAACAATCAATAAGTTATTGGACTTTGACTTAACAATTCGAAAACTCACGAAGTAATCAGCAAAACAACTCAAAGACTCAGTTAAACCTGGAGTCACATTAGCCCCCCTCTCTAATAGCGCCCCGACACTCCCATATTTCACCCTCAGGTCTTAAAATTCCCTGCAGTTTTCAGTCTAGACTCTAAAACGCCCTAAATTGCACCTGCTATGGAAGTTCACTTACGTATGCACATTAAAAATGCAGTTATTTGAGTTACGTCGCTTTACAAATTGGGTACCGTTTTGGAGACATGAGTTGCAGTTATGACTTTTAATTTTAGGGTTTGCGTTTTAATGCGCTATGCAAGTTTTTGGGTAAAAAGTTAGGGTTAGTTGGAAGGAATTTTCAGAACGTTTCGAAAGGTTTCATACTTAAAAGTCTTAGCAATAGTTAAAATAATTTGTAACAAACGTTTTTGAATATTGAACTAACTTACAAACCCAATTCTAAAACTATTCGTAGTCCAAATATGTATATAATTTTATTTTTCTAACCTATTGACTCAGGCGTTACTTTGCGGAAATCCAATGTAGATAGAATGAAAATATGAAATACCACAGCGGAAGTAAACAAAGTATAAAATTTTATCTTCTATCTTATTTTACTGACATGTTCTATTTTGTTTAAAACCTATTTGTATATATTAATAACTATGTAAGAAATTAATAAATAACCTTTAAAGCTGTTAATACATTTATGTCACAGACCCTTGATTCATTTTTATACGTCACTGCCACTAATCCAAGTTAATCCCTTAATCACAAAATTGATGCAACATTTTTATACAAATAAAAAGTCCTCATGTGTAGCCTCCGTCCAAATGAGTCCAAACCATTAAGACACGATTACAATGAAGGGTTAACCCAACCCTTTTTGAAATAAAAAGCTAAATCCACCTGGTCTCAGAGACCCAGAACATCTGTGTTCCAACAGCCCGCTTCTACATTCCCGGGTCTTACGGACGCGTCTTGCCCGGGCAATTATTTAAAGTGTTAAGTTTAAAGAAGTGGAGTGCATTATGAAAATGGCGGCAGGTGGGGCTCCCCCCTTTTGTGGGGGAAGGGAGTGGGGGATACTTTCAGACTAAGTAATTGTTTCATAGACGGGGTAGTCGGCTGATTGTTGAGTTCTAATGGAGGTTGTAAAAATAGCTAGTTGCAGTGGGCAGCCATTTTGTTCAGGCATGGAGTTAGTAAGCGAATTTTGACACTCGATAAAAGAGATTGTAACTAAGGTTGAGTTGTTTTTTAATTTATTTTAGTTTTTTTTTCGACTAACATATTGACAGCATGTGATACCACGTTAGCTTAAGATAAAAGAAGAAGGCTATGTAAGAAAATGTACAAAGTTTAAACTATTTCTAATTTAATAGTATGAAAAGGTAAAATATACATAAGAATACTCTTTCACACATATTAGCTTTAGCAAACTTAGTATGATTCTTTCTAACGGATTTAAAAAACTGTAAAAGAATGAAGAATGAATTTATTCTAATCTTTGTAATATTGTATGATTCGAGTATACTCTTTAATATTTAACGGGATACTCATATATTATGTGCGCTTATAACACTCAGTGCTCAGTTTTCTAAGACTTTAAAACAGTATGGGGGATTATCAGTTTTTGATACTATAGAATTAATTTATTATATCAAAATGAAATGGGATTGCACTAGACAATTCAAAATGATAATAAAAATTATCACTCACTTTGAAAATTAATGATTCATTATTAAACTTCTACTTATATATATGTATAGGATTTTAAATCAGCTTTTTTTTGTTTTCTAATAAATATGTTAATTTTTTACAATATTATTAATATTTGTGCAATTTAATCCTTTAGAGCAACTCAATCTCAATATTAATAATTAATTCGTTATTTATTAAACTGATGGCTGAACTGACTTTCTTTGCACTGGACAAGCATATTTAATTATAACTTATTTAATTGTCTTTTTAGATTTATTTTCTGCAATTTCAATAATTTATTTTAGTGTTATCATATTTTCTGTCAAATAAAGGATCAGTATTACTTATTTAATTAAATATCTAAGTAATTTTAACTGTATTTTTAGATAGAGAACTCTTTATAACAACACTGAAGGGATTGTGCATTTTATGGTGTTATAGAGAATGGTCGTGAAATCGAGTGACGTTATAAGGAGTTTACACTGTACTATAATGTATTGAAAAGATTTAGCGTAATCATAGCATAAGCAGCCCAATATACGTTCCCACTGCTGGGACTCTGAGCCTTCACTTACGAGGAGAGAGATATAGGCCATCATCCACCACGCTGGCCAAGTGCGGGTAATCATACTTTTTGTTAAATAAAAGGCCTTTAGGTTAATTCCCCCGGCCCCTTTCCATTACCGAACGAGCAGAGAGACTGTTAGGAGACACCGTTATACAGTGGAAATGCCGAAAATACGTACTAAACGATTCGCTTCCACGTTTATAGTACGGACGGCCAAACTGTGGAACTCCTTGCCGAAATCCCTGTTCCCACTGAACTACAACCTAACTGTCTTCAAGGCGAGAGTGAACCGGTTTCTTCTAGGCAAGCGCGCTTCATCTTAAACTGCAATATCACTTAACATCAGGTGAGTTGTGGTCAAGCGCAAGCCTATAATGTGTAAAAAAAAAAAAGTATTTTCACATATTATATTGTACCAAGCACCCTTACTGTGATATCTGTAGTTTCCGCCATAGCTCGCAAATCCGCCCTGACGTGGCTCTCGGTCCAATTCCGCTAATGGCGTTTAAACTGTACTTACAGCCTTATAGTCAGAGTTACGATGCCGCGCCAAAAAACTAATTCTTTAGATTATGACATTTTCCCATTAACTTGCCGATTTTCTGTAAAAATATTGAGAGTTTATATTAAGGTTTTATGGGAATTTGTGTATAACCTTTCTATTTTCTGTGGCACATCGAAAACAATAACTAAAAAATATTAGTTACTTAAAAAATATTACATAAAATTTAGTATTAATTGACGACCTCGTTGGCGTAATGGTAACCATGCCAGAATGCTAACATGAAGGTCCCGGGTACGATTCCCGGTACAGCCAACACCTTTGTGATATACTAAATTTGTTGGCTGTCGGGTACTAAATATATATCGATATATTTTATGTATATCGAGTATACCAGTTTTGTTGCTCAAATGCAAAAAACCTTACACCAACAGATAAACATAAAAAACGTTCAGACAAAAGTGTTTTTTTTACCAGTCGATGCAGTCTTCACTCACTTCGCTCATTCGAATTAAAAGCGTGGCTAACTTACCTGCAACAAATAGAAAGACATTGTAAGCAAAATATTAAAAATACGTACACAAATTCTATAAAAACACAAATAGCACAAAACATAATTCACAGGTGTTATGATTTTTTTTTTCATCTCAGTTAAGTAGCTCAGCTCCTGTGTTGACAGTTTTCAAGCTGCCCGAAGCCTTCTTAGCTTGAAGACATCGTTACGTATTATAATTATTCATATTAAAATGGCACGGGAATAGCTTACAATAGATTTTCCACAGGTTACGTGAAAAGCGACCTACACGCGGGCGGAGCCGCGGGCAACTGCTAGTAATACTATATAATATTTATCCAGAAGACATTTACAGTTACACATAAAAAAGATAGTTAAACAGAAAATTCCATTATGTTAGGGTACCTAGTAAATTTATGGTTTAATAGATTTCTTGTGGCACTAGAAGAAACCTGTTTCGCAAAAGCCACTTCCAAATCTAGTTATAAATAAAGGTTTTTAATACCCGTACAGATTTTAACCAGGTATAACTAACGTCAAGGACCTATTATTTACCACGGACCCACAATAGTGGCCCAAAAGCGGCCAATCACTTATTTCAAACGAAGAAGAAGAAAATTTAGCCCAAGCCGACCTTATACTATTATTGACGACCTCGTTGACGCAATGGTTACCATGCCGGACTGCCAACCAGAGGAGCCCGGGTTCGATTCTCAGCACGGCCAACATCTTTTTGGTGAACTAAATTTGTTGGCTGTATGTCTGGGTGTTAAATATGTATCGATATAAGGTATTCATGTATGTATATGTAGTATATCAGTTGTGTTAGCAACCATAACACAAACTAGAAACGTTTTAGTATGGGACTAACCAGCCGTGTGTGAAAAAAACATATTATCACAAAGCAGTACTCGTATATTACAAGAGCAAACATAAACTCAAAAAAACAACGAGCGCGAAACGTCCCTTGAAAAACACAATTTTCACTCAATCGAAAGCCCGTTTTAAAAATTCATTGTTGCGACCCTTATGTCCATGTGACTTCTAATAGACGGCCGGACAAAGTGTTTTGCCTTATGAATAGATAATAAGGTATCAACCCTTCAAGGTATGGACGAAACAACAAAGGGCGTTACTACGGACTTTCGCTGCTTTTGTGATACTCCTTAAACGTGCTAGCTTACGTGGATGAGTGTTTTCTTTTTGTTCTTTATCCTAACGTACGAGTTAGCACTGTAATACGTAATATATTATTTTAGCTTCAAATTCAGATACATTTATTGTCAAACTGTGCATAATTATTAAGGTGTTACAATAAGGTAAATTTAGTCCCTACAGTTTCGTCCTTACGAACATACAATACTATTAAATTAATATTATTATTATCTAATTAATTGTCTAAATACATGTCAAATAAAGTATAACTAAATAATTAATATAAGCGAATTAAATGTCACGATATTAAATAAATAAACAAACTACTATACATTTCAACTTTATCGGTAATTAATAATTTCAAACTATAACTATGTACTTCACTTGGATGTCAAAAAATCGTTAATCTTTTTCCGAAATATCGTCACATTTTTACATTTTCTTATTGTTTTTGGCAAGTGATTGTAAATTTTGTTACGCTTAATGGGCTTGCCCATCCAAAGAAGTCCGCATCGATCGTTGTTTAACCTCGACGATCACGTCAGATCACCTTAGTAAGCCGAGCTACAGGCAAAATCTTAGTTATTAGTAACCTTAGTTAATAGTTAACTATGCCTATGATCCGACTTAAGTTTTTTTGACGTTTTTCTACTGCAGGTTGTTTTTAATACAATAAAATTAATTTTGTTTTCTTTTCATACAAACGGTTTTAGAAATGTTTGAAAGCTTTTATTTATCAGTGTCAAAATAAAATTGTACATACAAACAGCAACATGAAATGACTTATTTTCGTTATTTTTAAACGAGTTGCTATTAACAAGAAGGAGGTTCTGAATTCTCCTCTTTTTTGGTTTTTCATACTGATTTGAAACTTTTATCTTATTTATTAGTCAGTTGAGTTTATTAGAGACTATAGTAACACCCCAAGGGGTACTATTTCCCCTTTTTATGAGCAGTGTTTTGTTTCAAACTGAGATCAGCGGTCGGGAAGCGCTAAGACTTAACTTGAAAAGTTTGTTGGGGTCAAACTGACCCCTCGGTTGAATTACTCGGATGAATATGTGATAAGGTGATCTTTTACATTGGGAATTATATACCGTTATATTATTATATAACGGTTTTTGAAAAATTGTATCGTAAGGCTTATTATATATTTGCACGAATAAACGGTCAAACTTACTTAATAAAAATCCAACGTAAAATATATAATAGATACCTTTGTTGCCCGAAACGCCGAGCTTTGGAATTCCTTGTCAAATTCCCCGATCCCCAATTATTATTTTTTAATCATAGGGCTTGAGCTTAATCGCAATTCACCTGATGGTAAGCGATATTGCAATTTAAGGTGGAGCGCGCTTGCCCAGAAGCAACCACTCCACTGTACACCCCAATATCGCTTACCATTAGGACTTTTATAACAATAAATGAGCTTGATATCACAATTCACCTGATGGTAAGCAATATTGGGGTGGAGCTCACTTAACTAGAAGGAACCGATCATTGTGGTCAAGCGCTGACCTGTTCAGATTTAAAATAAGTTACATTTGGTTTCGAAAAATCATTAAAGTGACTATATATCTAACTGCTAAGTAAATAGTCTATAAGACTAAATTTAATAGTCTCTTAGGATAATATTGATAGTCACATTTGTGTAAAGTAACTTACAACTTACTTACTTATTTCGAATATTTACTAAACTTAGTGGCAAGCTCTGGTGTCCGTATTTTCAGAACTTGTATCGCAGCTTAATCTAGACTAACCAGGAAATCATAAACCCGCCGCATCTAACTTGCGCCGTAAATTCGCCGCGAATGGGTTACACGAGGGAATTTTTCCTTACTAAAACTTCTCAAAGTTGGTGCAAGTAATCTAAAGTTAGGTACCAGGGCGGCAGAGGCTATTTAGATGCACATCTTAACTCGCCCATATATCTAGATTGTGAAACTCGGGAGCCGGGCAACTCTAAAAGTGTTTTCCGTGTTTGCGTCTTTCCGTTCGGCAACGGAGCTTAGAGTGACCGATTGGCTCTACTTGGAAAGAACTCAATAGTATTTCAATAGATTGAAACATATCTATAAAATGAGTTAGTTTAGCGTATGTTTGTTTTGATTAAGATAAAGTAAAGATAAAAATATGAAAGTATTTTTTATTTCTTTTAGGATTAAAGTCCGATAAAATAGTAAAACTTAAATTTTAAAGCGATCACTCATTTTTTAGGGACATGAGTAGATATTATATTAAGAATATTAACGATGTTCACGCATGTTTCACGCTTCTTAACGACAAAGAACGTAGAGAAGAAAAAGAAATAAATAATTTAGAAAAATAAAATAAAAAAGATGTGGTGAACGAAAACAAACAATGATAAAAAAAATTAAATAAATACATTTCAGTTGTTCGGTCATAGTTTGAAGGCAACATCTTTAGTTATGACTTAAGTATACATATTCTTTGATATTTGTTAACACAGTACTGCTGCAATTACAGGGCGCGCAAACACACGAATCGCCACTCTGGTCTAAGGTGTAGCATGTCTAGTTTGAAATGATTGGCTCTTAAGGAGACAACTGGAACACATCATTAATACGACGACCTCGTTGGCGTAAAGGTTACCATGCCGGTCTGCTAATCAGAAGGTTCCGGGTTCGATTCCCGGCCCGGTCAACATCTTTGTGCTTAACTAAATTTGTTGGCTGTGGGTCTGTGTGTTAAATATGTATTTGTATATAATATGTATGTATGTATGTAGTATATCAGCTGTGTTAGCAACCATAATACGAGCTAGAAATGGTTCAGTATGGAGCTAACCAGTCGTGTGTGAATGTGTCCTAATATTTTTTATTTATTTTTTTTATTAATAGCTTGGCAACAGGGTTTTCAGCTTGAAGGTGGTTTCTAGCCACGCGCCATTATCCAGATATCTAAAGATATCTTTTCCGTCTAAGCTTCTGTCCAAGTGAGCAATTTTTGTTATCGAAAGTCTATGTCGCATTCCCATCTTCGTTTTCTGAGAAGTAAAACTGCAAGTGTGGACGACAGAGCCTTAATCCAATAAGGCCAGAGTTAAATGATCGCTTCCAACGGCACTCCCGATACTGTACAGTTAATCAAACAAAGAGACTTTGGGAATTTATTTCCTTCTTTACAGTTACGGAATTCAATTTCATTTGGAGTTTTGTGATACTTTTGTTCCGTTAGCGGCGAGTTGTTTTGTTTCGTTTTGGTGTAAGAAGCGACTGGTTCAATGGGTAAAATGTCTGCTTACAATCAGACGGTCCAGTCATTGCCTGGCAGAAATCGCCTTAGGCGATAAGGCCGATGTACTACCTCTGTTATTCTTTTTCTTGTTATAAAACTGTTTTTTTTTTGTTGTATTTTGGTGTGCAATAAAGTCATATTGTATAGTATTGTCCGAGGTTCGATTCCGGTCCTACACCAATAACTTGTTTTTCAAGTTATATCAGTTGTGTTAGCAACCAGTTTTTTTTTTGAACCATAATATAAACTAGAAATGGTCTAGTATGGGGCTGACCAAACGTCTGTGAAATGTGTCCTAAAAAAATATATATGTAGACAATTAAAAATGTATATATATATAGATAGATATAAAATTCTTTATAGGACACAAACATGAAATTTAAAAAGAAAAAGAAAGGGCTTAAACGTGCCACAATTGGCTGCCTTATCGCTTAAAGCGATCTCTTCCAGGCATCCAATTATAATAAACATCATCAACCACACCTAGCTAATCCAATCACAGCCGTAAAGAGCCGCCACTAAATCCAGAATCGGGGTCAGGGAAGGGGAGGTACTCGTATTTATTTAATTTTAATACATCGTATTAGCATAGACAAACGGTGCGCGAGTGCGGCCCGCTGATACTACATATTTGCATCGGATGAATTATCGGCCAGGTGCCGACACCCGGGTTAAGGTTTGAACGCACTGAAGCGGTAGCAATAGATATACCTTGTTTATAATAAATAATAAATAAATAAAATAAATAATTTATTTATTTATTGAATTTGAATTTAATTAAAACGGTACTAATTAGACCAATTACATTAATTAAATATGAATATTAATAGCATACATCTAATTACAATAGTTACATTAGTTTCATTAAATTAATACAATAATAATAACATTACATTAAATTATTTACACATATTTAAGTCAAACCTAAAAATACAAATCTTACTAACATGAGTCACAAATTACATAACAATTGTCAAATTATACAAACTTAGCCTATCTCTTACTCCTTTTTTCATTTAGCATAAGCATAAGCAGCCCACTATATCTATAGTATAGTATATATATATAGTTCCCATTGCTGGGACTCGGGGCCTTCTCTCACAAGGAGAGAGATAAATATAGGCCATAATCCACCTTGCTGGCCATGACACAGGTTTTTCGGATGAGGACCACACCTTTAATGTGTCAGTTTCCTCACGATGTCTTCATTCACCTTAAAGCGAGTGCAAATCTACACGTAACTTGAAAAAACAAGTCATTGGTGTAGGGCTGGGATCTAACCTGGGGCCGTCTGAATGAAAAGCAGATGTTATCACCATCGAGCCACACTCGCTTTTAAGCCATGCTTTCTTTTTCGTTTATAATATAACCTAACCTAATAACTGTATTTCCAGCAACCCGCTTTAAGGGCCAGTTATTCCGGCTTCGCACGGTATATATAATAATCCAAGTTGTAAAGAGAAACAAAATATAGCCTGTTACTCGGGGATGATGTAGCTTTCCAACGGTGAAAGAATTTTTCAAATCGGTCCAGTAATTTTGGAGCCTATTCGTGTTATACAAATAAACAATGAAACTTTAATACAAACTAGAAATGGTTTAGCATGGTTTAACACGTTTGTGAAATGCGTTCTAATATTTATTAATTTGACTTTGACTATTTAATAAGATATGCAAAATGGCCGCCACAGGTGAAGGGATATGACAACTTTTATAATAAAATAAATTACAAGAAAAATATTTCAATACTATGTACAAACTCAAATGTTTTTTATGTATTGTTTTTCTTTGTTGTTTGTGTCACAAAATAAATGTTTCTTTCTTTCTTTCAAAGATAAAAAAAATCAATATAATAAATTTTTTCCTCTTAGTAATAGTTAATATATAAAATCCCTGTGCGTTTCGACCCTAAGCCTGCCCTGCTACCTTTGACGTTATTTTGCACATTTTAGATGAAATTAATGGCTAATTTGTATTTTAGTCCTTGTTTTATTTGGACGATGTGTTGTGTCGTAAAACTGCGAGTCTTATGGCGCGGATTTTGTTGTTTATTGTCGCGTAAGCTCGCTTTACTGCTATTATTGTTCGTTATAGAAAATTAACCGTCATGTTCTAAATTTGAAATGTAAAACAATATTCTTTATTTGAAACGTGAACAATATTTTGATTCTTCAAATTTTAAAGAGCATTCGAACGTATTCGAAATTTAAATCATACATGTATAGATTTTACTTTATACGATAAATAGGAACAAAGATATAAAACTTGTAGATAGAAGTTGTATTTTTTTTATTTACTTAAATTAGGAACTAGTTATATGTATTACATTTTACTATAACTTTTTTATTCGATATGCTAAATTAGTTATTCAATTCAATTATTTGTTAATCTTTGAAAGTTAATTGATACAGGAAAACTTTATGATTATTTTCATTATACCAACAATTTTTTTTAAAGGAATTGACTGTATAAATTATATGTATTATTATCTTCTTAATTTTAATTTATTTCTTAATATTACATACATGATATTATAATATTTAAATTGCCATCATGTTTCTTTTTATTGAATAAATGACACGAATATTTTTGGTAATAAAACTATTTCTTCTTTCAAAATATTATTCTATAGTATTTACGTCTGCTCTAAGTTATACATAAATTACCATAGAACATTAATCTCTGAGAGCGCTCACAGCTATTCTCGGGTTTTATCTCTTCACTATCTGGAACCCTCCGGCAAGGATCGTAGTACGTCACTACAGTACGTCTGTTTGACATATCTAGCGATTTAACTAATCCTTGACACTGTTGTAAATTTGAAAGTTTTCGAATGCGTTCTAAATATAAAGTTTTAAATGCTACACCGAGTTTCAAAATTAAAAATAGCAATTTATTAAAGTATGTATATACTTTAAATAAGTATAGACTTTTAAACAGCAATACTTTGGTGGGGGAATAAATTCTTCAAAAACTAGACAGCATCTTAGAAAACAAAGGAAACGAACGTACAGAGCGAAATTTCTTTCCTTTGACTACGGATTCCTGCATTCAATATATCTAAATAGTTGTATTTTATTTTTCAGAGAGAACCTGCATTACATAACTTAAGAAGAGTTGTAACAAAATATCAAATATGTCATTGAAAACTAAGGAGTGCATAAAAAGTCATAAATAAAATGGCTTTGGCAACTTAAATCACTGTCATCCAGTACCAGGGGTCAATATAGTTGCGTCCATAATACCAGGGGAGCAGAAACGGCTTAGCTAATCAGAGCGGCGGGCGATTAACTCGAGACTGGCCGCGAGATAATGCCTCTCGCGCGATTGGCCACTGACCACCTCGCTTGTCTGACCGCCTGGTAGGCACCCCGCCTGGTATCATACTATCGCTCACCCACCCTTGAGATTTTCCGATAAGCCCCCGGATTTTCCTTGGTCCATTTGATATTTGAATATAGTCCAACACATGCAAAATGGGGCTTGATTGCCGTGCTTTGATTGTGTTTTGTTTTCGTTGGGGCATTTAACTTGCGGTAATTATTAAAGTTTAATTTAAATGAAAATTGTAACGCAGATCAATTAATTCAATTTAAATTATAAATAAGTACTTAGAGTAGTTTAAATTATTGACAAATTAAACGTATATAATTGTAGCCTTGGGCTTAGCCGTAGGTTTACCTTGTTCAACGTATTCTATCATGATTGCTATCATCAGTCTGAAATTACTAGTTCTCAAGGAGGCTGCGGTAATACCCCGCTAGATGCTTGAAAACATATGTTAGCCCAATTTTCATCTATTTTTGTAGTTAGCAAGAGTTATTAGCTGAAGGGAAAGTATATTTTATGTCGTCTCACTCAAAATTATGTCCTCAAATATAACCAGCATAGCTAAGTCTCCCAAATAAAGACACCTTTCACAATAACTTATATGCTAGGTAATATTCTGGGAAAAACCCGCCATTTTGATAAATGCATTCGAATGTCACAGTTATTGCTGGCAACCTTATACAGGGTTGAATGTAAACATACGTACATGCACAGAAAGAAAGAAAGAAACATTTATTTCGTGCCACGAACAGCAAAGAAAAACAATACACAAGAAACATAAAAGCAAACATTTACGTGCCACAAAATCGCTTAGCAAAGCTCACACTCAGCAGTGGGACAAGAAAGTGTGTGAATGATGACAATAAAACAATAAGGAACAACTTAATTCTTTTCATAAAAAAAAATATGTATATTATTATAAGCGTTATTTCTTTATCTTTTTCTGAGCAAAGTGGCCAAGCGCTTGCGTCGAAAGTTTTCAAGCCTTTGACTTGGCTTATCCACTGCTTGTACTAAGACTAACGGCCGGGACCTACAATTTACATTTTCAACCTGGCTACCTTCAAGGCGTACAATAAAGCTAGTTATGAAGCACCAAACCTTATTCAAATTCAAACTCAAATTCGTTTATTACTTTAAAATATAGCATAGGGACATAGTCTTTATATTCTTAAAATTCACACATAAGCACTAAATAGGACAACACTTAATTAAATTAAAACCACATGATCTTTTTGATATATAAAATAAGTAAACGTATCCGTTCTATATAACTCTGTATGCAGAGAGGGGTCGTTGCAAATCTGGGGTATATTAAAAAGGGTATATAGCTGTATTTATGAGAGCCGACACCTGCGTCGCCTTAAGAATAAGACTACGGTATTTGCTCGTGATGTATTGTTTTCTGAGATGCCTTCTATTACGTTTTGTCGTATAAACTAGCGGAATTGTTATGTAAATAGATTTATTTTTACGAAATAAATATTATGAAGTCACTGAATGATTTTACGTCTAAAAATGGTTTTATGTCAGAAAATGAATTTACGTCATATTATAATGATTTTACGTCAGAAAATAATTTTATGTTAGAAAAGAATTTACGTCATATAATGATTTTACGACAGAAAATGTTTTTACGTCAATTAATAATTTTACGACAATAAAGGTTTTTACGTCAACAAATGATTGGTGTCTCAGTTATATTGTTACCCAATTTATTTTGATTATAAAAAAATGGCTATTAATATTTAAAATAACGTGTAATTATCTAGTTTAAATATCCAATATTACGATAAAATATAAAAATAATATGTTATTTTCAGGATAAAATCCATAATCCACCACGATGGTCAAGAGCGTGTTGGACGATGATACACGTCTTGACATATATTATGATCTTCAAACTTATCAGCTTCCTTACGATGCTTTCCTACACCAAAAAGCGAGTGCAAATCAACAGCAAGTCATTGGTGTAGGGCCGGGATCGAACCAAAAGCCGCCAGATTGAAAAGCAGAAGTTTTACTACCAAGCTCTACTCATTTTTTTTTTACACATTCCACACACGGCTGGTCAACCCCATACTGAACCATTTCTAGTTAGTGTTATGGTACTACATATACATGCATACATATATTTTTTTATATAGATACATATTTAACACCCAGACCTACAGCCAACAAATTTAGTTAAGCACAAAGATGTTGGCCGGGCCGGGAATCGAACCCGGAACCTTCTGATTGACAGGCCGGCATGGTAACCTTTACGCCAACGAGGTCGTCTTGAAATGTATATGAATAATATGCGTATACGAGTATGTTGGGAAGCAGATAGGTAAGTAAAATATGCACGGCATATCATGGGCGTAATCCAATCCCGCGCGTGAGCCAAACATACCCGGGACGCGCGTGCTCCACACTGTCGTATATGCTAGCAGGGAAACACCGGCATCGTTATACCGCAAAGGTACCACAAGCACGTACTGAGCGGTTTGCCTCCACCTTCACTGTGCAACTGCGAAGGTGTGGAATTTTTGACGTGACAACGTCTTAAATTAGGTTGCGGCTGGGAGTCACTTATGAAAAAGTGTAACGCCCGGTAACGTTACGATGAGTCACCGAACGAGAGAGAGGCCCGCCGAATGCCTTGCGTCTCTCTCCCACTCAACTATGATCGGTCTGCCGCGCGCGCAGCACGCGGCAGACGTTGTCACGTAAAATCTTCGCCCGTAAAACCGACTTTACAGGCAACCATTTTTTTTACCAAGCTCCCTGTTCCCCGAAAATTATAATCAGCTAGCGGGGTTTCTTTTAAAGATAACAGTGCACATATTATGTGAGCACTGATAGTCTAGCAGAGCAAAGTTGTGTACCTACTGCGTTACACAACTGTGTTAAGCATGACAAGGACTCCGACTTTTGCCGGAAGACGACTGATATACATATAAAAAAAAAATTATATATATCTACTTTAAAAAAAAAATATGGAGTAAGCTGGGGGAGGCCTACGCCAACGAGGCGACAATTACAGCAACCTAAAACTGACAAGAGAAATCGCTTAATTCACAAATAATTTATTTATTATATTTTTGACATTCTGAAATTTAAACTTACTATTATTTTACTTAACCATTATTTACAAGAAAAATTGACATATTTAAAAACTAAAAATTAAACAAGAGATTTTTTTTTTATGATAATTATATTTAAATTTATTTTTTTATAAATAGTGACATTGTGGTTGTGAATTTGAAACAGAACCTTATAATTTGTAATTGAATAAATGGCTTTTTTACTTTTACTTTTACTTTACTTAAAAAAAACGCTAAGGTAAAACTTGCAAATTCTCACATACGACGTAACCCCCGTACCGGACGCGTCCGAGAGATATGAACTTATCTTAACGACCCCCCTCTCTCCCCTTCAGTGACCCCCCTCTATCCCTTGACCCCCGATGTCGCGATATGGAGCGGCCAATTTTGGTCAAACTACACCTCTTAGATACTTTGATACTTGTTTCTTGGTTATGTGTTCCAGGTACTTAACTGCAGAAGTTTCCTAGTAAATACGTGCCTTTAGTATATAGAAATATAATCAAAATAAATAATTGTATTGTTGGTTCTATGCTTGGTTACATTATGTGTTTTTTTTTTTTGTAAACTTAATTTTTAAACCATCAATTAAAACACAATTCTTTGAAAAAAATAAACTTGACTACCTACTATTAATAATACCTACTAATTCCTATTTTATTAGATTATTTACTTAAGTCTTAATTTCAAACGGAAACAATCTGCTCAAAATGGAAAAACGGAAATAAAACTTAATATTTCGAATACAAAATACCTACTCATGGTCACTTCCACTCCCCTCTTCTACTCGGTTAAAATGAAAAAAACATCTAAATTCTTAAAATTAATCCAACCTGCTAGAACATAAGTGATAAAAAAACAAACAAAATACGCGCGAAAGACCGCTATCTTTTAGCTGCAAAATGGAAAAAAAAACATCCATTGATCACACACAAATCACGGCAAAGAAAACCCAATAAGGAAACTCAAGGGAAGTCACAGCGGTTAACTAGTCTTATAATCCTTTCATCCTGAGTAAACCGAACACACGATAGCCTTAAAGAAATACTATCCATGTGTTTCTTGGCCATGGAATATCTAACAAGTCGATACGCTCTACTTAGAAACCCTGTAGGATCACAATATTTATAATATAGAGCGAAGCGAGAGAAATTTCACTTTATCAACTTATTTTTTTTTTTGTATTTACGAGTATAAGTCACTGAGAGTCATGGAGGGATGCATGTGACTAGGAGAAGTATGAATATGATTGTAAGAAGTAGCGGAAGTAGAGGTCGACCTAAGAAGTCGTGGATGAATTGTGTGAAGGAGGATATGAATGAGAAGGGAGTGAATGTGGAGATGACGGCTGATAGAGTGGCGTGGAAGCAAAAAACAGGCTGTGCCGACCCCACCTAGTGGGAAAAATTAAAGATTAGAAAAAGAAGAGTAATTGAGAGAAACGAATCTGTGTCAGGGTACCTAGTATTTTAATTAATCTAGAATATGTCAGTGACCGAATCAGCGCAGTGAGTGAAGCGTCTCTGCTTTACTGACTGTTCCAATTTCTTCTAGGCAAGTGTGCTTAATCCTAGACCGCAACATCACTTGAAACATCAGGTAAAAAAAGGCATGTAAATTTTTCATGCAAATTTTACATTTAAAAGTTAATTTTCATGTGACGCTTGTTGTATTTTTTGACTTGAATGATATAATTAAATGTTAAATATATGTTAATTAAATGTATTATGTATCTATATATTATAACATGTATGTATATGTAGTATATCAGTTGTGTTAGCAACCGTAATACGAACTTGAAATGGTTCAGTATAGGGCTAACCAGCCGCGAGTCAAATGTGTCCTAATATTAAAAAATATATATTTAAAGGTTTAATGAGATACAACCTGGTGACAGACGAACAGCGGAGTCTTTGTAGCTAAGTATTTTGAGTGCGGAATCTTAAAAAGAATATCCATTGGTTTTCCCTGGAACTTAATTCGAAAATCTACGAAAATACGTATATACCAGAATATATCTAACCATGGAACATAATACAACCCTGGATTCCCCAAACAGAGTGCCCTTTCGCCCAAGTTTGCGCATATCAGGTTGCTTAAGTATTAATTATGATCGGCCCTTTTCCTTGCCTCCGAAGAGATAAGGAGATTATAAGGAAAGTTATTAGTTTTCAAGGTGCGAAGCTATTTATAAACTTAAGATTATAATTTCAAAGCTTTATTATATTATGCTCTAATATTATGTATTTACACGGTTTCTATTAGCTTCACCTGTATGTTTGTTTGTAACCGACTTCTTTGGGCGCGATTTTAACCCACTTTAAACAGCCAGATTTCGTTCAAAATTTGTAGATTTATTGCCAAAAGTGCACGACTCATAATGTTCATTTAATTATTAAATATAAATTTTCTATATATAAATAGTTCGGTTTTCTATTAAAAGCGTGTTTTTTAGTTTTTTTTAAACTATTATTTATTATTATCTTGGATGTAGCAGTTATGTATCTATACCATCTATAGCAATATTATAATGAGGAAAAGTCAGATTTTTTGTTTGTTTGTTTGACGCAAATAGGGTCCGAAACTACTAGACCGATATGAAAAAAAAATTCACTGTTGGGAAGCTAAATTATCCTTGAGAAACATAGGCTATATTTTGTTTCTTTTCGGAACTTATATTATTTTATAGCCCGTGCGAAGCCGGGACAATATGCTTGTATTTATAAATTAAGCCATGGCTATCCTGTGCACATAATCTATTTAGAATTAAAGTGGATGTAATCAGCAAGAATGTGGCTATCTATAATAATTGTTAGAATAATTCGTCTTTCTGTATATATTTTTTTATAATATAATCTGTGCATTCATATTTTGTCACTTCGAAAGAATGAAATCTAGACAATAGTAGGTATTTTTTTTCTGTCAGGTTAATAAATTAATTAAAAATCACTCTTGACGCTTTACTTTTTTTAAGTTAAAATGAATGAACCTACGATATTGCAAACTAAGTCTCAGCAAATACGGTTACAAATCTCCAACTATACCTTAATATTTCTAATCTCATATCCATCCCATCCTAGACGCTATAAACGAGGACAGAAATCATTTCCGTTCTTCCGGCATTAGACTCTAAACTACCCACTTTTTAAGGCACCGGACACTCCGGAAATAGACCAGAGGTACGAGGAAAAGAGACGGAAATACATAAAGCAGCGACGAGGAAAAGAGATGTATGTATTTTGCATATTTCTTTAGCATTGGATTTCGAAAATGGAACGTTAAATTGACAGTTGAGGCAATAAAAATGATATGCGTGGTCTATCTTATTTGACTTGCGGAAAGGTTAGAAGAGATTAAGAAATGGACTTTTGGTATTGTAACTAAATATTTATACATATGTATAGTTGTGAAATGTTCTGGTAAAAAGTACTATGAAACCATAATAATGACATCTTAAATATTTTTCAGTCATACAAAAGGTACAAAAGCTAATCAACAAGTAACAAATCAGAAGACATATTAGTAAAGAAATCATTAGAAACGTTTTCAACCCCTGATGTAAAAATTATGGGGTTATCTGTTTGAAGTGTCTGTCTGTGTGTTTATCTGTATCATCGTAAAAACCAGACAAAAACTAGACCGCAAACGTAAAAACCTTAAGTCAAAGTCAAATACATTTATTGCTTCATTACGGCATAATTATGGTGTTACATATTTAAAAGTAGGTTTCTCCTAATGAACCCTGTTCGGGTATCGCAACACAAGAGAGACAATCACAACCCATTTTAATTCAGATATTTTTTTTTAGTTTGATCGATGAGTTGAGAGTGTCCGAAAGTTATGTTAGAAAAATACATAATTATCTAAATTATATCAGCCACTAAATGTTCTATATTTTTAATTTCTCTTTTTTACCAACTAAATGTAATTATTTTAGTAAAATTTAAAATTGTTGTTAGAAGCCATGTATACACGCGTATATATATTTAAACATATATATATATATACATTTTAGTATGGCTTTATTTTTACACTTCATTTTTTTCATTTAGATACTTTTTCTCTAGCGTGTTTTTCTTTTATTTAGACATACAATACATAATATAATTTATTTTAATTGACTAATTTTAAGTGCTTGTATGAATGTTATGCAATCTGACTTTCCCTAAGGCTAATAAATATCTATTATTCTATTATTTTTATTTGTAATATTTACGACTTCTCGAAGTTTGAAGAATTTCGGTAAGTAAATGCAAAAACCACGGGCCTAAGCCAAGTGGAGATTGCCGTGGGGGTTGTTGTCAATAGTCACGTCATCTTGTAAGAACTTCCGAACAATCCTGCATGTGTTAAGAATAGCAGCTTTCTGCATCGCCTTATATATGTTGGTGTCTAGATCAATTTGCTTCAGGTAATGGAGTAGGTGTTTGGGGATGACCCCAGTGCTGGAGAGAACCTATATTCTATTATTATTATTATAAATAAATATTTTTTTATTCATATTTTCCTTACAACGTCACTTAATCTCCTCACGCGGCATTATTTGTCACTTTACTTTATCTGCGCCGACATAAACCTCTCTTGCCGCCTAATTCCCGCAGTTCCCAATATTCATAAATTTTCATCTGCAAGGCGGTGCTGCAATTTGCCCTCCGAGCCAAAACCAGAACTTACGACCTGCCCTTCCCCTAAATAAAAAGGTTTCTTCACGTTTAAGAAGGAGAGACTTTTTTTTTCGTTTTGTCACCTCTTTGTTTACAGACTTCTCGTAGGAAAGTCTCATAATTTTTTTTGACGTGACAACGTCTTAAATTAGGTTGCGGCTGGGAGTCACTTATGAAAAAGTGTAACGCCCGGTAACGTTACGATGAGTCACCGAACGAGAGAGAGGCCCGCCGAATGCCTTGCGTCTCTCTCCCACTCAACTATGATCGGTCTGCCGCGCGCGCAGCACGCGGCAGACGTTGTCACGTAAAATCTTCGCCCGTAAAACCGACTTTACAGGCAACCATTTTTTTATTATAATTTTGAACGATTCCCATGGATGATATAAATAGCGTTATTATTATTATTATTATCATATGTGTGTTTCCTATATATATTATGTCATATTTTAAGTTATATAATATTTGTCATGAATGTATGTGTATGTAAATTAAATTTTAGTAATAAAAATAATTGTAGATTGACTTGCCCAGTACGGTGCGATACCGTAAGGTTAATAAACGATTTGATTTTGATTTGATTTGACATTTTTGTTGAACGTGGAGCAAAAATGATGTAAATCGGTAAGGTACAATAATCACATATTATATTATAAGAAATAATTATCCTACTAATATTATAAATACGAAAGTTTGTGTGTGTATGTGAGTGTGTATGTTGGTTACTTCTTGACGCTCAAACTGCTGGACTAATTTTGATGAAATTGGCTTGAAAATAGGTTAGACCTTGGATATTAACACATAAGCTACTTCTCATGGAATACGCAAATAACTTTAAAATCTATGGTACTCCTTCACGCTACAACGGCTGGACCAATTTAAATGAGATTTACCATGAAGGTAGGTTACCTTGGATTAACACATAGGCTAATTTTGGCTAATGACAGCCTTATCGCTAAAAGCGATTTTTGACACTAGTTTTAAGTTTCTTTTAATATAATAATAAGTGTGTAAAATAGAGAATTTATCTATCTATCTATTAGTCTATTATTATACAGTGTAAACTCCATGTAACATCACTCGATTTAACGACAAACTCTCTAAAGCGTCGAAATCAATTGGCTTTAGTTGCTTAAGCTTGAATTCCGTTCAATTATACATTTTCTTCATATATCAACCACACTCTATAACGCCATAAAATGCACAGTCCCTTAAGCGTCGCTAAATAGAGTTTACACTGTATATCTATTTTTATCCCGGATTAACACGGGCCGCACCGCGGGGCGTAGCTAGTTGTAAAATAAGTCCTAAGAAACCAGTAAGCAAGCAGGTTTGGTGTAGTGATGTAAGAGTAGAGGGTTAGCGTGAGACCATTCCGGATAACTTCCTACTCGCCGGCGATCCGGCATGCGTGCCTGCCGAGCCAGGGGGTCTCTGTTCTACCTCGATAGTGCTGCGCCTCCGGCAAACATGTTTTTTTTTTACACTATACATATACTAGCTGACCCGGCAAACGTTGTTTTGCCTCACTTATGGGTATGAAAAATAGATAGTGTAGCTTATATGACACGTTCGTAGATTTACCATAGCAGCGCCATCTATTGATTACTTACTCAACCCAGTCGAAAGGTATCGACAACTGTTAGAATCATTTGGAGTTAACAGATAATTGTGACTGTCAAATAATAACAGACGATAATTAGCAATAAATTAAAATTGCGTCTATAATTTGAGATTTAAACTATCCTATCTCTCAAGTTGGATCGAACTGCACATGGTGTGCGAATTTTATTATAATCTTTATTATAATCGGTTAAGTGGTTTAAGAGTCCATTGAGGACAAACATCGTGACACGAGATTTATATATATTAAGATGTATTTTAGTTCATATTAGTACGTCCAAAGTGTGAAATGGAATGGATGTTTATCTAATAGTTCCTTTTAATTGGCCGGATTATCCGACCACTTTTTCCGGCAAAAACAAACGCTCGGCTCTAACATATGGCTTTTCTATAATAATATTGTAAATAATATTCGTCTAAGTAAGAAGGCGGCATGTTTTCAAAGGAGTGCCGACACCGTAGCTTATATAGCAGTTTGTATGGAACCTCTACTGGTTGTAATTCAATACCTTTGCGTAGAGACTAGAATATAGAATGCAGAACTTTATTAGCTATAAATAACCTACGTTAAAGGCAAGTCACACTACAATCATTATTTAAATACAGTGTAAACTCCAACCTCACTCGATTTAACAACAAACTCTCTAAAGCGTCGAAATTAATTGGCTCTAGTTGGTTTAGCTTGTATTCCAGACAATGATACATTCTCTCCATTTAACGACCATTTGACCACTCCATTTGACGACCTCGTTAGCGTAAAGGTTACCATGCTGGACTGCTAATCAGAAGATTCCGGGTTCGATTACCGGCCTGGTCAACATCTTTGTGCTTGACTAAATTTGTTGGCTGTGGGTCTGGGTATTAAATATGTATTTATATATAATATGTATGTATGTATATGTAGTATATCCGTTGTGTTTACAACCATTATACGAACTAGAAATGGTTCAGTATGGAGCTTACTAGCCGTGTGTGTAAAAAAAAAAGTCCACTCTCTATAACGCCACAAAATGCACAGTCCTTTCAGTGTCGTTACATGGAGTTTACACTATACTTCTATCCTCGGCCTATTACTAAGACTTGACCTCCTTATATTATTATTATTAAAGTCTTCTTCCAAGAAAACAAAAATAATACACAACAAAATAATACACAACAAAATTGTCATAAACAAGCTCAAACACAGGTCCTCTCTGCGACCATTCATCAAAACGACTGAAACATCTCAAAAATAATCTTCACGCGCGTTAATCGTACCATCCCAAATCCCCCCCAAATCTGGGGGGATTTGCCCCCTTAATACCCCTACCTGGGAAGAAAATAATATTGAATACGCGACAAATCCTACGCAACGCCTTAAGCCGTTGCCAGGGGCTAAAAATAATTATAAGTCTCATAATCCCGGAGGTATGGAGACACTTTCTTATTGTTTTTGTTCTTTTGCTGTCTTGTCTGCGGTGTGTTTCACAATCAGTCGGTTATGATCCGTTCGGTTCACATCCGATTCACGGAAAGATGAAGATATTTCCGATCGATTGATAAAACGCGATTCACAAATTCCGTCGGAACTCAACATCAACCATAGATTAGCCTTTCCGACTGCGGATCACAGATTAAACAAGAATGGGCGCGTTTGGTGATGGTAGAAATTAAATACCTTGGTAGAAAATTAAAAATTACATTTGTGTCAATTTTTTTATCAAAGTCAGTGTCAAATTAGAAAAAATAAGGTTGAAAATCCTGTAAAAGTGGAAGTTTTAATCCTCAGACGAAGACGAATCACATTGATTTAGATATTTACTCTGAGTTTGAATCATACATGAAAGGGTATATGGATATAAACCTTTCCTATACTCGTCGAACTATGTTCTAGGTGCGTCAGGTTTTAGCTCGAAACCAGTCGCTTACAAGATTTACTACAGACCACAAGATTTTAAGCGGCATCAATGTCCTTCTCTCTGAAGTGACTCGGCCGTTGGTACTAGAGCATCGAGCGAGATACCGGAGCAGGCGGGTGCGGCTGTTCTCCCCGGAGCCGCCGCGCAAGGTAGCGCGTGCTCAGCCACCGCTGCTGAGAGCGCATCACCACCTTAACACACTAGCTTGCTCACAACCACCTAGACATATTCGCGGACAGTTGGCGCCAGAAAGTACTCTAACGTACTGTGAAAAACAGGACATTATTAAGAGTAGTATAAGTGAACAATATCCTCCTCCATCTCCAAGCCGGCCGGTCACCGAGGAGATGTCAGACCGAAACCCCATGAAGATACCATTAAGAAATAAATAAAATATATGAAAATAATGGCTCTAAATATATATTGTAATATGTATAAGTTAACATATCATAAGAAACAAAGGAAAGAATTTAGAATAACAGTCATACACTATGTTGAATAAACCTATAATTATTAACTGTACAATACATATATAACCAATAGTTGAAACAAAGAAAACCTACATGTAGAATAAAGATTTAGTTTTACACTGCAATGAATATCTTAAAGGGGAGGCCTATGCCTTTCAGGCAACTTCTGGTTATAAAATAAGTATAGAAAAGCATGTAAAACGGTGATAAATAACTAGTATATATGAACTTATTTGTAACTGTAGAATAAAAGGTTTTTTATTTTATTGAGTGAACAATAATTTAATATCTTTTAGTAATATTAATTTGTTTTATTTTGTTAATTTTCAGTCCTTTTATATGTATATTTAAGTCTATTTCTATGTGTAGTAATTGTGTTTGTATATTGATATAAAATTTGTTTGTTAACAAGTTATGTATTGTTTTTTATTTTTTACTGCCTGACCCGGCAAACATTGTTTTGCCTTAGAGATTATTACTATTCATAAAAAAATTTATGGTGAACAACCCTTATCACTTGGGGTATGGTAAATAGCCAGTAGGCTATTCTCAGACCTACTGAATATGCATATAATATTTGGTAAATATCGGTCGAGCCGTTTCAGAGGAGTATGGTAACTAACATTGTAACATGGAATGTTTATATATTAGTTTTAATTTAATCTATAAAACAAACACAACATACAATTTACAATAAATTATTAAATTAACAAAACTAAACCTTTGGACAGTTTTTTGTTAAAGTATTATACAAAACTTTAGTGTTTATGCATTATTTTTTAAGAATGTAGCGCTCAAGAGACTATGTCTCTGTTATGCTATATTAAAAAATAAATGAATTTGAATACTGATTCAAATTATTAGGAAGAAATGCTAGTTTGGAACTAGTTTCAATTTGTGTTTGAAATTAGAAATCTTTTTATTCTAGTCTGTTAATTGTTTCTTTATGATTAAGTTTACATGTTGCACAAGATACAAGATCATTTCTTGTGAATTGTTCCTAAGATGTTAAAGCCAAGTAGTCTAAGAGCTGGTTTTACTCTTTAGAATATATCAGCTACTCTCAACATTGTTATTATTGATTATTATATATGTGTATTGTTTGTAAGATGGAGAAGTACTTTAAGAACTGATTATTATTTCAACGGAGACTGAATAAGGGTACTAAGAATCAATGCAATATTTTACTTATAATATATAGTGTTTAATTTACAAGTTAAATGGCACAGCAAATCTACAGCATCACTTTCAGAAACAAAGTATAATGATCCACTAATATTACAAAACCATATTTCTGTGTATGTATATATGCATGAGGATGTTTGTCCTTTTTTCACGGTCGAACACTTGCATTTTGGTATGGAGATAGCGAGTGCGGATAGTACGGCTGCCATTCCTCAATCAAGCACTTTGCCACCTCGGGAGTTAACCGATAGGTGAGCTTGAAGTGCGGTTCGTTGAATGGATCAGTTACGTCTCGTATGGCGTTGTGGAGACGTAACGTTTGCTGTCGCTGTAGTTCACTGAGTCTATTGCGTCGCGAAGTTAATTTCATAAGAAATTTTACAACACTGAAATTGGTAAACACAAATAGGGTCAATAACCTCAAAATAAATTTCACAACAGAAATATCAAAAAAAAAAAAGGAAATAATAACCACAGATAGGTACCCTAAACCTATTGTAATGAATTTGAAATGTTTTTTGACTAAATTAACTGTGTGTAACACACAAACTATTATTTCGGAAACGAATCCGGCTGCTTTTGGCTCGCGGAAACCAACCGATCGAAAATCAGCTGTCAATCCGAATAAGAATGTCTAAAGTTTCCGTGGCGGGCATTGTGAATCGCGTAAAGACTTTTCGAATCGAATATTCGGCCTGAGTCGATTCGGATCTTGTTTCCGTGTCATTGTGAAACACACCGCTGAAGCTAAATATGTCGCGAAGTAGTGATACTAACATGTAGGATCATTTTGCGTTCATTTGGATTAGCCTAAGAATTTTGCGAAAAGCGAGTGTGGCGCAGTGGTAAAAACGTCTGCTTTTCAATCAGATGGAACCTGGTTCGATGACTTGTTTTTCAAGTTATGTGTGTTACTCGCTGTACGGTGAAGGAAAACATCGTGAGGAAACCGACACGTTTGAGGACTGCAATATCCGTAGATGTGTGTCATCTGCCAATTCGCACTAGGTCAGTGTGGTGAAGTATGGCCTATAATTCTCTCCTACTGAGAGAAAGCCCCGAGTCTCAACAGTGGGAACGTATAGTGGGCTGTTTATGCTTATTATGCTAAGAATTTTGCAACTGTAGGTTTAATAAAATACAAAAATGTAACTTGATTTAATATAGAAGGCATTTGAAAATTTGCTCTTTCTCACTCGTACTCATTTTGGTTCGCCAGCGACTTTTACGTGTCTTATACTAACATGTCTAAATCTACATTAAATGTGCATTTATGTAAAAAGCCTGCTATAGTATCTAATTCTTCCCTGACAATAAAAAAAGTGAAATATGTTGTATAGACTAGGTACTAACTACATTTTATACTACCATTACTTGGATAAAAAAGCTTTGGCTAGAAACTAGCAGAATAATTAATGTAACTACCTAGTAACAAATAAGTTTCGCTTATTATGATATTGAACGCAATTGGTATCTATCACCTGTGTCTCCTAGCTACAATAAATCATTCATTCTTTAAATTCATTCTTTAAAGATTTTTGGAGAAAATAACGTACAAAAGCTTTAGTGAGAACATTAATTATGCGCTCCAACAAGCGAGCGATGATTGCCCATCTAGTGCGCTTGTGAGCTTTGATTCAATTTGAATTCGGAATTAATTCCAACGGTTCTCCATCACACGTCCATTGGACAGGATGAAACTGTGTAATCGCAAATCGAACGTTCCATATTTGAATACGTTCGACACTCGACTCGACCTTTGTGGTCAAGGATTTGAACATGGATCGCGCGGCATTCATTTGTTTCCCGCCACCGCGGCCGCCGCTGATTGGTCGCCGCGGCGCGCCCAGGTGCAGCGCTGTCACCGCGCGGCGTTCCATTTCCCGCGCGCGTAATCGAATGAATATTACAAACGTCAAGCTGACAGCTATGCAGTTTCACGCCTGGCATGTGGGTCAGAGCGGTCTTTTTACGCCAATTTCAAACATCGAACGCTATTACGGGAGCCAACAGTTTGAAAAGAGAAACGGTCGAGCGTTCGCTTTTTGAAAATGGATTAGAATCGTAGAGCTAACATTGACATGCCGCGACCTACGCGGGAACTGTTCTACAGGCGGTCGTAATGAAAGCACTTAGCGCTAAGCGAAGCAATTATAAGTAATTTGGGAGTCGGTAATGGGCGCGGACAGCGTTGCGCAAAAACGCGGCGAACGGAACGCGCTAAAAGCTCCCTAATTCGATTGTCGCCGGTTTACTTTTTAAACTTTGCAGCCGGAAACACTGGCCGAAAATAGGAGACGCAAGTTTTCAATATTTCGAAAAAAGAACGCGGTGTTTAAATCCCACTTCTGGAGTGAAAAGCGGGGTAATTGAGAAACCGATAGCAATTAAAAGTTACATAAGTTGGTGCGCGGAAATTCGGGGAATTCATAGTCGTAAAGAAAGCGGGCTCGAGACTTGGAATGGAAGAGAAATACCGGGGGCTCAGGCGACTTTGCTACCGTCACCTGAACTGTAGCGCCTTCTTCGGCCGGTGATTTATGGGCGCGGATCCGGACCGGTAATGAAATTGCACCCCCGCCTCCCCCGCGCCACCCCGCGTCTCCCCGCTCCCAAACCCATTCTAGAAATTACTACGCAACACTGACTCGTGCACTCAGACCGTCGACTGCAGAGCGCAACTATATAATCAACATTATCAGTAGCCTTTAGTGGCATTTTCATCTGTGCTACCGTGGGTCGGATGACGCGTTGAATTGTAGGTCCCGGTTGTAAGTCTTACTACAAGCAGTCGTTAAGCCAATTCCGAGGCCTTCAAGTGGCTTGTAAACTATCGACTCATTCATGGTCATTTAGCTCATAAGAAGAAGTGGCCCTTACGAATATTACAATACAATAATACAATACAATACAATACAATATCACTTTATAGCACACCAAATACAAAAAAAGCAATATTACATTACAAGAAAAAAAACAAAGGTTATAAGCAATATTGTGCCTCATTGAGGGCCATGATATTCCAGACTAGGCATATTCCACCTTAACCTGGACTAAACTTTACTTAACTCTTGCTAGTTACGCACCTAGCTAATCAAATGCCCAGCTGTGAAAAGTAAAAAACAAAATCTCTCAAGGAGAAGGAAAAGTGTAGCCTTTACAGGTTTGCACTATCATCCTGTGGCGAAATTTTTTTCTAATACCCACATAATTGTCTCATCTTTTCATTTCATTCAAAGCCTTTTTGTCTACGAATGAAAGCTTTATTGCCGTCGCGAAATTTTAATTGAAAACCGTCCGTCGGTCTCCGTTATTGTGTACGCTGGTATTGTGCTGTTTTTAAACTTTACAACTACCCTCCGTTTTATTTATTGGTTGGAGAAAATTTTACGCAATGCCAAAGGCCAGGCGATCTGTCATTGGCTTAAATAATGGAACACAATGGGCAGGAGAGGTGTTATTGGCTGATTGTTGACATATTATTTTTATGAATACTGCTTGTACTAAGAGACTTACAACCGAGACCTATAACTTTACGTGTCATCTGACCCATGGTATCATGGAAAATGCCACTTTATAAACTAAAAAACAAGTTTTTTTTCATAAACTCACCGTTAAATGCTGGAACAGCCACGCCCGCAATATGTTGGTTGCTACTTTAGGGAAGATGCCCCTCTTCTTTTGGTTCTTCTTCCCATTCGTATCGTCGTCCTCTTCCCCCGTGCCCTCGCCCGAACCGATACTCGCATTGCTCGCATCGCCTGGAACAACACAACAAATAACGCTTAAAATAAATGAAGATTCCAAATTCAAATTAAAAGAATTCACGTTCGAAATGATTGAAGGTTCCATTTTTTAAAATTTGTACGTTAAAATAACGTTCATTTAGATAGAATAGAATGATAGAAAATTCTTTATTGGGCACAAAATTTTAAATAAGGATACAACAACAAAAAATAACACAATAAAATAAATGTTACTTAAAATCAGTGTACATTTCACGTTTGATTGGGGGCTAACATTTTTTTTTGATTACATTCTTTTTTCTTACCAATTGTAAATTATGTTATTGTAATTTTACTTTACTATTCTTAAGTTATATTATAGCGAATAGGGTCTTTGTTTTTTGGGTTGTTGATTCGGTCATAATATTTTTTCAGCATACTTTTGTAATATTCTTATTTTTTTATGATTTCACAAACGAGTATGTAAGCCCTATAGACAAAACAATTGAACATAATTATAAAAAAGACTAAGCTTTTGTAAACAATTAAGAATTTTTTAGTTTTCTCTTACTCTTATTTGTCGTTTTTCTTTTTTTTTCTCTTATTTTCCATGATAATTCTCCTTCCAAATTTTCCGAGATGTTACAGCCATTTATATTTGCCTCGTCTAGACATCAGAACGACAAACAGACAGAATCACACACATAACCATAATTACAACGGCGTGTGTGAGTACCAGGCACTCAGAAATAACAAGGATGTCGCGTCTTGCATATTAATAAGCTAACTAAGATTGCATAGTTCTTGCATGTACTAGAGGAACTTAATAGAATTGCCTCATCTTCTATTACTTTAAGCAGAGCTTTCATAATTATTAAAATATTTTTTTTATTATTTTGTTTATCGATATAATTGACAACTAGCAGATCGTCCCGGCTTCGCACGGGCTATAAAATAATCTAAGTTGCAAAGAGAAACAAAACATAGCTTATGTTACTCAGGGATAATATAGCTTTCAACGGTGTCAGTCCTGTAGTTTTGGAGCCTATTTGCGTCAAACAAAAAAAAAACTTCCCTCTTTATAATATTGATTTTATAAGTAAATTTAAAAATATAAAATGATTTGAATCTATTTTTTGTCAAATGTTTTCTTAATTTAGGAAACATTTTAGTAAAATTAGATTAGAGATACATATTTCAAAGGTGTAAAAGTATGTCAATTCTACAAAATGTAATGTCTCCAAAGAGGTAGCACATGAGATACCGAGGTGTATTTATTTAATCACCTGTCGAGGAGATGGCATCGGTAATGGTTAATTAATTCCAAGTACGTCTCAAATTATGACAACTTGCGTGAAGATTAGCGAGAGAAATGTTCTAGGGTGGCTTAACTGATTTAGAAAGTATTTTTACTTACATGTTTTTTGGGTATATTTTGAGAGTTTAATTATAAAAATAATTCAAAAAAAATTGGCTGCTTTATTTTATGTAATGTCAGAAAAACGTAACCAAGTCGAATCAATATGAGTATAATTGATACATTTTAAACAGATGAAACAAAAAGTTTCAGTAATAGCAATTGTTTAAGTACCTATCTAATGTAGTGTAATGTCGCTTAGATAAGCGAATTGGAGGAATTCTGTAATGCTTATTTTAAGTGTACAAAATAAATACTTGAATTAATTTTAGCGCCAAACTAGATTTAAAAATCGAACACATCTTTCGGAGCAAACTCGGAGGAAATTTACCCACTTAAATAACGACAAAACTATCGTCCTTTTATCTGCTAATAACAGCAAAACAGCCAAACGCTAATAACAGCAAAACAGCCAAACGCTAATAACAGCAAAACAGCCAAACGCTAATAACAGCAAAACAGCCCAACGCTAATAACAGCAAAACAGCCAAACGCTAATAACAGCAAAACAGCCAAACGCTAATAACAGCAAAACAGCCCAACGCTAATAACAGCAAAACAGCCAAACGCTAATAACAGCAAAACAGCCAAACGCTAATAACAGCAAAACAGCCAAACGCTAATAACAGCAAAACAGCCCAACGCTAATAACAGCAAAACAGCTAAACGCTGTGAGCTGTTCACTTCACCTCAAACACCATACTAGCTTAGCTGGTAAAAACGAACTTCAAATGTAAAGTTTTCCCAAATTTTACCGAGAAAGAATCTTACAAACAATCGCAAAAAGATGCTAAAGACAAACTTATCGAGAAATTAAAAATAAAACAGACGTACACGTCGATCGTTAAGTAACCAGACAAAAAGAACTCGAGTTTCTGTTAAAAGAATTATTTCTGAATAATTCACGTCGTATTCGGGTACCAGGAGGGCAGAAGCGTGGAGCACGATAAACAAATTAGTGTGCACTGAGCCGTATCAAATATTCATCGCAACAGGAACAAATCGAATCAGTCGGTGGGTGTGAGCTCCGTCTTACTCCTGTGCTCCTGGTACTTCGAACGTCGTTAATAAAAAACTAGCACGATCTCTGTTTGTTTTACACGCTCTTGCTCGTTTCATTTTCTGAAAAGACCCAGCTAAGCGCTCTTTACATTTCCTCTACGGAGTTCTTTACAGTATTTCTTCCAAAGAAAGAACAAGAATTTAAAGATAAATGTCGGTATAACGAGTATATGAAGAATCAATCCAATTACCTTGTTTCTTTTTTACTGATTGCTTGATTCATTTTATATTATTCTAATTATTTTTTGCTACTGACTTATTTATTTTCTATAACTAAAAATATAACATCTTTAGGTCCCATCACTACAGTAGTAAGTAGCTAGTAAAAATACGTACGCAACGCAACATTGCATCAAACTAGGGATGCGCTAGACGCGAGCAAACTTATCGATAGTCTCGTATCTCATCGACCAGTGGCATGCATTGTCATGGTAATGGGGGCAAAGTAATAAAATTACTTTTAGACCATTACTCGGCCCCCAGGGGCTCCCCCGCGATATAGGGTGTACGAGACAATAAAATGGTTACACTTCGACGAAAACACAGGGATTATTGTCTGTGTAATTGTTTTATACTTGTATTCCGGGATTTACTGGTTTTTAAAAGTCTCCAGTTTTTGAGTTGACTTAAATTATGCAGAGATATTTAAAACAAAACGCTGTATCTATTATAAATTAAAACGACACTAAACACGTGTATTTTTAGTATAAAAAATGCCGTTAAAATCTAAAGAGAATTATGTATTTTTTTTATTAACGCTAGTAAACTAGCTACACATTATTTCTCTTAGCAATAAATTATATTATATTATTATACTACGCTATTTATTTACAGCCATGCAGTACAAAAACTACTATTATTCACACATTATACATCATAATTATATATTCAACAATCTGCATATTTCCTTCAAAGTCATGGGAAGGACTACAAGACTAGCGCCTAATTTACTACCTTGGCAAAATTAATTAAATATGTATATTTTTACTTACATATGTACTCGTAAATGTATTCATATATTGTTAAACTTTGAATAATTAGTGACCATCCTGTACCAGGATAATATGAAATCAGAGAGTGCAGTTGCATTCTGCAGCGCTGTAATCCCCTAATTCATCTCCCTGGCACGCACACACCCCTTAATGCGCACTAATACACCCCAAATGGACGTGTATAAACAGTTGCGTGCGAAAAGTCAAGAATGCAGTTAGTGCTGCGCTTTTATGGAGTCCTGCTACTATTGTTTTAACGTGTTTAAGAAATGTAACTAGAAGAAGCTTCACAAAAAAAAATTTTAGTATCAAAACTTTATCTTGAAAAATTACTTGACCAATAAAATTATAGTACCAAACTTATCTTATATATATTCGTATATCTTATATAGTGTTTAATAAACACTTTTTAAGATATGTAGTATAGACTACTATAGTATATACTATATCTTATATAGTATAGACCAGTATAGTATTAAAACTTTATCTTACCAATTACTTAATTATAGTTTTATTCATCACATTTTTAAAGGAAAAGGTAAAAAGGCAGATGAAAGCAAATTTGTTCGGTCGCATAAAGGCTTTTACGGCTTTAGTCTTTAATTAATTGCTTGGTGTACTAAATAGGACGAAAGATAAGCTACAAATTTCAACTAAATTTGTTCATTAGTTTGATCATAAGATATTAACATGTATAATGTATATATATACCAAACGTGCACACAAAGAAAAACACCTTTAAAAAAAAGTGAGATTTTTTAAACAATTTACTCAGTTTTTTTCGTGGTTTTTTAAAAACTACATAAAAGGGCATTCCTGGCATTCAACATACGAAACGGCTTTCTCATTCCTAATACAGAACTTTGAAAAGTCTTACATTTTCATTGTCATGAAAATTATCAGCTTTCTGCCTTAACCAAGTGTTACACACTTTTAGAAAGAGACAAGAAGTAAATAATACTTTTGGAAGAATGAAATATCGTGTGTGGTCCGAAAAAGAAAGCTGTAGTTACGGAACTATTGCAAAATGACTGACGTTTTTTACTGTCATGGTTCAGCAAGAATTGTTATTTAGTCATAGAGAAATACCACACACGGAGATACCTACGCTACATAGATAGAGATAGAGGTAAAAATAAATAAACACATTATACGCTAAATCTTCTCGCCAATGGGAAAATTTTAAAACAGTTTTTTAATGACTGCAAAAAATGGTTCTTATAAAATAGACAGTTGAATATAGAAATATTTTTTTGGCATCAGTTTCCATTTAAAATGGCCATTGTAAATATTAAAGACCAATTTATGGAATAAATTAGCTGTCCCATACAAAAAATGTTTATTTTAAAAGATAAGCCCGCTACTAAGAGATTTTTTTTTTTTTACAATTTTGTTGTCGTTCTCTGCTCATTGTTTCACTTACGCAAAAGCAATTATTAAAATGTAACCTTTCAGACTCTCATACATCTTAGGGTCTCTCAGGCCCAAGACCCTTGCCCTGAGATCTCGTAGACCCTGGGTCTTACAGTCCCACAGTGGCGCGTGTAAGCCGATTGGTAACCCAACACCGGAGGGTTGGCGGTTGAGACCAGTTTTGGTGTAATTGGCAAAGAAAACAATGCAGCTATGTGCTCATATGGCAAGGGGAAAGTGGGGTTTAGATGGAATTTCACATGATTTATACTTTGGAATTTGTAGGGAGACCCTTTTAGACAATGTTTACTAAAGCATCTGTCAAATGGAGTACGTTTATTGATAGTTGGGTTGGTAAGAAAGAAGTTGAAAATAATCAGACATGGTAGATAGAAGAAAAAAAATATTTTGTGTTCTTCCGCAATGAAGTACAATGTTTCAGATTTTCTTCTACCTACAATGAATTTCCGCAAAATAACGCCTGAGTCAATATCCTGGTTATATCAAATCTGGTGCTACATTTCTTCGTTAGATGGAATTTTTTCTTGTTATTTATATTATATTACATGCTTAAAGTTCTAAGAAGTTCAATTTCTATAAAGACTGCATAACCAATAATGAAAACTAAAGTATCTAATAAATTTTAGCAAAAAAATAACTTTGCAATATTTTGCCTAACGGCACAAATACTTGCAAACATTGCACCATTCCTAATCCATTTTAATCCACCTTCTAATCCAGTGCATTCCTTCATTTACACCCCCTAGGTGATTAGAGCCAAGTTTTGAGGAGCATTGGCATTGACACCATGAGATTTATAACGTGGGGCAAACGCGTGTGGGGCTATCCGGTTACAGCGATCGACTCGAAGTGCCTAGTGATGTGATACAGTATCGATGTTTTGACGCGTGAGTAAATTAATTATTTTTTAATTATTTTTTAAATATATTGATGTTGCCAATTTGATGAGCAAGTTAAAAATTGGGAGAATCTTTCTTTTTGATGTAAATTTAACTTTATTTTATTCAATCCAAATATGATGAACAGTTGCATTATTTATTTTATATTTTTGTTATTTTAATAGTATTGCAGAAGAAATACGAAACTTTCTAAATTTAAACTCTGCTTGCGAATTACATGTGATACCTATAATATACGTAACTAACTGCACTGCAGTATAACCCGTATTAACCTGGGATCAAAGTAGCTTATGTGTTAATTATGGGTCTAAGCTTCATACTAAATTTCATCAAACTCGGTCCTGCTGTTTGAGCTTGAAGTAACAAACATACACAATATCACATTTAAACACAAACTTTCGCATTTCTAATATCAGTAGGAAGTAGAATAGGACGTTCTTCTATTATTATTTTCCATGTTCTTTTATCGGCATCAACAAAAAATATCGACAAATCATCAAATCGACTTGGTCACACCTATCCATCTCTAATTCGCGACAAGCGTGGCGTCGTAATGCTTTCCTATTTGATGGATTAGCTTCTTCAGGCCCTTCTATTTGCAAACACCCTTATCTGGCAGCGTTGCTAATTAAAATAGACATCGTTCTTATGAACTTTATTGCTGAGAGAAATAAAGATCAAATTCGATTGGCAACCATTGGTAATTTAAAAATGCTGTTGTATTTCTTATACTTTAAGATCATATGGGTAAGGTTCTATTTTAATTGACAGTAGTAGTTAGTACTACAACCTTAAGTTCGAAATTTAAAATTTTATAAACACTTATTTATTAAACACGAAATTTTAAATAAATTTATAAATAATTTTGAATTTGGAACGCGATTCGTAACCTATAAATATCTATAGAGAGTTGAAACGCCTCCATACCACATAGATATCTATAGAGCCGATAAAACCCGTACTATATGCACCTACTATTATTATCTCTACAAAGCGGTTGAAAGCGCACTATACGTACAGAGTATCAGTAAGGGTATTTATACAGAGTGGTTGATACCCCTCACAGTGGAACGCTGCGTCTGCTTAATTACCGACGCGACGCGACACCGCTGAGTTGTGCCGTGTTTTGTTCTGTAATAAGCTTCGTTTGGAAATTCGAATGCAGTAGAGTGATGTGGTGATGTACCTATTTCTGGCGACGAGTCGATTTTAGTCAAATGAGTTACTGTTTTTACATTGATCTATAACGATCGCTTGTTATTGACGACCGTTATGCTTAAATAAAACCTGTAGTTATTGTGTTTATGTCATTAAAGCTATATTATTATTCTTAATTGCGTTTTCTTTTTAATTCACCTCGTTACCACTAGACAAGAACAGGCTCATGATAATGAAGATTCCAGAGTCAATAGGAAAAAAAAGTTTAGAAACTGTTTTTTTACATTATTATCTGAATTATTTTTTCGAAGTATGTCAATTTAATTACCTACTTAAAATTAGTTTTGTAAAATCAGCAAAATAAATTCCTAACTGCGGTCAACACAGCTACCGTCCACACCGGTACATCGTCTACATAACCGTAAAACTGCTTTGGAAGTCGAGAAACAGTAATAAACCGCACAATCTGAATATTTTTACAACCAACAACCCTTACAAAGGAACGGATCACGTCTCCGCGATTACACAGCATTGAAAATTAGTTTAATATCTCAAATTGACGATTCCGGCCGGAACGGCCAATTACGAGGGAATAACACTTGAAATGATCCAACAGATAGCCGAGTTATGGGGTGCCTTTATAGACCATTAAGTGCGCTGTAACTCGAAGACGATTCACGAATATTTTGTACACACTAAACGTTTGAATTTCGAATGCCGTTTCGCATTCGAAATTCAAACGTTTAATGTTCACGAATACTATGTGCTGTAAACTTGCTTTGAATTTGGAATGGCAAAAATAATTTTCAAATAGTTCGTAAATACATGTTCGGTTTTGAATAGTAGAGCTTCAGTGCAAAATACATAATATTTTCACAAAAAATACATATTATATTATTAAAAACACGCACAACGTATTATTTATCTACAGCGCGTGAATATTCTTAAATAAATCCGATTATGTGGTACTCAAAGTAAAAATCAACATACTAAACTTGTTAAATACTGTTAAGTCACTGTCAATCTTCAAGATTATGACACTCTATTTATGTGTCAAAATTAACCTCAAAATTTGTCAGTTTTACGATATAATACCAATTTTACTAGTGTTATAAACGTTTGTAAGCTATTCCGGATTTAAACTTGGTTTTATCGTCACAGTGTAACGGGGTGTGATATGATGGTTTTGACAGCGCGAGACGCGAGCGTAAATTTAATTAATTACGGATGCGTTTTTATGTGGTTTTTACAACTCTTTATGTGTATTTTGGTATCTCATGAACTAATTTGTTTTATACAGTTTTTCTAATAAAAAGCTTACATGTAATGAAATATTAAATATATATTAAATTCCAATATTTTTGTCATATAGTTTTAAGTTGTAAATTTAAATTTGTTAAGTTGTAAATTGTATAAATTGCTATTTGTTAATATAGTTTCAATTAATACATAAGTATTGTAGAATTAATTTCGTATTTTGACCAAATAGCTCTGTTATTTAAATTAAATGAACCTAGGTATGTATTAGTGTTTTTACTCGTATTTTGTCTTTAGTTCTCTGCAAGCAACTTGTAACAAAGTACACATGTTTACGCGCTTACAGCAAGTAAGCGCCACTATGTTGTTATTATTCTTTCAATAAATCTATCTAAACTTAATCTAATTTTCCAACGTATTACCAAAACACGGATTAAACAAGTCCCTGTACGCCAGCAAATTGCCCACCACCAGCAATCCCTTTACAGCCCCGATGAACTGTTATGTCCATTCATCCGCGCATTGATTTCAATTTGAATTTTAATTGCAGAATATAATACAAAATTACATTGCTTAATATTCACCCCGAGCGCTGATTTTTGCATATTTTTAACCCTGGGGTCCCGGCGTGTGATAAAAATCGCATATATTAACCGAGGGCAGAGAAGATAGTCGGGCGGTTTTCATTAAAGCCGATACTGCGAGATAGGTGCCGTATTTTATTGCTTATCCTCGACTCGGCCATTCTGTGCCGTCTTAAAATTGTGCCCAGAGATTGTGCCATAGAGATTTTTGCGAGTGGCATGTTTATTTGACGCTTCCGAGCCTCGGACCGATTTAATTAGAAGCGCCTTGTAATCGCGTTTCCTTAATTTTGAGCGTCGAAACGGCGTTTTGACATCGTTACTGTTAATTTAGGGGTTTTGGGTTTGGCTGCTGATAATTGAAAGATCAGTTATCGTGCTGTAGCGCCTGTAGCTCTGCTAGATAAGGTGATCTGAAGCGATCATCGCAGCTAAGTAACGGTCGATGCGGACGGTGTTTGGATGGGTGACCATGCACAAGACTGTCCTTTTTCTATTGAAAGTTTCTTACCAAGAGTCGAGTGACACGTTAAATTGTAGGTACCGGCTGTTAGTCTTAGTACGAGCAGTCGGAGAAGTCAGAGGCCTTCGGGTGGCTTGAGTTTAGCCACTTAGCTAATACGTAGAAGAAGAAGTTAAGTTATGTAGATATGTGACATTTTGATTGTTGTCTAGTTTGTGAAATGTACTGATCTTTATAAAATTGATCAGATTGAGTCAGATGGTACTTGCAACTAAAAGTACGCCCCTTAGTACATACTACGTCAGTTATTAGGCATATCAGTTGCGTTTGGAAAGCTTGAAACAGTTGACACCAGAGCTTGGCCACTTAGCTCTTATGTTTAAGGAAAAGAAGAAACTACTGCTGGGTAAGAAGTTCTATTAAGTTTTGAGTTCCACAAAGCTGATGATGATGATAATGAACCCCACCCTTCTCCATTTAACAAACACAGATGAAGTCAGTGCGAGATGCGATTTTGATTTGCAAGCGTAATATGCAAATACATCTGCGGTGAATATTTAGAAGGATTATCTAATGTTGTCGATCAAGGGTGAATAACTTTGGATGTTTATATCCATTTACATACATTTTACTTTCATTAAAGTGTTAATGAACAGCGGTTTGCCATTAAACTTTTTTTTAAAAAGAATTCTGTATTTTTGCCATATAAAATAATAACATAAGTAAATATATAGTTTTATTTCGAAAAAATGGTCACGCATGGCATGTTATTTGTTTATTAGTATGGTCTACATACTAATAAACAAATAACTCGCCCCAATTGCTCCCGATGCAAATATGCCCATCAGGCTAGCCGCTTTCCCGCGCTGAATAGCATTGACCATCCTCTGCACCAGGAAGAAGAGTAGTAGGAGTTACGTGTCACACATTAAATTGACAAGCTATATTTATATTTATGTATTTTCTTTTGTTACTTAAGAGCTATAATAGCCTCATAATATTTTTTTTACACTTAATAAACATTAATATTCAGTCTATTTTATTAGTTAAGGGCAATTAAAAGAGGCTTTCAAACGCGAAAGGCTTTATGTTTAATTGTCCTAATAATAGCTTGATTCGAAAGCCATCAAATTGGGATGAATCCGTGAAACTGTCGGATATAAAAGAGCCGCGGGGGGTCGGAGCTGCTCTGTATATATCTCTCAGTGGGAATCCTTTTGATTGTGGTGACCATAAATACTTAGATTTTGGGAATGTGTATCTAATTTTTTTCTATTTTAATCTAAAATGAGGTAATGCTGCCAGCATTAGGCTTAACCGCGGACACAGACTTAGGTATAATTTACAATCATTTTTAAGGTTAGTTTTATTTTTTATGTTAGTTAAAGTTTATTAATTTAGTTTTTAATTTAATTTAGTTTTATTTATATTGATAAAATAAAAACGTATTTTCTAGGTTAATGTTAAATCTATACCAATATTATGAGGAGGAAAAGTTTGATTGTTTGTTTGTTTGACGCGAATAGGCTCAATAACTACTGTAACTGTAAAGATTTGAAAAATTCTTTCACAGTTACAATAGGCCTGACATAACAGTCTTAACAAACTAAATAAATCCACTCATCTTATCGACATAGCCATTTGCAACACACATAACTTACAAATTACATATACAGAGAAATTAGCAAAATATACAGATTTGTCTATCGAAATAAAGACTCAGTGGCAAGTGACAAGCTACAATACCTATTATATTGTCAACTACCAGGGGGCTATACCAAAATCGTTGATCACCATCTTAGATCCCTTAACATCGATTCAACAACACTAAAGCAACTACAAAAAACAACAATCTTGAACACCTGCGAATCGTCACAAAATTCCTATCATTGTTATAGCACTTGGCTACGGCCCGTGGCTCAGTAATTTGGAGGTAGATTTACCCCCAAATTACTGGGGAAAAACGAAAGTTTAAAAAAACAAATAATAATAAGATAACTTTGTACATGCTCAGCTATGAAAATAAATAAATAAATAACGTGTTTCCCGAGACCTGATCCGAGGAATACAAAACCCATGGCTGCATTAGTGATTGGCCAAGGATCATGGCTGGTACAAGACGTGAAAAATGTTTTATTATCTATGTCGAGCTGTAAAATAAATACGAGGGGATAAAGTAAGCTTTACTGCCTCTCGAGCGGTTTGATGGCCACTAACTCAAGTGATTGTAATGAGTTTGCGGTAGCTAACTCCTCTGTATATATAAATACTAGCTGACCCGGCAAACGTTGCTTTGCCTCACTTAGAGGTATGAAAAATAGATAGTGTAGCTTATAAGACACGTTCGTAGATTTACCATAGCAGCGCCATCTATTGATTACTTACACAACCCAGTCGAAAGGTATCGACATCTGTTAGAATCATTTGGAGTTAACAGATAATTGTGACTGTCAAATAATAACAGACAATTATTAGCAATAAATTAAAATTGCGACTATAATTTGGGATTTAAACTATCCTATCTCTCAAGTTGCATCGAACTGCACATGGTGTGCGAATTTTATTATAATCGGTTAAGTGGTTTAGGAGTCCATTGAGGACAAACATTGTGACACGAGATTTATATATATTAAGATAAACCTATTTGATATAATTTTTTTGTTCGGTAGCAAAATACCACAGATAACTAAAAAACAAATTAATATGGATTGTCAGGAAAAAGTGTGGTTATGATAAATTGTCAAATAGGGCGAAACCAAAATCTTACTTACTTAAAAGGTAACAAAGAAAATCCTCTTTTACTTAACCTCTGCTGTCTTTCTGTCTCTCTCCAGGTTGTATCTTAGAAACCGTAATTGGTAGAAAACTGAAACTTTCACAAGTTATGTATATCCCGTGCCATTATGGTCGTTGAATTTGAGTTGTGCTATTGTGTAACCATAAATATTTTTTTGAAACCATATCCTTTGTTTTGTTTCTGTATTAAAAACAAAATAAACAAAATACAGTTTGTTTTAAAGGCAGAACCCTTCGTGCGTGAGTCAGGATGATAGTTGTTGATACTTGATGTGCAGGCTCCTTTCGCAACTAGAAGTCCTCTGGCTTCCTCTGTGCGTAGGGATAGTAATTGTTTATTAACTTTTACTTTGACGAATTAATAAACGTATTATTTAATTAAAACCAACGCAGTGTGGCTACACCTTTTTAAACCGTGATTTAAACTTTTAAACGAAAAATATGTAATTTGTTTTTTTTTAGCATTAGTCGCGCAAACATACGCAGAAATGCTACGCGTCGTAGCATCGTAGAACATCTACGAGATGTGTTTAGAAGTTGAAGATGACTTGGAATTTCCTTATCAAATCAGTCATAAAATGACCAAAATAATTGCTCACGCGGCGCTAAGGCGATGCCTTATCTTTAATTCTGAAATAAGTACTAGTACTCCTTACTTTTATTTATATTTATCAATTTGTTATTTAAGTTTTCTTATTTTGTTTCTGATTGGCTCACTAATGGCAGGAAATAGTGCAAATATAAAACGGTAAATATAAAACTCTTTATTTAGGAATGCATTCGAGTCGATTATAAAATCTGAAGTTTGTCTCAACACATCCCTAGCGCCGTTTAATTATGTCACATGACAGTTCCAATTTTGACGTTGACATTTGACGCGCAATGACAGCTGCTGTCGTTGGCACTGGGACATAATTCATGGGTTTTGTCGCGAAATATTTTTTTAATTTTATGTGCAGGCATAAAATTTAATATGTCTTCAAATACTCAAATTTATTGGTAATCTGTAAGAATCACGATGGTTTACTATTCTGCTTACGTTTTGTTCTGTTTTAATTAACAGAAATTGCATTTATGTAACACAAATGGTAATAAAATAATGTATGTATTTTTTTGTATCGTAATTACCTTTTCTGTTTATATTTCATTTCGTATTGTAACACGTAAAAATCATTTTGATCTTTCTTTCTTTCTTCTTGGTATACAAGAAATAAATATTTAACAGGACTCAAATGTCAGCTAAGAAGATCCATTGCAATAAAGGACAGTTGTAGTTGAGAACAATAGACAGTTGTAGTTCTGACAACTTTCAGTTCTTTGATGGGTGACCACGTGAAATAGATTAAATTGTTGAAATTGAAGTCTAAGCTATGTCTGAGGCAGCTTTAATACAACACCAGAGCTCAGCCACTTAGCTCATACGTTAAAATAATCTTTACCAAATTGACATCTTACTAGGACCATGGTATAAATATAATATAAAAGGCAGAAATTTATAGATGCATCTCTTTGTAAATAACAAGAAAGCTACTGTTAAATCAATTCTCATCTTTATTCTATTACAATAAAGTTTGAAATTCTGTAAAATAAATTAAATTTGTAAGAGAGATGGTATCAATGCGCCGGCGCAGGTCGCGTATCAAGTAACAGTAGGGGCCGATGACACCGCGCGGTTTTTTGATAAATATTACGTTCGTTTTGTTTCTGTTTTGGTGTTAATTTACGCTGAACGATACCTTGTACCAAAAAGGTATAGTGCTACAGTAAGTCAAGTTCTTCCAGTAGGAGGACTTTTTTTACACGCTTTCTATTAGCTTCACCTGTATGTTTGTATGTTTGTTTGTAACCGACTTCTTTGGGCGCGATTTTGACCCACTTTAAACGGCCAGATTTCGTTGAAACTTTGTAGATTTATTGAGGACCGATGACAATACACTAATTTGATAAAGTTTTTTTTTTTAAACTATTATTATTTATTGAAAAAAAAAGATTTTTAAGTGGCTTAATGGTAAACAAAGTAAAGATTTAGTGATACATACAAATTTAGAAGAAACTACCTGTTGCCCGTGGCTCCGCCCGCGTGTAGGTTGATATTTTTCAAACGAATTTTCCATGTTTCTCTTTTGTTTGCTACAAACCTCACGGAGCCTGAGACCGTTCCAACGAATGCAAAACCGTGGTAATCGGTTCGTGCGTTCTGGAGTTATAGCGTCAGGAAGGAAAACCTGACTTTTTTATATTATAGTTTATGAATCATAAGCTTAGTTTTTTGGAAATATTACAGTTAAGCATTTGACCAGCGTTTTTAGGGCATGTATCCAAACGATTCAACGACGCTCTGGCCTAAAACAAAAAACTATGGAATTGAGTTACTGGAACATTTCTGTATGTTAGCATTAATCTGACATGTACCAAAATGATGAGGTTTCTCGATATCAAAAAGATGGAATTTAAGGACACCTTGTATGAAGTACAGTTTGTTTGTTTGTGAAGGTTTCAAGTTACCTACACAGTGTCCGGTCAATCGTTCCGATCAGATGAGTTGGCTGTTTGGTTAGTACCTATTAGTTTTCCCCGTGGTTTCATCCACATGGAATGGGGATAAAGAGTAATGTATGAGTATGTATCTGAGTTAGTCCACTGGACTAACATAGAACTGGGTTAGATAATAATAAAATAAAGAAATAAATATTAGGACACATTTCACACACGGCTGGTTAGCCCCATACTAAACCATTTCTAGTTTGTATTATGGTTGCTTATATATGTTGGTTGGTTTGTATTATATATGAAACATAATAAATCCTACTAATATAATATATTTGTTTATTTCACATTCATTATCATTTCACATTTATTTTTTATCATTATTAT